>OX344804.1:5191258-5791258 GCA_947034925.1 Eudemis profundana | reverse complement strand
CTGGTCTATTGGAGTTCTTTGTAAGTAGCCGACTGAGACACATGCCGCCGTCACGTGGCACGCACAAAGGATGCCGCCGAACGATTGTTCGTTCGAGGTCAACCTAATAAAAGTTACGTTAGTAAGTAGATATTTTACAGAACCGACGAGCGGCAGCCCTGTGCCTTAGGCAACCGTAGGTATCGCTCGCTCCTAAATGGCGAAGACGAACTACTTGGTTGTCTTTATACTTTGCCGCAGCCGCAGCCCTCCCGCACCACGCGCTCGGTGTTATTTGAAAGCGCGCTTTTTAAAAATTGTTTATTATATTGCGGTATTCGAAAATTAATGATTAAGGGCGAAAATTTACTGGATGATAAACAATTATATTTTGTTGTACTGTGTCTCATAAGTTAATAAAAATGGACGGAGGAATTTTTCCCAGGAGTTATTGCCGAAAATCTGTAAAGGTGTGATCGATAAGGAAAATTTCCTAGATAATTGTGAAAAGCGATATATTTAAAGGATTTAGGGCATAGAAAAAAATAAAAATTGACGGAGCAATTTTTCCCCATGAGTTATTGCCGAAAATCTGTAAAGGTGTGATCGATTAGGAAAATTTCCTAGATAATTGTGAAAATGGATATATTTAAAGGATTTAGGGCATATAAAAAAATAAATATTGACGGAGCAATTTTCCTGAAGAAGTTATGATGCAAAATAGGTATTTTAAAATTTCTACCTATTCGAAATCGAAATTTTCCTAGATAATGATAATATATACTCTTATTAATATATAATATCATATACCGATGGAATTTCGGACGGAGGAATTTTCCACAAGCAGTTATAAGCGATTTTCATGTTTTGGCAGAAATACCTAACTTCGAAATATCAAAAATCCTAGATAATTTGTCAAACGTATGCTTTATACCCTACTTTATCACACTGCAAAGTTTCAGCGACAGAGGAATTATTCCGAGGTCTCTATACAAAGAATCTCCTCGTTTCCTGGACTATTTTGAAATTTAACCGCTGTAAGCAGGTATTTGGTGACTTTCTTCGTTTTGCTTGAAAATCTTAGCGACGGTTGGCTTATTGTTAGATTTTGGTCAAATTTTGCAAAAGAGTATTTAAAGTCTAATGGAATAAAGGAAACCTTGTGGAGAAAGTAAAATAAAAAGAAAATGTTTTTTACCCTACCTACCTTATACTCGTATATACATAGATAAATATATACTTAAATAGATAGAAAACATCCCTGACTCAGGAACAAACTTACCAGGATTTTAACCCGGGACCTCTAGCTTCGTATGCGGTGTAATTTCCATTAATCTAAACGTGCCAATACCGTTGTACATAGGGTTGCCAGATGGTTGGGAATTGGCGGGATTTTTTGTATATTCTCCCGACACCCGACAAAGAAAAAAATCTCCCGACAAACGACTTCATTTTAAAAGTTAGTCCGATCCACTCAAGGTGGTCCGGCCAGCGAAAATTTGTGCTGTTTCAGGCTAAAAAAAAACTGGCATCTCCCGACCAAAGTCTCAAAATCTCACATATCGTTTCCTGCTTCAGATAATACGGTAATTCCATCTGGGAATCCTAGTTGTACATTAATCGTCAGTCGTCATTTTGGGCAATCAGAAATGAAACTTTGCTCCGAAGGAGAACCACTACCTGTCACTTAATGGTCCTGTCATTTAAAAACGTAAATGCCCTTACACGGTACATCATTTTCCGAAACTATTTAAATGTAACAAGACGCATGTTTATAATAATGCCATTATCCGCGGGTCAGGGCTCTGCCAACGGTAGCGTGCGATCCATTGTTTGTGGCGGTTTATTGGGTTCGCGACGCAGGCTGCCACAGAAATCATAAACAGATACCCAACCCAAACGTTAGGTAAGTGTCATCTGAGGTATCACGGGCTATTCTTCAGAAATATGTCTGCGACTCATTCATCTGTCGCCAATCTCCATACATTTAGTATGAAAAAGGACCAGACGAATGAGGTGACCGTAGACATATTTCTGAAGAATAGCCCTCAATTGCTTAGTCAAACGTTAGGTAAGTGTCATCTGAGGTATCAATTACTTAGTCATAATTGTATCATATGTCATATTTTTTTTTCTGAAACATTTTTACAATTTTTTTATTTAATCGAAAGTATTTAAATTTTGCGACGCATTTTTATAACAATGCCATTATATTTATTTAATGTACAGTTCCCAATACATTAAGCTAGAGTTGTGCCCGCTCGTTCTTTGAAAAGAGCGCTCCGATCTCGGTCAATCGGTCAAAGGAACTAGTTCGGTCTTTTAGTTCCTTTAGTTCAGGAGCAAATTCGAGATTTGAAGGAAAGAAAGGAGCCAGCTATTGAATATTTGATTTTAACTCATTCGATCATTCGCTCCCAACCGATTTGTACCGACGTATCGACTACTGAACTAAAGGACCGAAGATCGATTTAGAGCGCTTAAGAAGAACTAGTTCTTATCGGTCCGAGGTGGGATTTCATTCCTTTTAGTTCTTCGGTCCTGACCGACACAAGCCTACATTAAGCTAGCTTTGGTTTATAACCGATCGATAGGTAACTAAGGTTTCTGCCAACAAGCACTTGAACATATAACAAACGATACAATTATGGGAAAAGTTCTATCAGCCAGAGACGACCACAGCTGGATGTAGGCCTCTCCCGAAGCCACTGTTTAGCGAGTATATATATTTTTTGCATACCAGTTATGGTTAAACATGAAAAATTGCCAAGTAGCTATCAATAAGACCAAATGTAACGGTAATGTTTATTGCAAAATAAAGATTCTATTCTATTCTAAAAAAAGATCGCTACAGAGTGAAGTCCTGTGCAGACCGCATCGACCGACGCGCCGCTACTCTCCCGGGATAGGTTAAGGAGTAGGTTAAAAAAATTAAGATATAGAGAAAAATGAGAGACGATCACCATAGAGGTCAAGATCCGCAAAGGGTTACCGTTACTGCACCGTATGATTGAATTATTTAATTGGCAATTTATCCCTATTTGTGTGAGCCAGCGGCATTACCTGCTGCGTCAAGTATGTCATGTGACTAGCTTTGAAATAGCTGTCGACCTAAATAGCTCTATTTTGTTAAATGCCTTTCGACACGCCGGCTTATCTGATTTGCCTGTATCTTGTAGCCCTGCGAACTTCCCTTGACCTCTGCAACACAGTATAACAGCAGTAATTTTTCATCCTACGATACATTTTTACTTTAAAAAACCCAGCTGCGGTAAAGAATACCGCGCATTAAAGTGCACACATCCGCCATTTTGCTTTTTTACGATTTTTTGTACGCGCGTCATCAAGACGAATCTAATGATCTATCATTTATCAAAATTGGATGTGCCGTTGAGAGTGCGAGCGGACATAGGAACGGACATTCATACATACAGGTCAAACCAAGGACCTTAAAAATAAATGGACGTCGTCGTAGCGTCGCGAACAGATAAGTGAAGCACTCATGATGTGCCGGCAATGTGCCGGCCGGCGCTTTGTACGCACGCACGCACACATCAACCAGCATAATGGGCCGGTCGGCTGCCATTGGGCCGTCAACGCACACATGCTTACTTCGGCGGCCATTGCTTGGCTTCACCCGCGTCTTAAACCGCGCGGTATCCTTCTATTTTATACATCCATGGGTCAAACATATAACCCTCCTTGTGGACTTCGCCGCTGTCGCGCGCTTGTATGTGTGCGCGCCGTGTACGAACGCACTACAAGCAAAGATTTAAGAATGCGTAAGAATGCTCCAGTATGGATCGCACTCCGTGTGAATGCGTGTCGCGCGCTCCTAAACACCCGAAGTTGGACTACTTGTCCAAAGTATAAAAACAAACAAGCGCTGCACCTTTTGTAGGAAAAAAATTGTGTTATTATAGGTAAGTACTGTGATTTGTCCGTCTTTATACTTTGTCTGCAATGTTTATGTTACAGGTATGTAATTACTTTATGCCACACCTGGTCATAAAGTGACTTTTACCGCACGCTGCGCGTACGGAAAAAGCCGCTTTCTGGCCAAGTGTAGACATAAAATGATGTACCTACACGGGAGGTAATAAAGAAAGACCTCGATTGCATATTTACGTCCCTCGCTTGCAGCTCGGGCCGCAAACTTCTGCGATCTCGGTCTGTCTTTGTATTACCACCCTAATTGTATAATGTACTATTGTTATATGGGCGATATAAGCTCTTAAGGTGGTTTTCCACCGGCAGGGCGAGACGAGACGCGACGCGGATTGAATTGAAATTTGTAATACTCTTCTAGCGATTGGATTGGATATTGGATTGGATTGAAAATTTGATACAAATGTCAATTCAATCCGCATCGCGTCTCGTCTCGCCCTGCCGGTGGACCACCGACCACCTTCACAGCTTTTTTTCTACTTGGGAGAATACAAAACCCTAAAAATAGTCCTTTGGCCTGCCTCATCTTATCGATATCAGTATTGAGTGCGAGATGTAAACAATAACATGTTTACACGCTTATCCAACATGTAGGTCTCCCCTTGACATCTGGCCTAAGCCAATATAATTACAATTATGTTTGTGTAATTAACATCCACTTGCACTAGAAATATCAACCTTATTCTAAAGTAATAAGATTGAAAATTAAATGGACTTAGTGTGACGTTC
Organism: Eudemis profundana; assembly: GCA_947034925.1. Lineage (NCBI taxonomy): Eukaryota > Metazoa > Arthropoda > Insecta > Lepidoptera > Tortricidae > Eudemis > Eudemis profundana. The sequence goes on along the minus strand of OX344804.1, from coordinate 5,786,602 downwards.
AATGGTTTTTTACATGCTCGATTACTGATACTTAGTATGCTTGAAAATTCAACTTTTTGCCGTTGAAATAAAGTTGAGTTTGAAGTGTCATGCTTGGAGAACATACGAGTTTGTAACTTTATTTGTGGAATGGTAAATTTTGTGTAATTTTAATTGTTTGTAATGGTTTTATTGTCGTTATTGGGCTCCTGGGCTACACGATTCTTTTGTTACAGGTGGTTAATGTAATCGTATGTCTTTACGAGATGTAATACTGGTAATTATCTCAGTGCTAAAGCCTTGTTGGAAACGTTTAATTCAAATCCAGTGTCGTGCGATACGGCGTGTAGCAGCAAATGGAAACACGAATCCGTAAGAGGGATGTTCTTCTTTTTAACCTACAATTGCTCCGTACTAATTATTTGTGACGGAGTGGTATTTTACCGCTCTGTCACGGGTTTTTTTCTGTAAAATTGTAATTAAATTATGAAAACAATTTTACACAATAACGCTACAGAGAAACAAAGTGTTTTGATAACGAAATAATAGGAATATAAATGTGTAATTAATAAGTTATGACGTAAAATGAAATCATCTTTGGGAGACAATTCCATTATAGGTAAAAAAGAAGAACGTCCCAAGAGCCTTAACACACTTGCGATTTCCGAGCGAGCTGCGGGCGAGTTAGAGAAGCGAAGTTCCCTACAAATTTCGCTCGCGGCGAACTTGCAGCGAGTTTTGTCATTTGCACTACACTCGATTTTGGCCTCCCGCGCGGTGGGCGTAGCCGATCCGGACGCCGGCGACCGAAACGTCTCAGTGGCACAATGAATTATCCTGACAGTACGCAAACGTCGTTGATGCCGGCCGACGCCGCCGCCGAGAACGGTGCGAGAACGTACAGTCGAGTTCATTTACATCTACACACTTACGGGAACTAAAATATCTGAACACGACCCTATTGTCAGGAGCATAAAAGCGTGTTCAGATATTTTTGTTCTCTTATATGTGTAGATGTAAATGAACTCGACTGTACTGTACTGTGCGAAGTTTACCGTGCTGTAGCTGTGGTGGTGGGGGTCTGTTGTTTCGATACGAGCGTGGCAAGTCTTATTTTTTTTGTATGGAAACGCGCGGTAGTGAAATATCTTATTATATCCCTAATCTGCGGTTTTGTATGGAAACTCGCCCGCAGCTCGCAAGTGTGATAAGGCTCTAACGCAGCCAGTACCGGGTTTTCTTCTTAGAGCCGGCCTGAGCACCGTAAAATAAAAAACCGGACAAGAGCGAGTCGGACTCGCCCACCGAGGGTTCCGTACAAATACTTTTAAAAATATAGTCTTTAAAATAAAGACTAAATTTTTATGGTTTCATTATAAATTTATAGTTTTCAGATTTTCCCTATAATTGTAGTATAAGACAGTATTACTTGTCAATTTTCATAGTTTTAAGACTTTTAAGTCAACGGAAAACGGGAAGTAGCCTATAAATTTTGGTTTCCTTGAGAGAGTCGACATGTACGTTTTTTGCGGCATAAATGGCCGTATCTTTTTTTTCACGTTAACTTAGAAACTTGTACGTACGTAACCGGAGTTTCTTAACCTTCTGCGCAAAGGAAACTAGCTTTTATTTATGAAAAAAAAAGGATTGCATTCATAAATAATTGTATTCAGCGATGGACACATCGTTCAAATATTTCTCCAGAGAAAATAGCACACAAAAATACAATTTCCGAATCACATGATCATTGAGCACGTGATGCTGTTTCATCAATCCATTGGTTATTACGTAACAAAATGACAGATGACATTTATGTAAACAGCCAGCAAAGCAAATACAACCCACGATCATGAGAACAAGGTTTATTTTCTTTTACGACTCCGTTGCGAAAACGGGCATCGACCATAAATCTACTAAATTATGTTTTTTTTTTAATTCCGTTGATTCGGCAATGATCTTAAAATTGTCGGTAAACGTTTTTGATGAACGTAATGATGCGTTTTATTGGGATTTCTTCATAATTGGTTAATGATAAATAAGGGGTCATCCATAAAATACGTCACACGTTAAGGAGGTGGACGGGGTCCTAAGTTTCGTGACGTCAAAATACCAAAGTGGGGCATAAGGTTTTAATAGTACATTGTGTATCAAGGGCGGTAAGTAAGGGATTACAAACGAGTGTTTGTTACAAGGCCGAGACGAAGCCGAGGGCTTTAATAACACGAGTTTGTAATTCCTTTACCGCCCGTGGCACACACAATGTTTTTCATCACACTTGTGAGGAAATCTGATTAAAATAACCTTACTTAACCTAAATAAAATTGTAAAACTGACAATGCGAATGACAAGTTAGGTTCGGAAACCATAGCGGTAAAGACTTAAAATGGTTGATTTTATATTTGCAAAATACTGAAATACACCATTTGAACATTTAATTAATGGTACAGAAATATGTGTTTACATGTATTTGCAATAACAAATATCTTTAAATAAATATTTCATTAATAAAAGTTAAAAAAGTAAGTTGGCGTTTCCTTTGAACATGACAAATAAGAGTAAAACAGAACCAGCGTTTCAAATTTAAAAAGAAAACCATATAGGTAATTTACGGCCCGCAAAACCTACTCTGTTTTACTTCCTTTTCCTTCCTCTTCTGTTTTACTCTTATTTGTCACGTGTCATGTTGTTCATGTCAAGGAAACGCCAACTTACTTTTTTAACTTTGATTACTGAAATATTTATTTAAAGAGAACTGTTATTGCAAATACATGTAAACACATATTTATACAGGCAAGGTTGGGCAAAATACTGGCTTCATTGTATTTCAAATACAAAATATAAAATACATTTAAAAATGTATTTGAATTACAAAATACAAAATACTTTGGTGACAGGTATTTGAAATACAAAATACAAAATACAGTATTCAAAATTATGTATTTGAAATACAAAATACAAAATACTTCGACACTTTCAACATAACATTCATGTTTTTATGATTATGAATTGAAGAAGGAATTGCCTTTCATAAAAACTAAATTCCTAAACGTATTATCAGATAAGTTCCGTCCTAGCCTAGGAGGCAAGGGTGAAATTTCCAACTTATTTCCTCATGAAAATGCTCTGTTTCTCTCTTATTTCGGTCTACTTCCAGTCACAAATCTCTAAGTCTGGCACCTCGGAGCGGTTGCGTTTGCCCAGGGGAGACCCGTAAACTTGCAAAAAAATCTGTAAAAATATCTTATCGCCTCAAGGATAGTTTTGGGTTTAATCTATAGTTTTTTATGCTGGTAATCTCGAGGTAATATTGCCAGACCAGTAGGGCGTTGCTAAATACCTGCCAGACTGTCCTGAAGCTGCAAGATTGGGGTCAAAATTTATCTTATAGCCTCAAGGCTGATTCTTGCATATGTTGTTGTATACTCCCAAAAACATACCCTATCCAAAATGACAGACCATTAGGACGTTGCGTTCAGCCCCCAGACGAGGTCAAAGTTGTAGGTTTCAGGTACTATACATATAAAAAATGGTAGATTTATACGTGTTATCTGTAAGTACTCTATTTCTCCATTCTTTGCGTGTACTCTGAGACACAAATATCAACGTCTGGCACCCTGGACTTGTTGCGTTTACCCAGGGGAGGAAGATAAACTAGCAAAGAAGCATGGAAAAATATCTGACCGCCACAAGGATAGTTTTGGGTTTAATCTATAGTTTTTTATGCTAGTAATCTCGAGGTAACATTGCCAGACCAGTAGGGCGTTGCTAAATACCTGCCAGACTGTCCTGAAGTTGCAAGATTGGGGTCAAAATTTATCTTATAGCCTCAAGGCTCATTCTTGCATATGTTGTTGTATACTCCCAAAAACATACCCTATTATCTGTGTTATATTTGTGTCTCGGAGTACACGTAAAGAATGGAGAAATAGAGCACTTACAGAAAGGGGGGGAGGGGTTTGTGCCTAATTAGGGAGGGGGGCGTGACCTCTTAATGAAGGCGTCGCTTTGTAAAAAAAGGTCAGCAGCCAAATTTTCTGAAAAATGCGCTCCTGCTTACCCCCGGGTTGAGCCAGAACGCACTAATTCTATCTACTTTTAGTAACTGAAACCTACAATTTTGACCTCGTCTGGCAGCATGAACCTAACGTCCAAATGCTCTGTCATTTTGTATAGGGTATATTTAGAGACTGCATAACAACATTTGTAAGAATCAGCCTTGTGCTTATTATGTCAATTTGGGCCCAATTTTGGAGCTTCACGTCCGTCTGGCAGGTACTTAACGACGCCATACTGTTCTGGCAATGTTATCTCGAGATTACCAACATAAGAAACTATAGATTAAACCCAAAACTATCCTTGTGGCGGTCAGATATTTTTCCATGCTTCTTTGCTAGTTTACCTACAACTTTGACCTCGTCTGGGGGCTGAAAGCAACGTCCTAATGGTCTGTCATTTTGGATAGGGTATGTTTTGGGGAGTATACAACAACATATGCAAGAATCAGCCTTGAGGCTATAAGATAAATTTTGACCCCAATCTTGCTTCAGGACAGTCTGGCAGGTATTTAGCAACGCCCTACTGGTCTGGCAATGTTACCTCGAGATTACCAGCATAAAAAACTATAGATTAAACCCAAAACTATCCTTGAGGCGATAAGATATTTTTCCAGATTTTTTTGCAAGTTTACGGGTCTCCCGTGGCCGTGGGCAAACGCAACCGCTCCGAGGTGCCAGACTTAGAGATTTGTGACTGGAAGTAGACCGAAATAAGGGAGAAACAGAGCATTTTCATGAGGAAATAAGTTGGACCCTTGCCTCCTAGACCATCCAGCGTAACGGACTAAATCCCAGAGTGATTTGACACTTATGACACTTGAAGTTGACACTTACCTACACTCAATGTTGCTGCTGTCAATGTCACTGTGTTCTAAAGTAGGGCTCGCGCTTGTGTCCGGGTTTCGTGTAAACGTTTCTATTACCCGTTTCTGAGTAACACGGACACGGTTTTCTGGCCCGTTCCGCACGGGTAATTAGGAAACGTGTAATTAAGATCCGTTTCCACGGGTACACGGGTACCCGTAGAAACGGATCTTATTTACCCGTGTCTCCGGATCCGTCCTTAACGAGTAGCGAAGGTACGAATCGTGGTACGAGCTAAAAATTAATAGACACAATATTTATAAGTTTCGAGCATATCTTATTCCGTGGTGTAAGTATATATGTAAAGCCGAAAGTCAATAAACAATTTATTGGGCTAAGGGTTCGGCCTTTTAAGGGCAGGTAGTTTTTGCATAGAATACGAGTAGGTAGACATTTTTATATAAGACTTCAAAGTTCAAATACTAGCACTTTTTAGGGTAAAAACGAGACCCTATTATAATTTAAATTTATACTAAGAGTACACTGTCTGTATGTCTGTCCCTAGGCTGTATCTCCTGAACCGTGATAGCTAGACAGTTAAAATTTTAACAGACGATGTATTTCTATTGCCGCTATAACAACAAAAACTGAAATGGTACGGAACCCTTTGTGCGCGCGTTCGACTCGCACTTGACCGGGTTTTTGTTTATTATGTTACTTGTTATGTAAAAGGCTTTAATCAATCCTAACACAATTTAAAATCAAAAAATAAATGTTAATATGTGATTAACAAGTGACATCAACAAATGTCCTTAAAATGTGAAATAATCAATAACAGTTGCCAGAGTCAGTGCGTAGCGGCTCCAAATAAATAGAGAACATTTACTTATATTATTTATTTGTTGCAATTTTTTGTGCATACGTTTTAACCTTATTGCTACGACATAAAGCTTATAATTGGTAGTCATACTTGTGATGATGGTTTGGGCACCTATTTTTCTTTGTTACGCGCGAACAAAAGGGCGTTTGGCGTTCACTTTTATTACCTGAACGCTATTGTTAAAGCCACTCAAGTAAACTTGAATGATTAGCAATTTTAGGATCTTTGTTAAAGAAATTAGCAATGTTATCGCAAGTTAAGTAAGGTAACATGGACTTTTGTGGTTCTCGGGTGAAATCCAGTTGTGAACGATCACTTGATAATGACGCTTACGTTTATCTTTTTCCGCCATTGGCAGATGTTTGTTGTTTTTGCGAAGTAATTCATAATTATATTCTAAACTGTTATTTTTAATTGATATTTTAGTATATCTGCAAACCATATTCGTCACATATCTGATATATCATTATAAATAAAATGTTGTTTTTAATTAATATACTTAGGATAGGCAATAGTTTTTAATTTTATAAAATAAAAACTAGAACATCAGAATAAAGTTTCTAAACTAGGTACGAGCAGATTTAGAATAAAAAACAGCAGACAATGTAGAATAGCGATGCCTACTTCGATTCATAATTATAAAAAACATATTTTGAGTAGTTAGCTAAATATGATTTTCCAACACAGTTACAAACTACATATTATTAAACATTCGTACGCCAAAAGAGTTCATCTGAACTTGAAGTCAGCATTAAATAGTAGATCATGGTGCCTTGAGTCCAACAGTTTCGGTTCGTACGTCGTACCCGTTCGGGCCGGTTTTAAATACACGTGTACCCGTCGGACACGGACAACCCGTGAACACGAAGAAACGTTTCTGAGAAACGTTTCCGGTACCCGGCGGGTTCGTGTAATCCGGGTTCTTAGTACCGCCGGTCTTAAGAACACGGATATCCGTTTCGACGTGTAACACGGATAGCGGGAGCCCTATTCTAAAGGGGCTATCACACAGGTCACACGGTTGGAAATGTTTCGACGGTCTAAGGTTACCAACTTACCATGACGTTCATATAAATTTAATGAAATGTAAGTATTTTGTGGAAATGTATTTTAAAGCTTGAAGTATTTGAAATACAAAATTCTAAATACATGCGAGTGCAGTATTTGAAATACTAAATACAAAATACTTTTCCAAGTAGTATTTGAAATACAAATACAAAATACTAATTTGTATTTCAAATACGTATTTCAAATACATGTAATTGAAATACTGCCCAACCCTGTATACAGGGTGTAATCGTTAAGTGTAGCCAGGCGATAATTCTGTAAATATAGCAGATATCAGAAAACTTCAAATTGATATCGAAAGTGCGTTACCCAATGAGTAAAATTACATTAATAACTTTTTTTTAAATAAAAGCAGAAATATCCCAAATATTAACTTCAAACACTCCCATACATTTAGTTCGACGACTTAAAGCCTCCTAGAACTTCGGCGTCGTAAGAGATAAAACTGCTTGAGATTCATTATTTGCACGAATAAACTGTAATAATAGTACATTACACAACTAGGGTGGTAAAACAAAGAAAGGCCGAGATCGCAGAGGTTTGCGGCCCGAGCTGCAGGCGAGGGACGCAAATACGCGATCGAGGGCTTTCTTTATTACCTCCCGTGTTGTGTACATCATTTTATGTCTACACTTGGCCAGAAAGCGGCTTTTTCCGTACGCGTAGCGTGCGGTAAAAGCCACTTTTTGGCCAGGTGTGGCATAAAATAATAAAACTACCATTTATGAAATAATAAATGTAACATTTATTTTTTAAGGAAGTACATTTTTTGCTTACGTCAGTTGCTCGAATTGACGCCCGTCTTGTGCAATACATTGACGGGCCCTCTTAAATGTTTCTAAATGAACTTTTCTTAAAATTTGCGGTGTAATTAATGCAATGGCACGGCGTACGCGATTTTTTAGCTCTTCTAGGCTGTGCATTCGTTCAGCGTAGACGTTATCCTTTATGAATCCCCATAAGACAAAATCACACGGAGTGAGATCCGGGGATCTTGCCGGCCAAGGGGTTTCGCTATTATTGGCTATTAAGCCATTAAAATGGTTATGTAAAAATATCATTACATTACGTTTATTGTGAGGTGGGGCTCCATCTTGTTGAACAATTATCAACCTTCGTTCTTCGTCTGGAACTTGCTCTAGGAGACGCTGTAAATCGTTTTGTATGAACTCTAAATATCTATCTCCATTCAATGTGCCACCATAAAAATAAGGGCCAATAATCCTGTTACCAAGAATACCACACCACACATTCGTAGAGAACCGTACTTGAGCTCTAACTTGAGTAGTTTCTCGGGGATTATCCATCGCCCAATAATGCGATTTTTTTCTATTGTAAATGCCGCAGTTTGAAACATTTGATTCATCGGTCCATAAAATAGATCTTACATCAATGTAATTATTAACTAGCCAATTGCAATAGACCAGGCGACGATCATCATTATGAAGCGTTTGAACCGGTTTTATTTTAAATGCCTGGAACTTGCGTTTCTTTCATAATTTGTGCACATAATCATGAGATACCGGGAACAAGCGAGCCACTGAACGCGTCGATTCTCGTGGATTTTCTAACACGTAATTAATAATATTGTTGTCTAAATCTTCAGTAAACCGAGGATCTCTTGTTCTCGTACTTCTTTTTGTTGTAAAGGACCCAAATTCAACTAAATTTTTATCGAGCTTTTGTAAGTACGCACGAGAAGGAATTCGTCTATCTGGATTTTCTCTTCTGTAGGCGGCGATAGCTGTTCTGCTGTTATGTACAATCACACTGGTAATAAAATTTTAACATATCCCTTTTCTCAATATTAGAATACGCCATTTTTTTCAGTCACGAGTACGTTTTTATGTTTCCACAATTCCGAAACGACAATTGGCGGGAATGAAAATAACTTTTTTTCTTTTTTTTAAACACGGCTTATGGTCCTTTAAGCCAAACTTTTTTTTCTACTATGCGATTCAACAACACACACGGACCTGCTCAGTGAACTGGAAGGTGAAACTCCGTGTGTGGGTTGCTTTATAAAACAATGGAATGAAAATGTATGGGAGGGTTTGAAGTTAATATTTGGGATATTTCTGCTTTTATTTAAAAAAAGTTATTAATGTAATTTTACTCATTGGGTAACGCACTTTCGATATCAATTTGAAGTTTTCTGATATCTGCTATATTTACGGAATTATCGCCTGGCTAGACTTAACGAATACACCCTGTATAACATTAATTAAATGTTTAAATAGTGTATTTCAGTATTTTGCAAATATAAATTCAACCATTTTAAGTCTTTAGTGGTTTCCGAACGTGACTTGACATTCGCATTGTCTATGGATATATGTCACTAATGTAACTGTCAGTTTTACAATTTTATTTAGGTTAAGTAAAGTTATTTTAATCAGATTTCCTCACAAGTGTGATGAAAAACATTGTGTGTGCCACGGGCGGTAAAGGAATTACAAACTCGTGTTATTAAAGCCCTCGGCTTCGTCTCGGCCTTGTAACAAGCACTCGTTTGTAATTCCTTATTTACCGCCCTTGATACACAATGTACTATTGTTGGCGAGTTCACACTCGTTCTACTAGTATCGCGAGCGTTGATGTTGATTAAGATATTAGAAATAATTTAAATGAAAATAAAACTAATTTCGGGACTGCTGTTTTAATTTAATAATTCCTAGATGTAAAATTGCAAAATATGTGATGTCACTCTCGGGAGGGGATCTCATAAATGTGACCAACTGTGACAAAGACGGGGAAAGGTCAAAAAATCACGAAATTAATCTGACGTACTTTATGGATGACCCCTCAAAAACATTTCGCATTACTCGATATTATTATAAAGTATCTACTTAGTTTTTTCTTTTTTTTTCATTTCTCAAAAACTGCATTTTTAATAAGTTTCATTTAGCTTGACCCGAATCAGTGTCTCACTCATTCAGCACCAAATTTTGCCCCCGCGGAGGAGCTTAGTCAGCGACCAGAATGCGCACGCGTTATGTAGGGCTGCCATCCGTCCGGGTTTCCCCGGATTTGTCCTAGTTTGGAGAGCGTCCGGGGAACGTCCGGGGAACGCTTCATTTGTAGTCCGGGTTTCCTACTGCGTTGCTGTTGAGATGTCCGGGTTTTAAGCTCCAAAGTCCGAGGATTTACGCTTTGTGTCCTAGGTGTCAAATTTTGGAGATGGCATACCTAGCGTTATGCGATAGAGAGAGACGATCGGTCCAGTGCGTTCCGTCCGGAGGTCTGACCCGAACGTGAGTTTTGTTAGAGACAGACTTCTGTATGTAGTATGTTACTTATTCTGAGCTCTAGTCTCAAATCTTGCGACAGCTTTTTTGACTCGAAATGAAACATTGCAACACAGTATTCAGTTCTCGTGAAAATACAATTTGTTCATGGTCTGTGATGATACTGATGATTGACCGGCTAAAAATAAAAACCTTTAACGTATTTTTTTTAAGTTATTGACTTGTGTCAAATGAGTTACCTACTTATTTATAAATACTGGCCTACAATTAATTTGTTGCAGATGTCAAACTTGATCGGTGTACATAATTATTTCTTAGTATACAAGGTGTCCCATAAATGACACGTCACAGTGACACTGGAGGTATACCAGGTCAAGAGGTACCAAATCAACTTAACATGACCCGCCGACTGTAATTTTTTTTTCACTACTGGTGGTTAAAGTCGAAATGAATGTGAATTAATTCAAGATCAAACTAGTATTTTTTTTAATTTTACTTAGTTTTTGAATAAAATACCATTTCTGTAACCTTAATTAACAATGCATGGTACCGTACACATAAAAAAAACTAACCTTGACACCTTTCCGAGTGCACACTGGCACTAATAATGTTAAAAACGGTCAAAATTCATGAAAAACTTGAATTCGACAATAACTCAAAAGCCGTGCCACTTTTACTGGGGTCATGTTAAGTTGGTTTGGTACCTCTTGACCTGGTCTACCTCCAGTGTCACTGTGACGTGTCATTTATGGGACACCCTGTATAAGTATAAGATGAAATCATCAAATTCCTCAAAGAAGCTAAAGCAGTCAAGAATTATTTAACTACATTAAATTAGATCCATTAAGCACTACCAAACTTGTACCAACAAATGATCAACATCACTCGATTCGTTAAACATCGATAAAATGAATTATGACAAGTGCCGCGCGATGTACCGAATTTTAATCTTGTATCGATATGTAGGCGCTCCCGATACGGAACGGCCTTCAATTGGAATCGTGGGCATCCTAAATGATTCACATTTAAAGTTTATAAGCGTCTTTCAAATTTGAACCTTAATACAAACGCAATTACGTCGATAGTAGATGTTACTTTCACTTTTGTTTGAGAGCAAGTTTATCGGTCTGGGCGGAATTTATTGAGTAGCTTGAGAATTAAGCAGTCAGAATGAACATTTCAGTGAAAATTTATAAGGTGGTGTTACAGGAATATACGAAATTGGGTAAGACTTTGTGGTTTTGATTATATATGGAACAATATATATACTGCCCCACTTTTAATCTGGTTTTGTTTTTGTATTCCCAATAATAAGTATTGTTCGAATTGTACTGTATCACCCGCTTTTTTTAAACATTTTTGACATATATATTTAACATTAACGCGTTTTTTATATCCATAATTTGATTTTTCATTGTCAAATCATAATTAGCATTACTAAATTTAATACTTTTAATTTGGTAGTGCTAACTTTGATAAAGACAAAAAACACTTAATGACTAGTAATAAAAATCCAGTATTAGTGAACAATTAAAACAATTTGCACTAATTAAACAAACACAGTGTACTGTTAGATAGTGGCAGCAACTGCCCGTGATTCCTTAATTAACTCATAGTGTTCCGCAGATGTAAACATCACGTGTGCTTAATTACTTGCCGTTATGCTTGTTCCGCGAGGAACCGGATCTGTTCCTTTCGTTTTCATTGATAATGTCTCATATTATAGGTTAGTATATCTCTTTAAAAAGTTATTAGTGTCTTTAAGATAATACTAATTGGCTTTCGTGTGTTGGATCTTTTAATTTAGTGTAGTCGCGGGTCAAGTTAGCTTGTAGGTTATAACAATGTGAACAACGTCCATGGTGTACATAGACCACGTCACTTCTGCAACAGATTCTCCAAATTAAGTTTGCTGTGAGTTAGCCTTTATATATTAATGTACCACAAGCGCTACGAATCGGTCGAGGTGGCGAAATATCATAAAGAATCCAAACCTTCGTAATGGCTAAGAGAACAATGATGGAGAACAGAAATATAAATTCTTCAAAAATGTATGCAATATTATGTAGATTGTTCCTTTTAAGTCTTTTCTTAAATTCCTCCGGCTTAAGTTATGAAAGAGCACAAACTGACATCGCCTGTTTACTGGGTCGGTAAATAAAAGACTTGGGTGTTACCTGACAGCCGGTTTCCACATCAGCGTAGTATCCTGACGTGCGGCCCACGCACGAGAACCTCGTCGTGGGGATGCTCCTCGTCCGGCCCTGGTGACAAAATGACTTATTTTAATGCAAGCAATGTAAATACAAATTCATTTCAAGAAACTATGAGTATTTTTATAAGCCTTGAAGAAAGATCAATGAACTTCACTGTTGTTATTTAATCAGGAAGCAAGCAATTTTGAATTGATTGTTGGCCTGTGCTACGCAAATAAAGTTATGTGCGTCATTGCGTGAGACAATTTTAGGCTAAATTCCATTTTAACTGCCTCCGAAAATTCATCACACGACTCACATTAAGTATACAACTGAGACACATAAACATAACATCAAGTAAAAAAATCTAGACCAATAACTCTCCGCAAACAACATTGTGGATAAAGACTTGAGCTGGAATGGCCAAGTCGTGGGCAGTGATTAATGCTAGATACATAGCTACAGGACTTCTCGAAATTACCATAGCCACTAGAACATGTTTCACTAGAGTTATTTAAAATATCAACATGATTATGAATGTTATTTTTAAAGGATTTTTTGTCAAGGCTATATTTCATTCGTGACTTATGATTACGGTACCTAATTATAATTGGAATTGGAAAAGTAGGCTTATATTGACAAAGAATCGATAGCCATTAATACATCTGATCTTGAGGTACCACATCAGCAAAAGAAGTCCTCAGGTTTACTTGAAGGAGGATAATAGTAGGGTATCTGAGAATTGTGCCGAGGCACCTGGCTGTTTAGCATAACTGGCCGCGATTTAGTTTCTCGTGCGACAGAGCATCACCTTTCACTGTCAGACTATATTGAGTAGAAAGAGACAGGTAGCATTTGTCGCGTGACGAATACTCGCGCGTCACAATCGTGCTAAAGGTGCTGATACATCCTAGAGTAGACAAAAGTAGAATAGCATCTCCAAACCAAATGTAGTTTTCTACAATTGATCATGAGTATTATCAATATTTCATGTTGCGCATAGCAATACTAACAAAATATTAGTTTGATTGGTGTGTATTGACATAGCTTTAATGACACAGATTTATTATGCTAGAATTGTTTGTAAAACGAACGTATACACAAATATTATTGAATGGATTGAAGCGTAAAATCTCAATTCATATCTTCTGGCTATAGTTCGCTCATCCGACGTTGATTGATTACCAAACGATAATTAAACTAAACTTGTAACACTTCAGTTATCATCCAACACTAAGTTTAACATTGTAACACATATTGTTGTCATATGCGATGATCAATCATGTTTAAGCTAAAAGACCTTTATTAAAATGTCATTTGCGCAATTTAATAGTAAATGTAATTAGTTATATGTAGTATTGGAACTTGTTTAAATCATGCCTGAAGAACTGTGATAAGGTTAATAAATATTTTACAGTTCATTTAAGAAACGGCAAGTTTTCTTTTATGTTTGCGTTTTATAACCTTTGCGTTTTATTTAGCAACCGAAACATTGGTATTTGGTAGTTTACTCAAAATCGAGAGGTATCAAAAATAGGAAATAATTATAATCTTTGCTATTTTTTTCATAACCAAATATATTTATCAGCGTAATTTTTTCATGAAAATTAGAAAACCCCATTTTACAGATGCAGTAGGCAGAACGTTTAATATTTTCATTGCTCAATTTTTTCCCACAAAGCCATCTATTTTCACAAACGAATAATTTTGCAATCGTTATTCGAGCGCATGTACCACAATTTAAGCACCAACAAAGCGGTACTTCATTATTCCCGGCACTACCAGCTTCCTCCTTACATAACTGCATTGTCGGCTCTCTTGATTGTGACGATGAATAAATCGGTACTTTTGTACGCATTGATTTGCTTGCATGTGAGTTATCTCCTCAACTGTGGCAAATAAATATGGCAGTACCCCCTCATCTGTGGAAGCCCGTGGGGCCTGCTCCACAGACAGGCCTTCAAAGTGCACATCCAGGTGGAAAATTACGTTTTACTCAGCTTTTTACGGAGTTACAGTTTATAATTTGAAATAAATCTGCTCTCTATTAAATTACCTTACTGCCAGTGTAAAATACCATATCAACATTGAGGTGTGATATCTGAACAGATGATGTAATTATAGGGGTACCTAAATTTCTACCATATTTTTTGATTTTAAATAAATAAAAACAGATTTCTGGCTACCTTGGTGCTTTCATTATGTAATTCAATATAAAATACACATAATACAGTCATAAAATGGCAGGCTTTAGACTAAAAATTTGCAATAAACACCATTTCAAAACTTCACCAAAATGCTGTCAACCCTAGAAATGGTGTTGTAAGGGGGTTTTGAATTACATACATTGTGGCGGGGTACTACCACCTAGTTATTAAATTCATGTTTAAACAAGGAATTAAAGTCATGAACTAGCCGTCACCAATGCAATACTATTGTAGGTGCAGTAGATATCAAGTAAAAAACTATTTAAAAAAGGCCTTTTTTTTTCATGCAAAATGACTGCTCCCGAAATATTGAAAAATCACAGCAACCAGCAAGTTTAACCCAGAGAAATTTAATTTCCCGGCATATTCATTAACTAAGCTTTAATATAAAACAATAATAAGTTCTCTCATTGAACAAAAAACATGTAAAAACTTAATCTAAAACAGTACAAATATAATCGAAGTAACAAATATATGGTTAGACTAATATGGACATACCCAGACCATGGCTAAGTTAAAGGGAGATATTCCCGGGATTCGAATCAGCGCACAGTAAGCAGGGTTACAACCACTGAGCTAAACGTGTCATCAAACTTGAAAACACGATTTAAAAAAATATTTGGCAATATAAAGGTTAGTCCATTCGGCAGTAGTTAGTCCATGGTGTATCCATGTTATGCAAACGTGCGTTAATGCGCTATCTGTGGGGCGGCCCGGCGGGCCGTCGCCAAGAGTCTGTGACGAAGCCCGAGGGGCCTTGTACCGACCGTTAATTTGTTTTGTGAGCTATTTATCACTTTTAAGAGATTTAATCTTATTTAAATGCATTTAATAAAACACATGATAACTAAGACGTATGTTAATGGCTTTGCAAAATAGTAAAACATTAGAAAAGACTAAGAAATCGTACATGAAAGTTTAGGCTATTAGTTGGCATGTTGTTTTTTTCACAATTTTAACACAGATTATAGTTAAAAACCACACCCAAACTTTTTAAAAACAAAATATGACTTACATGGCATCAGATTTCCGCTTCTTTTTTCATAAAATTGTCTCACTTTAATCGTAATTAACGTACAACACCACAACACACCCGCGTCAGCTTCGGTTTTTGACTGCCAATATTTACGACTTTATTCAACCGTTGCACATTCAAATGTTAGCTTGCTAGCCGTCTTGCTTCGTTCACATGACGATTTAACGAGTTAAAGAGAGACAAATATGGGTTTCTCCGAAATATAGCAATAAATATAAACACATACGGAGAAAGCCCGTCGGGCCATGCCACAGATGCGCCGAAGTTTTTGCCAAGGCCCGAGGGGCCTTCCCACAGCGGAGGGGTTATGGAACAGCTAATCTATCACTATGTACCGAAACCTACGGCGGTTTTCACCGGCGATTTTTTTCGTTCAAAAATTGCATTCTTTGATCAACCTATGGGACGATAGATTAGGATATTCCAAAGATCTAAATAAATTAATTAATGCTGACTATCAAATTATATTTCTAAAACTACACGGAAAAAATCGTTGCACAGTCATTTTCGTGCCATCAACAATTTTAAGTGGTCAAAGACTAAGACAAATCGGCCAAGTGCGAGTCGGATTCGCACACGAAGGGTTCCATACCACCGTCGAGCAAAAATACGCCAAAAACCACGTTTGTTGTATGGGGATTACTTTTTATTTTTAACTTCACATTTGCTTTCATTATCGTCAATAGAAATACACATTCTATGAATATATCAAGTACCTATCTACCTACTCTACCTATTACTATTACTATAATCAAGCAAACAAACGCAAAAAAACACGTTCCTTGTATAGGGACCTCATTTAATTCTTGACTTAATTTTCTTTTTATTATTAGATCTTTTAGTGACACTAAAAATACATATTCTGTGACAACTTCAAGTCTCTATCTACCAGTGGCGTGGCGTAAAAGATTTCCTTAGGCAAGCCGGTGCAGATTTGGCCTACATTTTCCTTAAGAGCTGTAGAATAAGGTGGACAAATGCCTGATATTAGGCAAGCCGGTAGGAATCGAGTTCTTTGGACGCCACGCCACTGCTATCTATTACGGTACAAAAGGAACTGACCTACAGATATTTCTTGTACGGAGACCTCCTTTTCTCTTTGATTTTATTATTTGTTGTTATAGTGGCAATACAAATACACATTCTGTGAAAATTTCGAGTCTCTACCTATTGCGGTTCAAAAAATAGAGCCTTGTGACATACGGACAGACGGACAGCGGAGGCTTAGTAATAGGGTTCCGATGGCACCCTTTGGGTATGAAACCCTGGTATCAATTTGACCATGTTGAGAAATCCCATCCCACTAATATTATAAATGCGAAAGTTTGTGAAGATATTTGGATGTTTGGATATTTGGATGTTTGTTACCTTATAACGGGGTAACAACCGGATGGATCAAGCTGAAATTTGGCATGCAAATAGACCAAGTCCTGAATTGAAACATAGGATAAATTATATCCCGGTAAAGAGTTCCTTTGGGACAATAACGGGAACAACGCGGGCGAAGCCGCGGGAAAATGCTAGTAAGTTCATAAGTCAGTTATGCATACCGACCGACACCAAAATAATACTTTTTTCCTTTTGAGAAATGGAACTCTAAAAAGACATGTATCTCCAAAATTACTTTTGTGTATATAGCTGACTGTTGACCTTGTCTACCTTTTTATTAAATTATGTAATCTACCTCTTGTAATGTGTTTTTTAGTGTGCAATAAAGTAATATTTGTAATTTTATTGTATGTATAGCTGAAACTTATTGTGTCCAAATTTTCAACCGAATACGGCAAATTAGATTATGACATATACTTTAAAGAAATCATCAAAAACAATAATTTCCCAAATAAGATAAAAAAACCATTATTTAAGAATCAAGGCTCTAAACGTCGTTAATGATAGCTTTAACATTGTGTTAATATTTAATGCGGGCTAAGTGTCCTTAATACGACAAACACGAGGATTTCGCAAGCACAAAACAAAGCAAAGCCACGTGCCTTGTATAGTCAAGATTATCATTAATTTGCATAATGAGAAGCTAATCAGCTAATGATATTTGTAGTTTGTGAATGACACTGTCCGAAATAGTCTGAAACTCGTTTGATATTCTACTATGCATGAGACAACTAGGTATACTTAGATGTAACACAGCAGTGACGTGCAAGTTTTTGTAACCATACACTTTTAACATGCACGCTGCGCGTACGGAAAAAGCCGCTTTCTGGCCAAGTGTAGACATAAAATGATGTACACAACACGGGAAGTCCTCGATCGCATATTTACGTCCCTCGCTTGCAGCTCGGCCCGCAAACTTCTGCGATCTCGGCCTTTCTTTGTATTACCACCCTAGTTATGTAATGTAGGTACTATTACCACCCTGGTTGTGTTATGTACTAATCCAATGTAATTGTTTGTTACATACATTTTTAAACTAAATCTTATATTATAATCGATACATCGAATAGGTTTACCTCTCAGCATGAGCCAAACGACGGGAGTCGATAGCGTTGACTTTCAGGGCAACCAGTAGAAGAAGAGGGATGGCTGACCAAGACACTTTATGTGCACTATCCAAATTAAATAAAGTAGGTATATGAGGTACAGTACATACACCTAGATAGATAGCACGCGTTATGTGGTGGAGAGAGACGGTCAGATCTGATGCGTTCCGTCCGGTGGTCGGACCCGAACGACAGTTTTGTTAGAGAGAGAGAGACTTCTGTACGACTATTATTACCTACTTATTCTGATGTGACCTTTCCTAATCCCAATAAAGTACAAGTATGTCTAACTGAACACCACTATGTACCTAGTTAGTACTTACTACGGCCATTAACCAGCATGAGGTAATACTTGCAACAGTTACACGGACGTTCCCAAATGCTAGAACAATAGACAGATAAGTCCGTGCTATCTACATCTAGACACAGACGAAGGTGCGCGTGCGTGTATTTGACGTTACATAGTGGCTTAACTTGGTGTTGTACAGAGCTTGTAATCTTTAATTGTGAACTTGGCTGACACACTGTATACGTTTACCTTTATCTAAGGTGTCCCTTATTATGCATAATTTAAAATTCCTATTATGACGCATAACAGTCTCAGGCATGGTTCCGTTGGCACCCTTTGGGTACCGGACCCTAAAAAGGTACAGATAACATTTCTGCGTGAGTTGTGCTAAAGGACCAGCATGAAGGTACTTATAAATTAAGCATGTCCAAACTGACACTGTCCGACTCCTTGACCCTAAGGCCGCCTTTGCTCCTCACCGTGGCTAAACCGTGGAAAATCCAGAATTACCAAGCAACAAGTATATACGCTATTCGATAGTCGCTCTCAATACTTTGGGATAAGAGGCCTTGTACAGTTGTTAGGCTGTTACCTAAGGTGAGTAGTTAGTAAAGTAACTGACTCTTCGAAAGGGATCGTAATGAAGAAACATTCACATTGAGGTCACTGATTGGTTAGCCGTGATCCCTCAGTTTAGATTCCCTTTTACAAATCTCGGGTAAAGGTAGGGTTGCCAGATTGAATTACCCTATTATCGGGAGCAGGAAACAATATGTCGGGATTTTGAGACTTTGGTCGGGAGATTTTTTTTGACTTTAGCCTGAAAGAGCAGAAGTTTTCGCTGGCAGGACCACTTTGAGTGGATCGGACTGTTTTAAAATGAAGTCGTTTGTCGAGAGGATATACAAAAATCGGGAGAATCCCGCCTGTTCCCGACCATCTGGCAACCCTAGGTAAAGGAGATCCCATCAAAAACATTACATGTTAAAGGCAAGACTTGCGTCCACGCAGTCCTTCTACAACAAAAAGTTTTTAGATGTAATGTTAAACCAAGTCAGCTGTTTTAATCAGTATCGGGGGGGGGGTCCACCTGTGTGCTTGTGGGTCTGCTAGAAGTATCTTAGAATTATGATGATCAGTGAGTGAGTCAGTGACAAAACTAAGGAACTTTGACATACAATAGTTTGTAAACTACCAGTTCAAATTAAATGTTATTAAGAATAAATATATCTGTTGAAAATTCAGGGTTCTAGCTTTAGCCAGCACAAAATTACAGGAGGTTGAAAATGGCCTGAATGGCTTCGAGAAAAGGATGGTACGACCGTGCCTTTGTTTTGCTTGTTTTACTTGGCGGGGGCAGCGCAGTGCCTCCAGATGTCAATAGCTCCTAGGTAGCAAACCATGACCTGTCAAATATAGAATAAATACTGGTCAAAAGCGTGGCCCAGTAGAGACGGGTAAAAGCTTTAGAATCATTATAATAACGGGTGCTCCTTCTTAGGCTCTTCTTTCTTCTTACGCAGTAGTGTGGCATCCTAAAAGAATCAACAACCACCTCATTCTGCAAACTCGCCACTATCATTGTCAATATCCTTGAAAAAATTCAACGGAACGTAATTCAACCGACTTTTCACCTTATTTATCTGAAACGCACTCACACAGACGTGCTATCGCGCGCTCCTTAACGGCTGAAGTTGGACTACTTGTTCGTCTGTATACTTTGATTCAGCTGTCTTGCCTATTATAAGGTATTTGAATAAATACAGGGTGAAATTAAATTCACTGGCCAAATTGAAACACCCGAAAGAACTCGAAAAAATATTAAACACGTGTTTTTTGTTTTAATACCGCTCAGTACATTTTTTTTGAAAAAAATCATCATCAAGTTGTCCTTAAAATCTCGTACGTTATGGTGAACCGTCAAACTACCCACTACACCCGCTTTCCTTATCAGTTAAGGTCATTGACAACCCGCCCCTCCCACAGCTTGCAATCATGCCACCATATTATGAACCCTATTGCAGCGAGATAAGACGCTTACCTACATAAGTTGCTAATTTTTCCTTCATACTTTAACGGGCTTAGGACCGTCAAAATGCAAAGGCATTTTTTAAATCTAAAATGATAAATCTGACTAATAGATAATTAACAAAAGATCCGTGGTTTAAAACAATGAGTAAATTTTAAGTCGGGAATCTTTGCATTCAGGCGTATTTAAAAAATTGAATCAACTTATGTACATTTGATTAAAAATCGACACAATTAAACTATTTACATAATCACCCTCGGTACTTACTGAAGCAAGTATTAGTTATACTGCAATAGATGTTCAAACTGTAATCCACGCACCTCCAAACAAAGTTCGGCACGCTTATGCACATTGTTTTTTTAATTTGCGAAGCACTACAACGTTGTTACGCACTTCGTCAAAGGCACGCACAATTTTACGCTTTAAATCGTCCAGACTTTCGGCTTCGTTCACGTAGACGCGTCTTTTTATTTCACCAACCAACCAACCCAACTGGTATAATCTTTGTGCACCACGTAAACATTCACCACTTAATAAATAACACCGCACCATTTCGTAATATTCCCGGTTCGAATACATTTTTTAAATCTTAGTACGCGCGCGACTATTATTTTACGGTTGGCGAGTGACGAGTGACTAATCATTTGCTATGTTTACCTCTAGCATGGTTTAAGACTACCCTCGTTTATAAGATTGATAAAATTGCCTACCATAGCAATAGTGTTGTGCTATAGTGGACCCTATTGCTACGATATAAGGTTTAGTGTAGGTTAGATAAGGGTTTTGTTGATGTTGTTATTAAAACATACTACTAGGTATGTTTACATTTGTAGTAATAGGGTGACCACGACTCGTGGAAAATATAAAAAAATTGAAAAATGAAAATTGAAAAATAAAAATTCTTTTTTTTTCGCTATGTAGATTCCTTAAGTGTAACCTAGTGTCAGGAAAAAATTTGGCCAGTGATTTTAATTTCACCCTGTATAAGCAAGCTTTTATATTCAATGACGCAGTAAGTGTGTCTAAACTCAAAAGCTAGGTACCTACACAGTTTGAGTCTTCATTAGGATATCATAACGCGTCGACACAAAAACTTAACTGGTACAATCCTAAACAGGTATCTGCGTCTTGACACTTAATATTTCAAATGACTTCCTAAAAAAGGACAAGAACGCGAGGAACGTATAAACGTCTGTGTGAATCACTTTGTCAGAGAAACATCTAGTAGGTACATGATGTCGGGAATGACGACGAAAACAAGTTTTTACCATCGAAATATTATAAGTATGGAAGCGTAACATGGCGTAACTGACGCTAAAAATCGGTCCCACGGAATACGTACTAACGGGGCAGAGCTAGCACTTAGTACTACTGAAGAAAACACTATAGCGGCAAATGAAATTCTCACGTCAGTAGCTTTGTAACCAATCACAGATTTTTGTCTTTTAAACGATATGCAACCTATCCAAAAATGTAGTCTTCTCAAACTTAGTACTAATGTTTGTCATAAATTATGAATATTACTATAGCTCCATTTGTAATAAGAATATATTATTTAGGTAGCAGTAGCCTTTCAAAACCACCTCACCCCTCTGTCATCCCTACGCTCCCCATTTTACGGCATTCAAAAAAGTACAGTCGGCAATAAAAGCTTGTCTCAAAAAAATTTTTTGACAGAAACTTATTTATTTTTAGGCCAATCAATGCAGAAATTGAAACCATACAGCTTCCTTTGTTGCAACCGTTGAGATTTTGGATCGAGCATTTGATATGATGTGCACCGGTGCACACAACTATGGTTAAAATATGATGCGCTTTCTTGTAGACAGTTGAACACTATTTTTAACTATAGTTATATGATGCAGTTCACATTCTACTATTGCTCATGATTCACATAACTGTTGCCAAAATTGCCGCGGCATGCTTACATGGGGTTACTCCAAAGTTTGGACCATATTTGAGTCACTTAGGAACCTGAGCTTTTCTCATTTAATTTTTTTTGGTTGGTATCTCATTCAAAAACATTTGTTCCAAACTGCCTAGTTTATTGATAGGATTATCTCGAATGTGTTATGTAATTTTTGTCACGAGTGTCAGCAGATCATGATTCCGGCCATCATCAAGGCTAACGAGGTAAAACCCGCTCCACCAAAATGTGGGAGGACTCGAAAATAAAACCGAATTGATAAAATGGCTAATTAATTGCAAATTAGATTTTTTTCGTTAGTTAACTGCCAAAGGTCATACAAATGGTCAGATAAGCTTAAATCGATTCCGATCGGATCGTATGGTGCTAATTTTATTTGAATAGAGGGTTTCACAATTAAGTTTCTTTTCGTGTTTTGATAAAATTTACCACTTATTTTTGCATACAATACTGAACCTCCAGAATCTTCGTAGTTGACATTTTTTTACATTATTTAGATCAGTTTTACCTGGAACTTTGTTATTTAAACCTAAAGAAAAAGATGATGAAATTCCTGCGTATCGGTAACGATACAAAATCAAGTACATTTTAATGTGTAATTTAAATGGGCTGTTTATTATTACTCGTCAGAAAAACCCTTCCGTAAAATAACTGGTCAAGAGCATGTCGGACCATGCTCAGTGTAGGGTTCCATAGCCGTATCTATAAGGAAATGTGCTACAGATAAAAATAAAGCTAAAAATAAAAAACTGACAAAAAGTCTTAAATGCCGTGTAAATCAATGGCACTTAAAATCTTTTGGTTGGGAAGTTTTACAGCAATAACTTCAAAACGGTTTATTCCTTACTATTCAAAATAATTTTCGTTGAATGTATTTATTAAGCGTTACCTTCCTGATTTTTTTCATAGTTTTTGGACTTACGGTTTAAAAGTTAAAGGGGGGGGGGGGGGGCACAATTTATACAACTTTCGGAGCGATTATTTCCGAAAGTATTCACTTAATCAAAAAAAAGTACATAAAAGCCTTATAATGTTTTTAAAAGAACTATCGAATTATTGTACCTCACGTTGATAATTGCTGAAAAAAATTTTTTTTAGCATTTGTTACATCTATGGAGTGCCCCCCTAGATTTCTTTATTTTTATTATTTAACTACCAAACTTAGTAGCGGCATCTACAAGACATCTATATTCCAAATTTCATCAGTATACGTCTTGTAGTTTTTGAGTAAAATGCCTGTGACATACGGACGGACGGACGGACATGACAAAACTATAAGGGTTCCTTTTTAGCCATTTTGGCTACGGAACCCTAAAAACACCAATTTGAGAAACTTCTTGCCTGTGCTTCTGTATTTTTATCAACTGTTAAAAATTCCACATATAAAAAAATTGTCGCAAGCAGGAGTTTCCACTTGAAAAAGAAAATTGTCGGTACAATTTGCGTTACTTATCTTTAAATATGGCGACCATCGGAATGTGAGTAAGAATTACAATTTAGTAATAGACATCAAGATATGTTAAAATAGCTGTTTCTAGCAAGATAATATGCTAAGCAGGCTTATTAATAATTATTTCATATTAATAATCAGCCGTTTAGAAATACCTAATACTTGTTTCTAAATACTTCGCCTCACGCAAAGGTAGAATTGACTAAAGATACAAATATTTTTTTGTATGATGTATGCCATAAGATAAGTGATATTATTTAGCCTCTTTTATAAGTAGATTATATTTCTAGAAAAATATAATCTACTTCAAGCATAGAATCTATGACGCTAGCAAATCACGAGACACTGTAAAAATGGGCTCCCCTTTTGTTTCCCACAAAATTAAAGTCATACTGTATTATAAAGTTATAAGTCATACTGTATTTTAGTGATAATTATCGAAAGTCATACAGTATTTATTGGTTTCTCTAAAACGGTAATATTTTTAGGATATTTTAAGGCGTTAGCATGTAAAAAACAATAGGTTAGGTAATGTTTGTTTTATAGCAATTCTTAATCTTAACGGTTTCGTAGAAAATAGGTTATGTGACTTTCAATAATTATGACTAACAAAACAGTATGAATTTTAAAAATTATGGGATCCGTTAGCAGAAATATATTCGCTCACGTCACTTTTTTTCAAAGTATTTTCTCGTAACGTTGTGGTGACTTCATTTTAATGTATTTTTAATTTTTCATGATTCGCCTCATTTTTCAAAATCCAAAAATGGAATCAACGAGGAATTGCCGGTGGATTCCTTAAATATTAAAGGCATATGTATAGCGATTTCAGTATTTTTTATAGGGTTTTAAAGTGACGTGATAGAATATTTCTGCTAACGTTTTTAGATTTGGGAAGATAGTTTAACATGTTAAGATATATAAAAATTGTTTTTGGTAGTGTGGTGAATTCGCAATCCAGTTTGAGTTTGGAAAAGTTTCACCGCTCGCTACTGCTAATATCACGCTATCACGTATGATTCATGCATCTTGTTGTTAGTTCACAATGTTCACATGTAGGAGTTTGGCGCCTCCGTGCAGACGTGTCTCTATGTCTGTGTGTGTGGGAAGACACGACAGAGGTTACACATGTGAATATAAACACCGCAATTACAACAGTTGAATGAAACGCATGTATGCAAAATAACAAAAAGTAAACGTTTACCTTTTTAAAATCAGGTATTGATTTGAGCAGACTATAAAAAAAAACACACGCCTAAATACTGTTTACACAAAATCCCATCCGTTCAGGGCCTATATAGGTACTCCAAAAAACTTCGGTGTAAGTTTGTATCCTATCTAGTTGGCACAACATGTCGCGACTTATCGCGCGAGAGAGCATTCTAGAATGTGAAAAAAAAAGTTCATTTTCATAATTTTTTTTTAAATTTAAGTCATAATTTCAACACCTGATTATTAATTTAGCAGAATTATGGATATTTCAGTTTTTTTTACAGTAACACAGTGGTATTTTGTGATAAAAGAGTTGTTTATTTTATGGACGATTTTCTGTGACGAATTTTAGAATGACCCAGGGCCTTATCACACTTGTGATTTGCGGGCGAGCTGCGGGTGAGTTTCCATACAAAAACAGTCGCGGCGAACTCACGGTAAATTCACCACAAGCGACATTTTGTTTGGAACTTCGCTTCTAACTCGCCCGCAGCTCTCTCGCAAATCGCAAGTGTGGGTCATTCTAAAATACGTCCCAGAAAATCGTTCTAAAAGTGTGATAAGGCTCTTATCTGTCCTATCTCGCTATATTAAATGGAAAGCGATTGTGTAGTTATTTGTCGCGCGACAAAGAGTCGCACGTCACTGTTATGATACTTATGATAGAGATACTACTCAAATATTAAATAACAAGAGCGAGACAGACGTCACAAATGAACTTCAAAAATTTCATTCAGATCAAGTACCAACCAATAGGCTTAGGGACTATAATCTGAAACGTTTCATTCGCAGTTCGTGTCACGTTGTCCCTTTCGCCCTCCTATCTTCCCATATTTAGATGACTAGGACGCTGCGATACGAACTTGGAACGAAGAGTTTTGAAGTGCAGACTCAGAACCGGGTTATGCAAGTAGGTTAATGCCAATAATTGTGACAAGTATCGAAATGAATAATCGCAATTTGTAAAAAAATATTCGCGATTACTCACGATTTCTGTATGAAAGGTTAAATTTAATATTGAGTTTCGTAATGACAGCTGTGGGAGTTGAAGTCTTCTCAATGGAGATAGCCAATGAAATGTACACTTTAATAGCGTAAAAAGTTTTAAAAGCTTTGTTCCTTAGGTTATGTGAGGAAGACTTCAAAGGTTCCAATCTGGGTCTGAGTTATACAGGGTGGTTTTCTATAATCTGTACATATTAAAAGGGGTGAAATTCCAACTAATTTTATCGGTAAAAATGACTTTAATTTTTGTTTCTGGGCAAAAAATTTTTTTTACGGATTTTTACTGTTTTCTATGAAATTTCGGGCAGTACATCTGTTTGACGCGGTATAACTTTTGATCTTATTGTTCAAAGCTGTAAGAAAAAAATGTTTTAAGATCAAAATTAAGTGCTAAACGAAAATAAGCATGAAAAAATGGTCACAATATTCTCAAACTTTCGAGAAAAACAGTGTTTTCCGTAAAAAAAAACTGAAGCTTGCAACCGTTTTCCGCAATTATAATTTTTTTGGAGGATTTTTTCTTCAAATCGGTTGTTTATTGTTATTGCTACTAAATAGCGTGTCTATTGCCATGATCCTGCAATTTTTTCTTACAATTTGAAGCAATTAGATCAAAAGTTATACCGCGGCAAACAGATGTACTGCCGAAAATTTCATTGAAAGTTTAAAAATCTGTAAAAAAAAAACGAATGACCACAAACAAAAATTAAAATCAGTTTTACCGATAAAATTGGCTGAAATTTCACCCCTTTTCATATGTACAGATTATCGAAAACCACCCTGTATATACCTACTACAACATTGGTCTCCCAAGATACAATAAAACAAATTATGTTCTTCCTGTTAAAGTTGATGACGTAGAGAGAACTTATTTTTGTCATATAGAAGCTACACACACACATCTACAGTGGCAACATTCTTGTGTAGTAGGCTATAGCTTGGCAACTTCGTTGGTGACACTCACCTGTGTGCTTTTTGTTATGTGCAGCCGTAACTACTTACACAAGTTACCGCCAACATGAACGGTGACTGACGGAGGCAGCCTCCGGAGGCCCCCGTTCGTGTTCGCGGTAACAAAAAGCACACAGGTGAGTGTCACCAACGAAGTTGCCAAGCTACAATTCACTCTCCATAAGAACATACCTATTTCTATTTTAGCATGGGTTTCCCAAGTTACGTCATTGGCAACCCTAGCTAGAACCTGGATAGTACCTACCTACAGTCAACAATTTTTTACACGACTGCCGAAAGAAACGAGTGTTATTTAATTTAGGGGTCAACCAGAAATTACTTTATGCCACACCTGGCCATAAAGTGGCTTTTTCCGCATGCTGCGCGTACGGAAGCTGCTTTCTGGCCAAGTGTAGACATAAAATGATGTACACAACACGGAAGGTAATAAAGAAAGCCCTCGATCGCATATTTACGTCCCTCGCTTGCAGCTCGGGCCGCAAACTTCTGCGATCTCGGCCTTTCTTTGTATTACCACCCTAGTTGTGTAATGTACTATTACATCGCACTCATCATTTTGTAAATTTTATCAGGCAAACATCATAAGAAGAAGAACTAACGGACATCGAAAATATAAAATTTTATGACAGTTAACAAAATTCGAATTAAGCAAACATCAACTTTTGACAGTCCAAGCTATTGTAGTTAGTTTGCAAACGTATTTTATTTACTACATCAAATTAAAGTTTCATAACAATATTTTGTAACTGATGGTAACAAATGCACTCCGATGCACTTCACAGATAAGACATTCCCGACCGACCGATGCACGTATCGATTACTTACGTGTCGATTTTTGCGAATTTCTTCGTCACGAGTCGATTTATTTGATGGCCAATCAGATAGGTTAAGTATGACCAATATGTTTCAATAATAGCGTTCATAGGTGCTTATATTTTAAATTGACCAATGTTATAACGTTGTCTGGCCTAGGTATAAATTAACGTTTCTAGCCTAATATTTAATGCGCTTAGAAATGGCAAACAACAGTTCGTTTTTGCAGCGTTTTCTTTTTTACAAGAATCATAACATTACCTATTCGGTGATAACATTGGTGACACTATTTTTGGGAATAATAGCTACTCTAAATATTTCAGCTTACAAACATACACTAAATCCACTTATCTCCAAATTTGAAAAATTTGGTACCTAGTGGTTTGGTAGATAGTGCCATAGTTTGGTCCCCAACAAGTTGCCTATTTTATGGTGTTCGAGCACTTTATCTTTATAGTGTGGTAATTATGTGTTTTTCAGACAAACAAATTAATAAAGTTTTCAAACTTGTGTGGCATGATACCTTTGGGTGTGGTGTTCAAAACTCACAACTCTCCCCTCCCCTCCACCTGACGCAACACCCCCCCTCGCAGTGAAATGTGTCCCTTTTATCGGTTTTATCACATTTTCTCGAAAACTATAATGGATACAAAAAAAGTGTCAAGAGTAAAAATGATCCTCATTAAATTGTAAACAAAATTTGTCCTATATCTTATTTTGATAGGCTGGACGGTTTTCAAGCTGTAGGTAGTTAAAAAACTAAAATGAAATTTTTCATCAGATTAACGACAATATAGTCATTATTTATTGGAATGAAGTAAATAAAAAGCTGTAGGTGGAATCATTAGGGGTGCACTAAGAAAGGATTTTTCAAAATTTACCCCCTAAGGGGTTCAAATAGGGGTTCAAAGTTTGTATGGAGAGTCTACGATTTTAGAAGTAAAGAGGTTTGAAACCTCATGTTTAGACTTTTTATTAGATTACAAGAAAAGTAATTTCACCGTTTTTCGAAATTCATCCTCTAAAGGGTTTAAATGTGGGTTGAAAGTTTAGATATCAACGCACCACCCAAACCGCTGGTCCTAGGAATTCCAAATTTAGCACGTAGGTTCCTTATAAGGTCTAGGGGTGCACTAAGAAAGGATTTTTCAAAATTCATCCCCTAAGGGGTTTAAATGGGGGTTGAAAATTTGTATATGTAGTTTGTAGAGTTTCTTTGGGACAATCCTTTCTTAGTGCACCCCTAGACCTTATAAGGAACCTACGTGCTAAATTTGGAATTCCTAGGACCAGCGGTTTGGGCGGTACGTTGATATACAAACTTTCAACCCCCATTTAAACCCCTTAGGGGATGAATTTTGAAAAATCCTTTCTTAGTGCACTCCTAGACCTTATAAGGAACCTACGTGCTAAATTTGGAATTCCTAGGACCAGCGCTTTGGGCTGTGCGTTGATAAACAAACTTTCAACCCCCATTTAAACCCCTTAGGGGATTAATTTCGAAAAACGGTGAAATTACTTTTCTTGTAATCTAATAAAGAGTCTAAACATGAAGTTTAAAATCTCTTACTTCTAAAATCGTAGACTCTCCATACAAACTTTGAACCCCTATTTGACCCCTTAGGGGGTAAATTTTGAAAAATCCTTTCTTAGTGCACCCCTAATGATTCCACCTACAGCTTTTTATTTACTTCATTCCAATAAATAATGACTAATGACTATATTGTCGTTAATCTGATGAAAAATTTCATTTTAGTTTTTTAACTACCTACAGCTTGAAAACCGTCCAGCCTATCAAAATAAGATATAGGACAAATTTTGTTTACAATTTAATGAGGATCATTTTTACTTTTGACACTTTTTTTGTATCCATTATAGTTTTCGAGAAAATGTGATAAAACCGATAAAAGGGACACATTTCACTGCGAGGGGGGGTGTTGCGTCAGGTGGAGGGGAGGGGAGAGTTGTGAGTTTTGAACACCACACCCAAAGGTATCATGCCACACAAGTTTGAAAACTTTATTAATTTGTTTGTCTTTCCCATACATTGATTACATAAAATTACTGAATTATTACTTTTTTTGGTAAAAGGTATGTCAAAACTCTGATTATATCTAGAAAAAGCTTGACTCCACTCCACTGGCAGATAGAACAATATATGCCGTCCGATATCTAAACTAGACTATCCTCTATACAGCGGTGGGCAACCGCTTAGCAGCCAAGGGCCATATAGTAGCTATGGAAACTGATGCCGGCCGCATTTTGTTAATAATTTGTGATTTTATACTATTCGGAGTATAACGACGGCAATACAGACCGGAATATAGGGCTGCAAGTGAGCGGTTCAAGAGCCGAATGCGGCCCGCGGGCCGCAGGTTGCCGACCGCTGGTCTATACAACTCTATACATGTTAGTCTAGTTTCAGTCATAGGACGGCAGGGCAGATATATTGACATTATAACCTCATCATGTCATTTAGAT
The DNA here is from genome assembly GCA_947034925.1 of Eudemis profundana. NCBI lineage: Eukaryota > Metazoa > Arthropoda > Insecta > Lepidoptera > Tortricidae > Eudemis > Eudemis profundana. Next base: position 5,756,460 of record OX344804.1, on the reverse strand, counting down.
GATATAAACAGAAAACGTTTTAAACAAATATTTTACTATGAGATCTTCTCAAAAGAATCCTGTCCCAGTCCACTTATCTCGATCTACGCCATTTCTTAAAGTTTTCAAATATTTATTTAACAACCAGTGGGCGAGCAGTCCTTGGACGGTCCATTAAAAAGTCAATCTCGAGCAGTTGTAAGCCATGCAATAAAACAAACCTACGCGTCTTAAAGCCTCTTATACTTTCAAACATATCATTATTCATGGCATGCGCCTTAGGACTATTTGTTAATAATTGAGAGGATCTAAGTAGTCAAATTTAAATTTATGATGTCTTGACAGGTTGACATTTTGGGAGAAAATACTGTCAAGTGTACTTTAGCAGACTATTTTGTGTGTCAAAAACGATTGCAGTTTACCTAGAGTGCGACTACGATAACTTTGCAGAGCGGAACATGGCAACACCTCCGTTCAAAGGTCAATTGACAACCTTTCATTTTTTTGAGCCTTTAATTTTATTGATTCTCTGTATTTGGTTTGAAAAGACGAATACGCCTATAGTTTATTTGTTTCACCAGGATTTGTAATTAATTTATAGTTAATATATTAATATTGACTTATTCTAAAAGGGCGTAACTACAGTTCTACGGTAGAATAAACCATTACTTTAGTCTTATCGCGATCGAAAAAAGTAAGCGATCTGACAGTATGCATTGACAATGTCAAATTCAAAATTACGACAGCTTATTTTTTGTGTGGCAAAAGGCACTGGTATTTCATCTATTGTGCCGTAGAACTGGTAAAATGAGAACATATTTTTTATTCATTTGTATTTTTTATATTAAGCGATATAAAAAAATTATAAAAATAGTGTAGTGTTCAGGAGACAAAATGCTTTCGAATCGTATATACATTTTAAAGTCTTCTTAAAATGAAATGTTGTCAATTTCTATGAAAATGTGGTGTATGTGTGGTGTTGCCATGTTCCGCTCTGCAAAGTTATCGTATTCGCACTCTACCCAGTGATGTTACCATTGTCACGGTATACGGTAGTTTTTCTCCGAACAAAAGGCGTGTCGCGTCGTGCGACTGTGTAAATACGTGTCGCGCGCTCCTAAACGGCCCGAAGTCGTACTACTTAGTTGTCTTTATACTTTGCCATTGTTATTGAAAGCAAAACCAGCATGTAAAATATCCATTTATTTCTGCTTAGCTAATAGTCGGTGTACACACTATAGCCCTTTGAACCGGGACAATAGGGCAGTTTCCTGTAGTAAAAATAAATCATTTTATACAAATTACTTATCTTATTCAGCGTCTAAAATGATCCCGAATTAATCCAGATTTATTTATTTTCTTGCTTTTAACGATTTTAAAATGACAATAAATTATAATAAGGAGACAATTCGACCATAACAACCTGTGAAGTCATTTATTCATATTTTCTATGAAGCTGCATAGTATCGTAGTATTTTGACATTTCATAAAAAGAAGCTGATTTGATCTTTTAGGAAACTAGCCTATTCGTGTCCCAATCACGGAAAAATTAAGACCTGACTACAGACTAAAAATCGAGACATCTGGCAAACCTAGTGCTAGCCTTGCAGATTTAACTAGACTTGATAAATAAAATTAGCGACTATCGCAACACCAGCGCATTATTTACGGTTTCACTTAATTTGCGCAGTTACTGTAGTCGAGTAATTTATTATTAATTAGCGGCCTTTCAGTTTGAGGGTGGTAATGTCAACTTAACTACACTGGACGCCAAAATGATACGAAGTATTTTCAGACATTAAAATGTTGCCTAGAATATAATAAAACGAATAGTTGTAGATGAGTGTCGATGAAATTTATCGACATAATTTTACCTCATACTTTTAAAGATATATTTTAATAAACAAACTTCTTGTATTCATATCAGAATTTGTATTACCGTTTCGATAAAACAAACAACACTAGTTGAATTAATTCTGGAGTTCAGTGTATTAACTAAATAATGGATACCTTCTTTTGCAAAAAAATTCCGCCTGTAACACTGAAAAGAGTCTCTTAAGAGGAAACAGGAGGGCAGTTTTTCCATACAAACGTAGTCCCCTGTTTTCTCCCTGGATAATGCCAGTAGAGCAATAATTTTTTGTCTAAAAATCTATGGCTACTATTTATATGTTCCTATGTTTTCCTTTTTACGATAAATTGATTCACAAAAGAGATATTAACCTTCAAAAACCTAAAAAAAATGCCAGATTTTCCGCTGTGTTCACACACCCAGAAAACAAATTTGACTACATTATTAAAAAGAAGGAAAACATAGGAACACGGCCAAAGCCTTCCTTTAATGTTTACTGAAAAGATTAGTTAAATAGGATAAGTTTTGGGGAAGAAATCAGGGGACTACGAAACGTTGTTTTCATGAAATTTTAAAAGGTATTTTCGGTCCAAGCTGCAGTTGTCTCTATCGCGCTCTGCGCGGGAGAGGCGGGCAGTGCGGGACAGCGACACATTTTACAAATACCTAATTTTCAATTCTCTCCACCTTACTGTTTCCTCTTAAGGCTGTGTTTCCACCGGAGCTGTGCGAGGTAGCTAAGCGGTGTGCGAGGAAAAAATCCACCAATCAACGTGCCTAGCCTCACTCAGCGCGGCCCGGCATTGGTGGATTTTTTCCTCGCACACCGCTTAGCTACCTCGCAGAACTCCGGTGGAAACGCAGCCTGAATTGGGACAATGGCCATTGACACAACATACAATATTTTTTCACTGTAACACGTGGGCGTTGAGACCACATCATGACGTAACGTTACAGTTTGACAAAAGAAGCGTGTCAAGACAGGAACATGTCAGCAGAGCTGACCACAACCTTTGACCGGTAATTAGCCAACGAGCCAATTGTGACAGATTGCGAAAGCTGACAGAGTTGTGACATGGGCGACCACAAGTTGGACCTCGATGCAGTTGAAAAGAATGCAACAGTAACTATTAAGTTTATGTCAAACATTGGGTTGGGTCACTATGCACCAGGGTTACTAGGCGGCCATCTGAAGGCGGAGATGGCAATTGTTGGGTTTTTAGACGGTTCTTCCAACAACATCTGCGAAAGGCCGTCATACCCGTCCCGGGCGGGAAGCGTAAATGCATTTTACCAACATTAAAAAAAAGGTTACTATGTGTCACTCCGCGATTTCACTACGCGGCTGCTTGTACCAAATTTTGCCCTCGCGGAGGTGCTTAGCCAGCAACCAGAAAGAACACGCGTTATGCGATAAAGAGCGACGGATTCGGTGCATTCCGTCCGGTGTTCGGACACGAACGTCAGTTTTGTTAGAAAGAGACAATCCTGTACGTGATATTACTTATTCTAGGTATGCTATGGCGACTGCCTTTCGTGTAGCTGTAAGAAATTTGTCATTGTTTGATTGAACACTGTCTATGTCTAAGTATAAACTCCATTTAACATACTAAAACGTTAACACCATTATCACTAAAGCGAGCAAAAACGTTATAATTATCCCAGGATCACGTGGTGACCCAGCAGTTGCCACTGTCGCGAATATGGCCCATTGTTCTGTTTCTTTGTTGTCTACTAATGGTAGACCAGAGATTTTTTACAGTTCTTTTATCGAAAATAGCAATTATGTACTTTTATGCCACACTGGCCAAAAAGCCGCTTTCTGGCCAAGTGTAGGCACAAAATGATGTACACAACACGGGAGGTAATAAAGAAAGCCTTTGTATTAACACCCTAATTGTGTAATGTACTTATTATGTCACACCTGGCCATGAGGGCCTTATCACATTTGGCGAGTTGCGAGCGAGTTGAATTGACAAATGATGTTTCAATGAAAATGAAGATGAAAATCATACACATGCAAATATTACAAATCCGGTGAATTTTCTTATCATTTACAATCAAACAAAACAACCACTTTATGTTTTAATATATAATTTTTTTGTACCATTGTAAAGAAAAAACATCGCTAATATTATAAATTAAAATTTTGATTGCTAAGAATTTGATTTATTTATTTCTCAACTAGCTTAGTCCAATTACGACGTCACTTAATAATTATAATTGTTGTATCAGGTAGTATCCTGCGCTGACATTTGCTTTTATTTATGCCCCAATTAATTCCGCACTTCGTTTTATGATTAAGATATTTGAATTTTTAATGAACTACAACATTTTTTAGTTAAAATAAATCAAGTAAGCTGACAGACCCAGAAACGATTTCGAGTATGATGACGTAGTCAGGCGCACGTATTATTTATGTCCAAAATAGTTAATTTTGCCACCCCAACTAACTAGTTTTCTCTCTCTCTCTGTCGCATAACATTCTTCACACCTGGCCATAAAGCGGCTTATAAAGAAAGCCCTCGATCGCATATTTAAGTCCCTCGCTTGCAGCTCGGTCCGCAAACATCTGCGATCTCGGCCTTTCTTTGTTTTACCACCCTAGTTGTGTAAAGTACTATTCTAGTCGCTGGCAAGCCCCTGCGCGGGGTTGATCAATATTTGGTACTAGAAGCCACGCGGCGAAATCGCGGTGTGAGCCATTCCAGCTAGTGTAAATTCAACGTTTGAAGTCGGTTTCTTAAAAAAGTTACCTAATATGAATATCATGATAGCCAGCTTTTACACTAACTACATAACATTCAAAAACTTCGATCGATTGGTCCATGTCATTTTCAGTCCACAGTTCAAAGCGGTTATTTATGACCGAAGTAAATAATTTGACAACATTTTGTCGTATTTTATACACGGACACAAATGCTGGCAGTTTCGCAATATACGGAACCCAGCCCAGCTAACTCGAACACTGGATTGTTATTAGAATTGCGCAAACTAATTGTGTGTCTGTCTCGTTAGCCGAAATTACATCCTAAACGCAAGAAAGCGGATTGACAATAGTTGCGTCATGCGAGTTTTGGAGTACTGACATTGATGAGCTGAGTAATTAATAATAACAGGTCTTTGTTTGAAGATCCAGTCACATGACAATCGGTAATGAAAGGAAGAACTACAATCTAACGACACCTGTATCCCTAGCACAACTGTGACACGCGACTCTTTCTCGCGCGACAAATGCTACCTATCTCTTTCCACTCAATATAGTGTGACAGTGACAGGAGATGCTCTGTCGCGCGAGAAACGAAGACGCGGCCAGTTATGCTAGACGTACTGTACCTCTAGCACAACTGTGACACGCGACTCTTTCTCGCGCGACAAATGCTACCTATCTCTTTCCACTCAATATAGTGTGACAGTGACAGGAGATGCTCTGTCGCGCGAGAAACGAAGACGCGGCCAGTTATGCTAGACGTACTGTACCTCTAGCACAACTGTGACACGCGACTCTTTCTCGCGCGACAAATGCTACCTATCTCTTTCCACTCAATATAGTGTGACAGTGACAGGAGATGCTCTGTCGCGCGAGAAACGAAGACGCGGCCAGTTATGCTAGACGTACTGTACCTCTAGCACAACTGTGACACGCGACTCTTTCTCGCGCGACAAATGCTACCTATCTCTTTCCACTCAATATAGTGTGACAGTGACAGGAGATGCTCTGTCGCGCGAGAAACGAAGTCGCGCCCAGTTATGCTAGACGCACTGTACCTCTAGCACAACTGTGACACGCGACTCTTTCTCGCGTGACAAATGCTACCTATCTCTATCCACTCAATATCGTGCGACAGTGACAGGTGAGGTGATGCTCTGTCGCGCGAGAAACGAAGTCGCGGCCAATTATGCTAGACGTATTGGTGACGGTCAGAGCAAGAGATAGGCGCGGGCGCCATGACACAGTATAATTGCAGTAATTTTTCTTCCTAAAAAAAGTACATCACACACTTGAATGTGTGCGCGCCGTGTACGAACGCACAACGAGCAAAGAAATAATTAACACAAAATTAATAACCTCATTTTTACTAAAAAAAAACCCGACCGCGGTGCACTTTGAAACTGCATAAAATCCGCCATTTTGTTTATTTTAACGAACTTCATACCCAGTGACACTCGCACCATCAAGACGAATCTAATGATGTATCATTTATCAAAATCGGATGTGCCGTTGAGTAGTTACGAGCGGACACAGGAACGGACATACATACATACATACAGGTCAAACACATAACCCTCCTTTGGGCTTCGCCGCAGTCGGGTAAAAATTTTAAAATATCAAAATCGCTATACGTGTGCCTATAATATTTGAAGAGTTACCTCGATTTCTCCAAGGTCCCATCATCAGATCCTGATTTGGTTGCAATGTGACAACCTCAGACAACCCTTTCAAACAAAAAATCGGTTTAGCCGTCTTCGAGTAATCGGTGAACAAATACACAAAAAAAAACATACAGACAAATATACTCGTAGAACCGTCCTTCTTTTGAAAGCTCGGTTAAAAATGAGTAAGAATGCAAGAATGTAAGGATCGAGTATGGATCGCACTCACACAGACGTTCTATCGAGCGTCTGTATGAATACGTGTCGAGCACTCCTAAAGGGCCGAAGTTGGACTACTTGTTCATCTTTATGTTTTGGCCATGGTGAGGATGACATGGAAAGATGGGAGAGTTCTTCAAGAGGTGAGTAAAAACCTATTTTCAAAGGAACGGCAACACGCACGTAGTGCCCCTGGTTTGCTAGCGTCCATAGGTTGCGGTGTTACCATCAGGCAAGCCGTATGCTCGTTAGCCACCTTAGTAGTGTATAAAAAAAAACATGGGAAGACACAAACTGTTCAAGAACGAAATGAATGGGAATAAATTGATATGAGCCCTTCACCCCAACAGAGGGTGGGGAAAGGTGACCCCAAAACTGCAAGTAAACCAAAAAAAAATTAAGTTCCTACTTGGATTCGTTCATACTTAAAGTCAAGTCGGTCAATAAAGTACTGATCAACAATGCCTAAACCGCTGCAGATGGCATGATGAAATTCGATACGTATCTTTTTAGGAGGCGTAGAGAAGAAGAGATACACTTGTAAAGGGTTATTCTTCAGAAATATGTCTGCGGTCACCTCATTCCTCTGGCCCTTTTTCATACTAAATGTATGAAGACAGAGGAAAAAGTCGCAGACATATTTCCGAAGAACAATCCTAAAGCATTTTTCAAAATTCAATGCCTAATAGATTGAGACGGTGGATGATGTTTCCATAAATTAACCACATTTTTTACTAAAAAAACTCGACTGCGGTGGAAAAATACCGCGCATGGACATGAATTTTACCATCACGATGAATCTAATGATATACCTATCATTTATCAAAATCGGATGTATCATTGAGTAGTTACGTGCGGGCATAGGAACGGACATACATACAGGTCAAACACATAACCCTCCTCTTGGGCTTCGCCGCAGTCGGGTAAAAAGCAGGAAGTTGACGCGGATAAAGTCGCGTGGCGTTATCTGGTTTAATAAGAAAACGCACGCCAAAATATCGGACGCAGTCTAATTGCTTTTGAAATAGAGTCGACATTTTCAATGCACAGTTTCATCATATTATTATTACACTGCAACTGTACCTAAGTCCCGCATCCTTCAGCCCAATTTTTTCGTTATTTCTTAGGCCAGGGTTCGGATACCGGTATTTTCTCTATACAAAAATACCGGTATTTTCCGTTCTTTTCGTTCTTTGGTATATTATTTAATTCCCATACAACCATTTTTGGTAACATTCCGTAACAGTGTGCACACTTTGTCACAATTTGGTCGCGGTTCCGTCGCGTCGACCAAAAGTAGGGAAGATTTGACACACGGACCAGAAATGGTTGTATGGGTTTTTTAGTCGGACAATCTAATAATACGAAATCATTACTTAAATACATGATTGAGCTACATAAAATAATTCAAAATATGGGGCTATTTCGGGGTTTATGCAAAATACTGTTTCTGAGCTCTGTCTTAGGCCGATCCAGTACGAATCGGTAGGCATCAAACTAGAATAAGCCTCTCGCTACTAAACAAGAGAAAATACCTTTTACGACAAGGTCTAAGGTCGCGTGCCATTTGAATGGCTCCGCTCTGATTGTTGCTTAGTCAAGTTACGCACTTGCTGCCAACACTTTACCAATATATAGGTGTCGACGGTTTGGGTTTATCAAATTATATGCTTACGCACTTTGGAATAACACACTCTGGAGACATAGGGGACATTTGTACATAATAGTTTAGGACCCAATAAGTTAAGCTATACTTAGGATTATTTAGTTAGCAGTGACGTGGCGTCAAATATATTCTTAGTAAAGCCCTGCTCCGGCTTTTTGGAATACTTTTTCTTCAGGAGTAGTACATACTCCGGTCATAATAATATGCTTTAAAATAAGCAAGCAGGTGGGAATCGGGTTTTATGGACGCCACGCCAATGTTAGTTACCTAGTAAGTTGTACATAATGTGTGATTTTGAATATATACTACAATATAAAAAATTGCATCAACTAGGTACCTATTCAGATAAATACATACAATCGTTTCTTTATGTTATTCACAAATACCTACTGTTAAAAACACTACACAAACATTTATTTATTCTTTGTTCTTATGAATTTTGGGAAAACCGTCTATTATCCGCACATAATATTTTACTGTAATTTTCTGTGACCGATCTCAAAGTCAAATTTCGATAAAAACACTAATTGCTAAGGACTAACCAAAGTCTAGGTGATGGTTGCGAAATTATCGTTTCTCACGATACCTCGAGATTGTTTCTTTTGTGAATAAGGTCATGCGAAATACGTGTTTGCTGATCATATGACAAATTTGAATGACAGTGAACCAAACAGTAGGTATTGTCGGGTTTTTGCCTAAAAATATTTAGATAAAAGATGCCCGCGACTTCGTCCATTCATCATCATCACCATTTCAATCTTGTTACGTCCAATGCTGAACATAGGTCTCCACAATGAACGGTCGCTCGCTTTTTGTCTTAATCGACTTCTGGCATTCATTCCTCGTTGCGTTCCTAGGGGTTAAAGTTCCAAAAAATCCTTTCATAGTAATTGATTGAATCAGGCGTTTCGTTGCGGAAATCCATGTTAATTAAAACAAAAATATTGCTTTGCTAGTCCGCGATATGATAACGTGTTAGAGTTATAAAATTAGTGCTAGCCAGCTAGCCTAAAATACAAAACTCGACACGTGTTTCGCCTCTCTACGAGGCATCCTCCAGTCCGACCAACTCAGGGTGGTCTGGCTAGCGACCTGGTTCGACCCCAGGGAACGCCACGGCCAACCACCCGGTCCGACAATCGCTACGCCCAGGAGGGGCTGCGAGTTTGTCAGTTTCAAAAAAAAAAAAAAAATATTCGGGGCATCCTCAGGAAAAGCTGGAGACGCCGAACGGTCCACATTTTATGTGGAATTGCTTCCACATAAAATGTTGACGTATTTTTGGTGGTGATTTGTTAATGTTTGTTTGCATGTTTTTTCGTTTTGCAAGTAAATGCATGAATACGCAAGTGGGTACTTATAACGGGCTTGCACTAATTGCCTAACACGTTATTCATATCGCGCATTAGCAAGGCAATATTTCTGTTTTAATTTCCTTTCATAGTACACGTCTACGTCCACTAAAAATCATGTTTTGTGTTTCAAATATCTCGTTACTGCAGTGATTCAGGCTGTGCGTTGTATATCAGTACTTTAATCATGCATAGAAAGATGAAATGCTCACTTCCAGCAAAGGAAAAACGGAAAACTTTCTCATACCCTCATGCCATCAAATACCAGCCCAATTTGGAATCGCCCGCTTAACTGCATTAATGCAAGGTTGCTATGAGTCTAACGACCCGCACTTTTCTATTTTTCTCACAAAGCTGACTGACCGGACCTGTTGCATTGCAATAGCGGAACATTAAGTTCACAGTGATGTTTAATGGAGTTTGTGTTCTTTTATTTCGTGCCTTTGTAGTTATGTTTTTAACGGTTTGCTTTGACAATTAATACAAAATTTAACCAATGCAAGAATCGGTATATCTGTGCCTGTAATATTTGAAGAGTTCTCCCCGTTTTCCCCAGAATCCCAATCCATTCACAATGAGACCAAGAATCTGAACCCTTTCAAAGAAAAAAAAACAAAATTGGTCGCCACACAAAATATAAAATAAATGAAAAAATTCAACCCTAAACTGGGAATTCCTTTTTTAAAGTCGGCAGGACTGCGTCTAGTAATGCAGCCAAACTATTATTTACGAATATTTGGGAGTTAAAACTTGACAGTTACAGTAGAGTTCTACATTATCTGAGCAAAGATTGGACCAAAAATATCTGAACAAGACCCTATTGTCAGAAGCATAAGAACTAGATCAGATATTTTTGATCCGTTCTTTGCTCAGGTAATGATGAACTCGACTGTATAATCACCTCTGGCCACGATGAGTCAACTAAAAGTCGTGCGTTACAAGGACAATAACAAAACTTTCTCGGTCTTCATCGATTATTCCATACCCGCTCCATATACAGGCACCATTTGTCAAGCGACTTGTTATGACTTTAGTAACATTCATCATCATCAGTCGTTAGATAAGCTGAATAAAACTCTCGCCAAAGAACGCCACCATGACCGGAGCGGTCCATCCCGCTCATATCTAGTGGACTGCGACCTTCACCAGATCATCCGTGCACCCAAAGGTCGAAGTAGGGTCCAACATCAAATTAATTCCAAAAATTAAAACTCGAGTTGGCTCGACTCGCATCAACCGGATAGGATCCGCTTCGCGGCAACAGCCAAACGGATCGGCGAATCGAGTCGAGTTCAGCGTATTCAAGCTGGCGAATCGCTGACTAGCGTGCACTCGCATAACTCGCATTCGTTATCTGGTCCGTGTCAATTCTAGCTAGAGTTACCTAGGTATGCGAGTTGAATCGAGTTGTGAATGAACTCGATTCGGATCAACTCGTTTAGAGTCTGATTCGAGTTATTCTAATCAGACAACTCGACTCGCCTATCGCTACTACGCATTGTCGCGCGATAAATAAATGATAAAGCATCCATCACGTACTGACACATATTGTGTGAGAGTGACGAATGTTTTATCATTTATTTATCGTGCGACAAAGCGTAGCATCATATGCCTACAGCACAGCATAGTCACTAGTTGGATGCCGAAGGATAGGTATCGACGGCATAGCAGGCCGAGATGGAGATGGTGGGACAACTTAGATGCTTTCCTAATCGATTGGCTGGAAGTTGCAGCAAGTAAGGGGTTGTGGAGAGCTAATGGAGAAGACTTTGCCTAGTAGTGGGACACTCTTATAGGCTAAGGAAAAAAAGAATTACTTTATAGGTTAACGCGGGCTTATTTTCCTCAACTCGACGACAAACATGGGCCTATTTTGCGTGAAGGGTTACTTTATACACGATACATTTAGGTAGGGTAGGACTCGTACACAAGTTGACAAAAAAGGTGCAACTTTAGCCCTTGAGTTGAGAGTAGAAACTTGTTTGATATTTAGGACAGCTAAGGAGAATTGGAGAGTCAGACTCGAACACGTTACCCTATTCATATAGCACGATGCTGACTGTACCGCCTAATCACGGGGTAACCGGGACAAATGTCGATATCCATAAGCGAGTCGTGGTCGTGACCGCGGCACGTAACGTAATTTGTCCGTTTTGTAAGCGCCCGTGCGGGAGAAATGGACTGCGTGCGCTGACGAAAAGGAACGTGTCAGGTCAAGCCATAAAGTCTTGAAAATATCATAATCCAAAACTCGCAACATTAATCCACAGCTCATAAAGTTAGTGAATGCAATCACTTGTGTTATATAATAATCTGCAACCCAGGTTTCCAACAGAACTGCACGCTTGTTTATCACTTAGGGGAGAAAATATATCTTAAAGGGATTTTTGGCATGATTCTGTGGCCTGTTTCTTGGGCTGGAGATGATGTCTGTCTATACCACGGGTAGGTAGGTACACGAAAGTCAAGCCATAGCCTTCCCAACATGGGACAGTTTTTTTTATGAAATAGAGGGCAAACGAGCAGACGGGTCGCCTGATGGTAAGCAATCACCGACGCCCATAGACACCTGCAACACCAGAAGAGTCACAAGTGCGTTGCCGGCCTTTCAGGTGGGAGTACGCTGCAATGTTATGTGTGTGCTGCTTAGGAGTACTAGCACAGAATAAGAAATAGTACGACATAGTCGCCATCAGATACATCTATACACTTCAGCGTGCTCAAAAATGTCTACACATGCACTCTAACGCCATGACAATAGAGTCGTGTTCAGACGGTTGTGAGCGTCTCGTTTGCTCCGATGTATCTGATGGCGACTGTACAGAAGTCTCTATCTAAACCTAATACAAATCTTGATATTAGTATTACAAATTAGATACTAGGAAATACTGACATTAATCCAGTAGCATCTCATAATATAACATTACATAAATTCCGCTGAAGTATCGCGACGTAATCATATTTAATTGCCTTCAATTTGGCCGCGAGATATCATCACTGAAGGCATGATTGGCTTGAATTAAACGAAGCCCCAGGCCAGCCTTTCACGTAAGAGCCTGGCTTATTCAGATGACTTGGCTATCATGCAATAGGTCCGTCAAACAAAATTAGAGGATAGACCACAGTGGCGTCGTATACAATATATTTTTCTGCCCTCCGACTGGACGAGCGTCAACTTGACGGCCGCTGCGCTAAAGGAAGATGCCGCTTTCTGGCTCCGTCGAACAGAAAAATTGAATACAAACCTTGGCCAGTGAATAAGAAAGCCTTCTGAGACATTACTTACTTTACTGGCCTCGGTATGTAATGTACTTATTAGGGGTGTGTAATGATCGATATAAAAATATTTAATATATTTTCTATCGATATATCAACATTTGATATAATTTCAAAGGGTATAATCACTCATTGTGTATAATAAACGTTTGGTATAATTTTAAAATATATACATTTATTTCGTATATTTAACGTTCGGTATAACGCTTATTTCTTATAACGATTATATGGTATAACGCTCATTTTATATACAAATCATAATATATAACAATCAAGAGGTATAATAGGTATATAAATCTTTATTACCATTTATATATTTGAAATTGTAACGCCTGTGACCTAAACCTAACCTAACCTACTTTTTGATAGCAGTTCGTTTTTGTTGGGGGACGCAGTTCGAACCCTAACCTAACCTAACTTAATTGAACTTATGGTTTGAGTTTTTTTAATGCGGGGGGCTTCGCCCCCCCGTCCCCCCTTTTTCTTCTGTGCCCTTATAATTTACTAACCTAACCTACTTTTTGATAGCAGTTCGTTTTTGTTGGGGGACGCAGTTCAAACCTAACCTAACCTACTTTTTGATAGCAGTTCGTTTTTGTTGGGGGACGCAGTTCGAACCCTAACCTAACCTAACCTAACCTAATTGAACTTATGGTTTGAGTTTTTTTTAATGCGGGGGGCTTCGCCCCCCGAGCCCCCCTTGTGGGGGGCTTCGCCCCCCCGTCCCCCCTTTTTCTTCTGTGCCCTTATAATTTACTAACCTAACCTACTTTTTGATAGCAGTTCGTTTTTGTTGGGGGACGCAGTTCAAACCTAACCTAACCTACTTTTTGATACATTATATCAATAATGGTTATGCCAATTGTATTTTATATGAAAATAACGTTATACCATAAGTTCATTATAGGAAATAAGCATTATACTTAAAGAATGCTATATTAAATGTTATTCTATCAAATGATCATTATAAGAAATAATAATTATGTCATATGTAAATATATTAAGTGTTGTTATATGATTTAATAATTATATCAAATGAGCGTTATTGCGACTAATATTATACCAAAAAATTTTATAGCCATCGTTACGCACCCACTTATTAGGCAAGGGATATTTGGCTTACATTTTCTTTCAAAGCAGTAAAAGGAAGTGGGGTCATTCCGTGTAAATGTAACGCGAGTCACGATTTCATTGCGTGTTTTTTCATTAAAGATATAAATTTTAGTGTTAAATATATCTAGAGATGATAATTAACAATTGTTTAGAGATATATTAACATTTGCATCATGATAGTTTAAAACTTAATGAAAATTGTGACTCACGTTACCTCATACCGCGGAATGACCCAGTGGCCAAATTTATTCACGCGGACTTTAGAAGACGCAGCGTCAGGTGTCCAAAAGATGGACTGTGGACCTGGCCAATCTTAGCGTACTTATAGTAAAATATACTATTACTCTGAAATCCTGGATCGGGCTCGGAAACCGGTATTTGCTCCATACAAAAATACCGGTATTCTTTCCGTTCTTATCGTTCTTTGGTTTATTATTTCGTTTTTTAACCAGAAAATCTAATAATTCGAAATCATAACTTAAATACATTACTGAGCTCTACATAAAAAGCATAAAATATTTCAAAATATTGGGCTATTTCGGGGTTTTTTTCAAAATACCGGTTTCGAGCCCTGTCCTGGATTAACTTCCTCCGACTATGGTCAGGCTCAGCTAAGTTTCTTGTCGGAGTCTTCTTAGCTGGGCTAAAAAGCGAACCGACAACTAAAACTCTGACAAATAAGGACTGGTTGAACCGTTTCAACTATTCCCGCTGGTCAGCTGCTCACTTTGGGCAATCAGCGAGTATAAGGAGAAAACTATATGCAACGTATCCAAGAATGAAGTCTTCTGAAACTTATTGCTAAATATAAGACGTATTGATATATTTTATATTATGAATGTCTGAATGCTGGCTATACTACATTATGTAGATTGTAGCTTACTCAAATCAAATAAAGCTTTATCGATTCTATCTTCCTACCAAAACAGAACCTAATATTTCGTAATCTTCCAATAAGACCTGTCTAGAAACAAATTCAGTACAAATATGTTCCTAACCTCTCACCTTTCATTGTTGAGTTATGGCCGATTCGTACATGATGAAATTCGTTCAATTGGCTGTAAATGTGCTATTTGTGTGTCATGTTTTCGCGATATTAGATGATTGTAATAATATTTGTGTGTCACAGGGGATATAGGTAAAAACTTAGGTAGCTACCCTTGATGCATGTGTGCGGAATTAAGGGCAGGATTTCCGAAATCGACCTCCGGGAGAATCAAAATTAAGTAACGAAATATTCATATTTTTGGATCGAAAAAGAAATATATTATAGTTCAAGAGTGCTTCTGTGTTTCTGTGCGGTTCAAAACACGATACTTTCAACTTCGCTCGATCATAATTCGTCACGAAAACAGGTAATTTTTTAGCAGTTTTTCCAGTTTTACTCGAGTTCTATCACATTTATATCACTAAAAAACATGTCAATCGATAGATAATGACATTTTACCGGGACCTGTGCGGTTCAGTTTTTTTTAAATTACTTATTTTTTAGTAGCTCAGTACTATATAACAAAGTAGCCCACGCGCTGTGGCTTCAGATGCCCGCCGGGCGTGTCCGAGGCCGGACCTGTGTCGCTTTCGAGCTCGTGACAGCTCTCCTCACTCAACGGACAAAATAAACGTCACGCTAGAATCACAGCGTATACACTCTAACAGTAATCCAACGCCTTTGATATCGAATGATTAGCTGAATATTAAAATGATAGGTTATTTAA
The DNA here is from genome assembly GCA_947034925.1 of Eudemis profundana. NCBI lineage: Eukaryota > Metazoa > Arthropoda > Insecta > Lepidoptera > Tortricidae > Eudemis > Eudemis profundana. The sequence goes on along the minus strand of OX344804.1, from coordinate 5,740,914 downwards.
CTTATCACTATTATTTCTTCATCATGATTAGTAAATTTTAGTCTTGTGCAAAACATAAGCTTCTTCAACTGTATACCATTGCACACATTTGTTTTATTTTTAACCGACTTCCAAAAGAAGGACGGTTCTCTATTCGTCTGTATGTTTTTTTTTGTATGTTTGTTACGCGATTACTCGAAGACTGCTGGACCGATTTGGGAAAACTCTTTTTTTGTTTGAAAGGGTATACTTCCGAGGTGGTCCCATTGCAACCAAATCAGGATCTGATGATGGGATCTTGGAGAAACCGAGGGAACTCTTCAAATATTAGAGGCACACATATAGCGATTTCGGTATTTTTCGTAGTTTCTCGTCCATTTCTTATAAGCAATAAGTTTTTAGTATTGACCGACTTCAAAAAAGGAACAATTGTTTATGTAGGTTTTTTCCCCGATTACTTAAAAACGACTGGGCCGATTTGGAAAATTATTTTTTTGTTTGAAACGGCAAGTATACTTTTGAGGTGATTCCATTGCAACCAAATCAGGATCTGATGATGGGATCTTGGAGAAATCGAGGGAACTCTTCAAATATCATAGGCACACATATAGGGATTTTGGTATTTTTCTTTGTTTCTCGTGCATTTCTTATTAGAAATAAGTTTCCAGTTTTAACCGACTTCAAAACAAAGAGCAATTTTTATGTAGGTTTGTTCCCCGATTACTTGAAAACGGCTAGACCGATTCTGAAAATTTTTCTTTTAACTAAATAGACTGAAGTCTATTTCGTTAAAACAATATTTTTCCAGCGCTACTAAAAATTTAAAAATAAAGTAAATTTTTAAAACAAAAAATAAAAACCGACTTCCAAAAACTGTTAGTAAATTAGGCCTTATTCCTTAAGATACGGCTGTCAAAATCTCTATTGTATGACAAGAGACACTGCTGAGTTTTCCGTTTCATAGGGTAAGGTTAGGGTTAGTACCTTATGACGTTGTCACGTTCAACTATCGTCAGTAAACCGACTTTACAGACAATCGAATATGTCAAAGTCGAAGTCAAAGTTGAAGTCAAAGTCAAAGTTGAAGTCAAAGTCAAAGTTGAAGTCAAAGACAGTCAGAGTCCGAGTCCGAGTCCGAGTCCGAGTCCGAGTCCGAGTCCGAGTCCGAGTCCGAGACCGAGTCCGAGTCCGAGTCCGAGACCGAGTCCGAGTCCGAGTCCGAGACCGAGTCCGAGTCCGAGTCCGAGTCCGAGTCCGAGTCCGAGTCCGAGACCGAGTCCGAGTCCGAGTCCGAGACCGAGTCCGAGTCCGAGTCCGAGACCGAGTCCGAGTCCGAGTCCGAGTCCGAGTCCGAGTCCGAGTCCGAGTCCGAGTCCGAGTCCGAGTCCGAGACCGAGTCCGAGTCCGAGTCCGAGACCGAGTCCGAGTCCGAGTCCGAGACCGAGTCCGAGTCCGAGTCAGAGTCAGAGTCAGAATCAGAGTCAGAGTCAGAGTCAAAGTCAAAGTTTGATCCCTATATGTGTGCCTATGATATTTGAAGAGTTCCCTCGATTTCTCCAAGATCCCATCATCAGATTCTGATTTGGTTGCAATAGGACCACCTCGGAGGTATAAACCCTTTAACACAAAAAAGAATAGGTTCAGCCGTCTTCAAGTAATCGGGGAAGAAACCTAGATATAAATTTACTCTTTTGCCCTGATCACACGTACCGAGTAGAGTGGCGAGACAGTAAATTGGAACTCGGCCGAGAGAGTAGGATGGGCGAGTAGGTGTTTACACACATTTTGATTTTCCTGGCGACAGTGGCGAGTCAGTTCACTTTCGAGACATTCGTTAGCGCGTCAACAACTCAACATGAATAATACTAAAAAGCAAAAAATTAGAAACTGTATCAAGCTCCTCATACCACTGTTAATAGAGGAATTAGCGGAGACAGTGCGCGAATGCAAACGGCAATATACAGGGTGTCCCTAAAACCAACTTTTATACGACCAGGGCTGATAGACCAGCTCATAAGAACCTAGATTAAGCAAATTTGACCTCAGTAAAAATCTCTTAGTTTTCGAGATATTGACGTTTTTGTAAAACTCGTGCTAAGTGATACCCTGACTCGGTGTTTTGAGTGTCATTGCTAAAATATCAAGTATTTTACAAATCTGTATTTTGCTATGTGTGGCCAAATAACTATGCTATTGAACGTATTTTCTATTTTTGCTAATTTATTCATGCTGTGGACACAGTACAATAACAAAAAAAAATTATTCGATTTTTTTCAAATTTCACCTCTGACTTCGAACTAGCGTGGTGAAAAAAAAATGTACCAACATAACCAGGCACTCAACGTAAAAAAATTGCGCATTTATTGTAGTTTCTAAAATGGTATAAAATTTACTAAACACTGTAATAATTTTTGAAATAATGATATTTTGTTACAAAATTAACTGTCTGCCGCCTTCATCTCATACGATCCGGTTGAATTAAGTTTGCACCTGGCGTGCTTGACATCACATACAAATTAGGTGCAAACTTCACGTAATCGTCAATATCTCGAAAACTAAGAAATTTTTATGAGGTCAATTTTACTCAGTCTCGTTCTTTATGAGCTGGTTTATCAGCCCTGTTCGCCATTTTGTAAAAGTCGCGAATTTTGATAGCCTAGATCAGTCTTTCGAAAGTCATGACTTCAAATTTCAGTATTTTCTTAATCTGCTTTTTGTTTTAAACATTACTTAATAATTATGCTATCATACCTTATCAAAATAAATTAGATTTTACGTGATTCAAAATATGACCTCGGATTTGAATCGCATAATACTTAAAACAAATTTACCATGCTAAAATAAAAAAAAATAATGTAGTTTAAAATAGTAAGATTTTACACACTAGACACCGTAGTTTTTAAGATAATAGCATTTTAATTCAAAAGGAGGTTATACTACAATATTCCATTGGTTAAATTTCGTACCAGAATTTGAATTTCGAACAGAAAAGGTATGATAGCATAATTATTAAGTAATGTTTAACAAAAAGCAGATTAAGCAAATACTGAAATTTGAAGTCATGACATTCGAAAGACTGATCCAGGCTATCAAAATTCGCGACTTTTACAAAATGGCGAACAGGGCTGATAAACCAGCTCATAAAAAACGAGACTGAGTAAAATCGACCTCATAAAAATTTCTTAGTTTTCGAGATATTGACGATTACGTGAAGTTTGCACCTAATTTGTATGTGATGTCAAGCACGCCAGGTGCAAACTTAGTTCAACCGGATCGTATGAGATGAAGGCGGCAGACAGTTAATTTTGTAACAAAATATCATTATTTCAAAAATTATTACAGTGTTTAGTAAATTTTATACCATTTTAGAAACTACAGTAAATGCGCAATTTTTTTACGTTGAGTGCCTGGTTATGTTGGTACATTTTTTTTTCACCACGCTAGTTCGAAGTCAGAGGTGAAATTTGAAAAAAATCGAATAATTTTTTTTTGTTATTGTACTGTGTCCACAGCATGAATAAATTAGCAAAAATAGAAAATACGTTCAATAGCATAGTTATTTGGCCACACATAGCAAAATACAGATTTGTAAAATACTTGATATTTTAGCAATGACACTCAAAACACCGAGTCAGGGTATCACTTAGCACGAGTTTTACAAAAACGTCAATATCTCGAAAACTAAGAGATTTTTACTGAGGTCAAATTTGCTTAATCTAGGTTCTTATGAGCTGGTCTATCAGCCCTGATCGTATAAAAGTTGGTTTTAGGGACACCCTGTATATGGACAAGACCAGCCATTTTATCGAAATAATGGTACAATTCAATTTATAAACAACAAATGCACGTTGAACAAACAAAACAAATATGCTCGACGCAGGTGCGTTGCGCGGCCGCTCGCTAGGACGACGCTTGGCGGGCGAGTGGCGAGTGATCGTGTTCATACCTGCCGAGTGGCGAGCGAGTCGGCGCGGGGTAGGCTGAGAGGCGTGCGGGGGTGGGCACTCGGCCTAGTAAACAAACCAAGGTCCGAGTGACTCGCTCGCCGTTTTGCTGGGCCGAGTACTAGGCCGAGTACTCGTCACATAGTACACACGAACCGAGTACTCGGCCGAGAACACTCTCTCGCCACTCTACTCGGTACGTGTGATCAGGGCATAGTTTTGAAGTCGGCTAACACTAGAAACTTGTTGCTTATTAGCAACAAGTTTCTAGTGTTAGCCGACTTCAATACTAAATTCTACTATTATACTAAGCTCTTCGTAATTTTTTCTCGTCCATGTCTTATTAGACATGGACGAGAAAAAATTACGAAAAATACCGAAATCGCTATATGTGTGCCTATAATATTTGAAGAGTTCCTTCGATTTCTCCAAGATTCCATCATCAGATCCTGATTTGGTTGCAATGGGACCACCTCGGAACTCTACCCTTTCAAACAAAAAAAGAATTTTCCAAATCGGTCCAGCCGTCTTCAAGTAATCGGTGAACAAACACACAAAAAAAAACAGACGAATAGAGAACCGTCCTTTTTTTGGAAGTCGGTTAAAAACTAACTATGTTTAAAATTTGGAGCCTGTGAGTCTGCTAGAAGTACTTTAGAATTATGATGATCATCAGTCAGTGAATCAGTGAATCAGTCAGTCAGTCAGTGACAAAACTAAGGAACTTTGACATGCAATAGTTCTTAAACTACACGTTCAATTTGAATGATATTGAGAATATATATGTCTTATTGTGTATATATCCCTGAAATTTCATGATTGTAGCTTTAGCCAGTACAAAATTACAGGAGGCTGAAATTAGCTTGAATGGCTTCGAGAAAAGGATGGTATGGCCGTGCCGTGCCTTTGTTTTGCTCGACTTGGCGGGGGCACTGCCGTGCCCCCAGATGAAATATGTACCTACCTTTCACATTGTACGACACGATGCCTGTTGGTCTAATTTATTTATAAGTAAATAATAAATCTACAATATCTCCCAACTGTAACCGGCAGTGATAATATTATCATGTTTAGTTTAAGTTTATTTATTAACTAAACGTTAGGTACCTATTAGAAAAACAACCGCTTTCTTTTCTAACATTACGATGATCCTTTTATTTTAAGTGTTTCGATGTCATAGATAGGTATATCTACCTGATATAAACTTAACCAGAGAGTACGTAAGGTAGTAGACCTACTGTTACAATTTCGCTGCGGCATAAGTTGACACATTTACACAGGTTGGGGTCACGAAAAGTTCATTTCGAACGGGATCGCGCCGCTTGTTCGTCTAAGGGGGGCGGGGAGCTCGAATTGCTTGTCGTCTTCGAACATCCCCGCCTTAATATGGAACGTATGACCTTTTCTAAAACGGAACTTAAAATTGTCTATACGAACAGGTTACTACTACATACAAGAAAGTAATGACTGGGCATTTCTTCAGAAATACGTCTGCGGTCACCTCATTCATCTGGCCTAAATGTATGGAGACAGATGAATGAGTCGCAGACATATTTCTGAAGAATAGCCCTACATGAGTTTTTTTACCTATACGTTTGTTTATTAGTAGCATTGAATGTACCTACTTATATATTCCTGTCTGTGGTTCGGTCTTATTTTATTTTTGCTATCCAAATATGTATTACACTAAACTAAAATATGTAATTACTACTTAGTTACACTAAATCTAAAGCTAAAAATTAAATAACATGTATTAGGTAGGTAGATAATAATGTGCTATGCTGTTAAAGTTATCCACATTTACATTGAAAACGAGTTATGACAAGTTTCTTTTTACGTTTAATTAATCGTATTTCGCTTAAATTTGGTTGAATTATTATTTTATGACATAATTTTAGTTACTCTATAAATACTGTTGATTTAACGATATTGATATTTATACAGAATCTAAGGTCAGATGTTATCTATGTGGAACAATGGTACAAAAACGTAGTAAAGCCAGCACTTCAGCAGTATATTATAATTCAACGCCGGAAAGCAAACACGTAGTACAGTGGTTCTGAACCTAGGGGTAATTACCCCTTTAGGGGTAAACTTAAGTTTTCTCAGGGGTAATACTCATAAGGCGCGGTAGGACCTGGCTCGCATTTCACATACAAACTAGGGTCGGGCGGAATGCAGATTATTGCAGATTATCTTCGATTTCTAACATAAAAGTATACGTTATCAACCCAAACATGAGAGGATGCCCTGCATGACTGTGAAATCATGATTGTCAGGTATTAATTTTGTCAGAAAAGGTAACTGGTGATGAACAAAATGAAAAAAAATGAAAAAAATACTTTATTTTATAGTGTTTTCGCGCTACTTTTCTATCGAGCGAAGTGTTCGCTATCGTGTTCTAAGTGAGAGGAAGCCCTAGATACAGTTCTGAATATTATTATATATGTTTTACAGTGACCTAAGAGTCAAATAAGTGCTCTAAAAATGATTTGGAAACTAGGCTTCCGAGCCCGATTCTGGTCTCACCTCGCCTTAAGTCGCTTTTCTTTGAGTACTTTCATGTATAGTTTTTCCGGCGGCGTTAGAGTAAAAAGCCATAAAACTGGTTACAATAACATTATTACTTCGAAAGGTGACAAGTCGTAATACAAAGTAGTGAATTTCGACCTAAACACTTTCATGCTTTTTATATTTTAAATACAAAAGATATCTTCACACCTGTTCCCGATTGTTGCAACCCTACCCTCCAATGTTTTTTATTGCATTTGCAATTTTTGCGTTGTCATTTGATATTGTACCTTAGTACTAACTATTACGTTGGATTTTTGTATACGTAAGAAATCACTTACACTCTTTCTATAATAGATAACCAATTAGCTCAGTTTTATGACTCTTTACTCTTAAGCCGGCGGACAAATTATACTTGTCTTTATTACCTATTTTTTGGAGGGGTAACGATACAAATCTAGAGGGGGCCTGTGGGTGATGTGGCAATAAAGGTCAGGAGGGCATTTCTCCAGAAATATGTCTGCGGTCACCTCATTCATCTGGCCGTTTTTCATACTAAATGTATGGAGACAGATGAATGAGTCGCAGACATATTTCTGGAGAAATGCCCAGGAACCACTGACGTAGTAACTAGGCACGTGACGCGTATGTAGTTAGTACGTGTTTGCTTTCCGGCGTCGGTATGTATACGAGTATATGGACGTAAAGCTCAATAAGATCACACACACAACTATTTTTAAAAAGTTGAATTTTTGAGTTAAGTATAAATATATGACTCACACAAAGCCATTTATGGCTTCTCCTATTACCAGAGCTCGGCAGGGATCAGCCATTTTTACGTCATTAATGTCGTGTCATGTGTAGGGCATGCAATACCGGTTTTACTTGTATGGGCCATTAATGTGAAGTGTAGATATTAATATAGATACACCTTAAAAATAAATATTAAAAGAAATAAAACTTTATTAATTATAATTGAACTAAAATTTCAATGCATTTTGTCTGTTATTGTAATAAAGAACCATCAGTTTTTCTATATTTTTAATTTGCAAAGCATTTCTTCTTGAGTTTAATATCCACTTATATATAGAAAAAGATCTTTCTAGTGAGTGGAGTGTAATTGTACGGTCGGCTGCAAAAGTGCATGAACAGATGTCGAACGTATTGCCATAGTATTATGATTGAAACACGTCCATGCACTTTTGCAGCCGACCGTACATTAAATTTACATTTAAAGAGGTTTGCTAAAAAGCATGCTATAAAATTAATTTTCATCACACTTGCTCGAAAATGGTGCATTACACGTAGGTTTTGCGGGCCGTAAATGAGCTATTACGCCCTAGGGCGTAATGGTTTTCTTTTTAAATTTGAAACGCTGGTTCTGTTTTACTCTTATTTGTCATGTTCAAAGGAAACGCCAACTTACTTTTTTAACTTTTATCACTGAAATATTTATTTAAAGAGAACTGGTATTGCAAATACATGTAAACACATATTTCTGTAACATTAATTAAATGTTTCAATAGTGTATTTCAGTATTTTGCAATTATAAAATCAACCGTTTTAGGTCTGTACCGCTATGGTTTCCGAACGTTGCGCATTGTCTATGGATATGTCACTAATGTCACTGTCAGTTTTACAATTTTATTTAGGTTAAGTAAGGTTAATTTTAATTAGATTTCCTCACAAGTGTGATGAAAAACATTGTGTGTGCCACGGGCGGTAAAGGAATTACAAACTCGTGTTATTAAAGCCCTCGGCTTCGCCTCGGCCTTGTAACAAACACTCGTTTGTAATTCCTTACCTACCGCCCTTGATACACAATGTACTATTATGCCACACCTGGCCAGCGCTGCGCGTACGGAAACAGTCGCTTTCTGGCCAAGTGTAGACATAAAATGATGTACACAACACGGGAGGTAATAAAGAAAGCCCTCGATTGCATATTTACGTCCCTCGCCTGCAGCTCGGGCCGCAAACTTCTGCGATCTTGGCCTTTCTTTGTATTACCACCCTAGTTGTGTAATGTACTATTGTTTTGATGGTGACGTAAAGATGACGTAGTAGAAAGTCAGCCTAAATAAAATAATTTCATTAGTTATTAAATTTCACCACATCTACCATTAAATGACAAGCTATGTCCATGTTCTGCAAACTCTGAAAACTGCTCACCCCTGCCGCGGTCTGCTTATTTACCTATCCCATAGTCTCTTTACAGTACCCCTAGCACAACTGTGACACGCGACTCTTTGTCGCGCGACAAATGCTACCTATCTCTTTCCACTCAATATAGTGTGACAGTGACAGGTGATGCTCTGTCGCGCGAGAAACGAAGTCGCGCCCAGTTATGCTAGACGTACTGGGATATTATTATCCTATGGGGCATTTCTCCAGAAATATGTCTGCGACTCATTCACCTGTCTCCATACATTTAGTATGAAAAAGGGCCAGATGACTGAGGTGACCGCAGACATATTTCTGAAGAAATGCCCTATGTTTCAATTCAGAACTCGTATACTCATAGGTAATAATTATGAGTATACGAGTTCGAGTGATATTATCACTACGTGATTTCGGGGGCACGCGGCTACTAGTTTTGCCCCCGCTAAGCTTAGTCAGCAACCAAAAAGAGCACGTGCTATGCGATAGAGGGAGACGGTCGGATCCGGTGCGATCCGTCCGGTGGTCGGATCCGAACGTCAGTTTTGTTAGAGAGAGAGACTTCTGCACGTACCAAGTACTATTACTTATACTACTACTGTTCATGTTACGATCTCCGTTCTTATTGGTCGACAGCCGGCGTTCACATTAACATGTTTATGTTTAAATTTTACTGTTTCTGTCGTATATGGGTTATATACGGAACATACGTACAAGGTTTTGAAACGTCGAATTTTGTATAAAAAATCATATAAAATCCATTTAGGCCGTTTCATTCAAGTTTTACTTATTTGCATAACAAACCATATTACCTACCTGTTTTTTTAACGAAAATAAATAATTATAAATACAAGAACATTCATTTAAAAAGATGCCTGCGATTTTCTTCGTGTAATTTCCTTTGGTTCCACACTGTGGAAGCCGCCTTAGCGTACTTAATTTTGAATGAACCAATGCGCGTGTCGAATTTAGCCTTAGTACTTTAAATTAAAAAAAAATAGACTTTAAGATAGAATATTTGCACAAGCAAAAAGTATCATCCGAAGAGGCCGTATCTTTGTGCCAATAAAATGATATTCTATGCTTATCGAACATCTGAAAACGTTTCACAAGGTGAACTAGTGAAAAAATGTAAATGCTACTTACTGATCCAATTATTATATCAGCCAAATATGACCTTGCCATAAATAGGCCGTTGGTACACGAAAACATCGCCCTAAACTAAATGTGATCGAACTAGGGTTGCCAACATCCTTAACGAGTATAATCATGGATGACCCCCCATGCAACCTGCGTTGTGGATTTAGCAAATCTGTGTATTAGGTATTTTTATTTTGTTTCAAATAAATCATTTTGATTATTTAGATCCCAATAGATTAAATTAGGTGTATAAGTTGTAAATAATGTGATTTTGTTATATATTTTAAATGAATGTGGCTTAAATAAACAAAAATAGATTAAGTTAGGTGTATAAGTTGTAAATAATATGATTTTGTTATATATTTCAAATGAATGTGGCTTAAATAAACAAAAAAGAAGACATCTTATTTTCCAAGTTAAAATACTATAGACAATATAGTGTGTTTAAAAAAAATTATAGCCATCATTAGCCTTATTTACACCACCGCCCACGAGTTATCTGATTTGTCCTTATGGTTACTTGCAGAGATGCCTTATGGTATTATGTTTGGGTTTAGTCCGATAGTTTTTTGTGCCATAAAGTTTAAATAAATAATGCGAAAAAATTGGCAACCCTATCAAATCGAAGGAGCGCGAAAAGGTCACCGGCGCCGGCGCAGGCATTTGAGGCAGATTCGCGAATGGACTGGGAGGTAACATTTGATGGAGTTTTGGCATTGTCGTTAGCTTGCAAACGGTTTTGATTATCTACTGTCAGGCAAGGCAACTTGGCGCATAAGGTACTTATGGTTCCACATCTCAATAAGGCAACAAAAGAAAGATTCTTTAAATATTTGTTTATCGGTTTCTCGGAAACGGGTCAACTTTGATACATAATCATGCTTTATAAATGGCAATTTAACATTCCGTGAGAGTATATAAATATAATTTTAGTATTTAGTTTTAGTTTATAGTGGTCCATATAGTATATTTAATTTTAATTTAGTTTTATATTTTTTATTCATTAAATATACTTACATCTAAAAAAAAAGATAATTTAAATTTCTAAATTGATCTAGATCTCCCAAAGTACGTCCCACTGAGACATCTAAAGGTGGTTTTCCACCGGCAGGGCGAGACGAGACGAGACGAGGATTGAATTGATATTTGTATCGAGTTGCGCGATGCGCGAGCGGCGACGCGCGAGGAGAGGATTGAAAACTTCATACAAATTTCAATTCAATCCTCGTCTCGTATCGTTTCACCCTGCCGGTGGAAAACCACCTTAAGGGACCCCTCCCAAAAATTTGGTTCTGGTCATCTTATATTATCGCCTGGGGACTATAATCAAGCTTTTCGTTCCATGGTTATTCGTGTTTGTGCGTATTTTCCAAAGTACCTAGGTATAGGCGTTTAAATACGCAATACGTGTTTAACAGTATTACTGCTTATCGTAGTTCCTGTTATCCCTCATGTATAATTAATGTTATTGTTAACTCAACCCCGGGTTATCCAAATAATGAAGTAAATATGGCGTTTTGTTTGTGTCTTTATCGCGGTCAAAGGTTCCTAACCTAACCACTACAGTAGGCGTATGGTTCTACGTCGCACGATGAATAAATGATAAAGCATCCGTCACTTTCATACACTATTTGTCAGAACGTGACGGCTGCTTTATCATTTATTTATCGCGCGACAAAGCGTAGCATCATACGCCTACAGAAGATATATTAATGAGCACCCGCCTAAATTTTTAATTTTAGTAATATTATAGGTTTTAGTTTATTTTTTATTATACATATTTTTGTTATTAATAAAAGTTTGAATGTAAAAATAAAAATTGGGAGATAATCTTATACAAATCGACGCAGTCCCAAACTAAGCAATGTTTAAATACTTGTACTATGGTTACTAGGCAACGATATACATACCATCGTATTTTCGAGGGCATTTTTATTTTAAAATCTACGGCTAGGCGAAACTTAAGCTATGTTCAAATACCGTCTAACCTGTCAGTCCGTGACGAAATGTATGGAGTTTGACACTAATCGTCAGTTCTGTGACGACCTGCTAACTGTCAGTTAAGAACGCACTTTAAATAAAAAAGCCCTTAAAGACGGTTGGTGGTGCTCAACTTGGCATCAATATTTATTTAAATGTTTAATAAGTTTACTTCAGTTCAAGAACATACAAAGTAAAACGTTGTGACACTTGCATTACAGTCAAACTTATAATTAGAGCAATAAGATTAGTGCAAGTAAAGGTAGTGCTTAAGTTAATAAAAGTAGAGCAATTACCTCTTTAGGAATCATAGCGTTGTGCCCACACCAGACTCAAAATATAAAAAAAAAAATATTGTAAATAAATCAATTGTAATCGCCAAGAATATTAAGGTCAATAATAGTGACACAGTGTCTTCCTTGCCTTGCGATAGTTCCTGGTATACCATGCTACATACATACTTTTGTGACCAGCTGTCACCCGTGGCATTCAGTCACATATTATCCTGTATCGTGCCAACACTACAGTCAAATTTATAATAATATGTAATCGGATTTTGTTTTTATTTCGTCATTAAAAAAAACTATTATTGTTAAAAATATAATTGCAGTCTGTATAGTAAGGCAGGCTTAAGTTAATAATAATCGCGCGCGCAATAACAACTTTGCAACAGTTCTTGGCATGTCAATATGATCAGCCGATTCAGCCGTTGCCGTTGCCCAGGGCTCTTGGTAACAATTCTTCTATTCACTTCCGCAATGTTATACGTGAAAAGGATAGTGGTGTATCAACAGCAAAGTATTTGACTGTACAGTCAAACTTATAATAGAAAATTACGTAATTGTTTTATATCAAACCGACTACTACGACGACTACTACTACGATATATTACCTATACCAATATAATTATACGTGTTTATTGATTAATAATAGTGGTGTAAATGGCACAGTGACCTCCTTGCAACAGTTCCTGCCAGCCGTCGCCCAAAGCTTTCTGTCACACTTCCTCTATTAACTTCCTTGACGTGAAAAGTATAGTGTTGTGACAACATTGCAGTAAATCATGTAATAGATAATACAGTAGACAGGCAAGGCAGGCCAACTAGTGGAGCAGAAATATTATTGAACTTTCCAAAGGTTATATCGCATGTTGAGAACGAAACTGACCCAACTCAAAAAAACAGATTTGTGGGAAATCGCAAAAAACGTGGACAAACCAAATAGTCAATAACGTTTTTGCGATTTCCCACAAATTTGCTTGAGAATGAAATGGAAGAGATCGCTCTTTAGCGTTAAGATTGTCTGTTGTCTATCGTTTGTTTTACTTCTTACTTATATAGGTAAGGTTATCGGCAATAACATATCATAAAACGCAACACGCTTAGATATCGACCTTATTGCTATCGTAATAGAGTGGTGTCAGATATTTTTGCATGCATCGTTTCAACATATGTTATTGCTGGTAACTGTACCTACATTGATTTATTTATGCACGCAAAAATATTATATTTGCACACCCAAAAATATTTGTTTGCACAAAACAGGTAAGTATATTATGGCGGACTTAACACCAAATCGCATTCTCTATAAGTCAACCATAGGGCCAAACAGAGACGCATAATATAGACTTTTCGTCGCAGTCGACTGTACTTATTGTATAATTAGTTTCCTACACTCATTCAAATACAATACGTTGTCAATTTCTTATCAATAATCACGTATTTCAAACTTTACGTAGTAATTAACTTGTATACCTACTTATAATATCATAACTGATCCCATTATGATAAATTTTACGGGTCAAATTATATTAGGAACGAATTTGACATCAAAGTTCTGAACTACACTACTGAGGTCACGAGTTCGATTCCCGCCCATCTTAATGTTATCACAAATACTTGTATTTATATGAGTATTGATATCTTTATTTATAGCTACATTGTCTTGTACCACTTTAAGATTCAGTGAACCCGAAGTCCGTTGCTAAAAATTAATTGTCTGTTACACGTAATGAAGTTTAAAAGCAATCGAAAAACAACAAAAACCTTATAATTATAGGAAATCAGAATAAACAATTCCGCAAACACTATACAGCCTTTTACAAGTACATATATAAAAACAACAATGTTTGTATAAAAATCTTTCTCACCTGTCCCTGCACACCAATAACAGCAAAATATAAACACGCCACCGTCGCACACACCGACAAAAATTGTCTACAACCCATGGTTTACCTTACCCACTTTTCACTCCCAGTCAGATCACAATACCATATCCCACTGTCCGTCTAACGCAATTACGCCTTAAAAACGTAATTAAGAGATTGATTAATTTGATAACTTTATAATTAGCGAAATTAACAGTACAATGGGCTGAGAAAAACTGTCATTATCTCCCCATACACATTCACTGAGCTATCAATCTTTAGTTAAAAGTAAAATTAAATATCACTTTACAATTTACCGATTTTAAAAACCGATCGCACCCATCAGAAACGTCACTGGAGTTCGAAGTTTAAAAGTTCGTTTTTCGATTCGTGATTTAAATTTGAATTAAGAACGCGCGCGCATCTTGCAGCGTGGCTCGTAAGACTGGCTGGCATTTGCTAGTGTTGTGCCAAGTAGAGCTCCCTCCAAGTAGATATTCGTCCTTGATTGATACAATGTTTCTCGATTCACGGATAAGTTAGTTGAGCATCCGTTGTTAACTTAATCGCAAGTACATAAATCAGCTGGCGCCGGTGTTTATTGCGAGCTTGGATGTTTAGACAAGTTAGATAAGTTACATGCAGTATAGAGGATGCAATAAAAGTCCAATTAAAACGTTCTCATGAGAATGAGCTAGGTTTCAAAATGAAGAGTCACTTTTCATTTTAAAACCAAGATCGAAATAGAAAGTCAAAGCTTTCAGAAAACTATTATTTGAATGTTACACGCTAAGTAGCGGATTTAATACGGTGACCAGAATATTTTTCAATACATTAGGGATGTAACGATACATCATTTTACCGATACGATACCGATACCGATTATTGTAGTAAATAATCGGCGATACCGATATTACCGATACCGATATCTTAGCTAAATATTGAAGTATGAACTTCAGATATTTTGTATGTCCTTATTATATTATACCTAAACTTGGCTACTTTTCCCAGAGAGTCAACCTTGAAAGTGTAAAGTAAAAATAAATAAATTGTTAACTCAAAATTCATTTTTTTTTTATTATGAACCAAAGATATAATTAAGGTAATAAGTAAGGTAATTAAGGTAGTAGGTAAGGTAGGTAAGGTACCTGTGGAGCGACTACACCAAAAGAGCCTACAGTGCTCTGCGCGTCCAGTATAACAACGCCTTCAGGGGGTTGTTGGGGCTGCCCTGGCGCTGCAGCGCGTCGGGGATGTTTGCAGCGCGGAGAACTGACGGTTTCCAAGCCGTGATGCGCAAGCGGGTGGCGTCCCTGAGCGAGCGCGTGCGGGGCAGCACCAACCGTAATCGGTATCGTTACATTCCTAGTTTTTATGTTATGCTTAAAAGAGAGACTGGTGAGTTTCTTATCAACAGAAATCATAAACTCCGAAGCTCTGATACTATCAAACTAGGGTTTGCTGCAGTCCCGGGATTTTTTTGTATGAAAGAACCGGGAATTCCCGGTACTGCAATACTACAATTTCCCGGTTCTGCACGCCCTAAATCAAACGCGTAAAAGAGCCCCTAAGACCTACTTGCAAAATGTATTACTTATTTATCTCAACTATCCATAGAAAAACAAAAAAAGAGAGATTAAAAATAAAATTTAATAGAAAAGTAAAATTGTGTTGAATTTATTAATTTTCACATTACTTTGATGTCAAAAAACTTTTAAAGCCGAAAATAACCCATAATGTGAAATGCAATATTTCTTTTTAGTAAATAAAAAATCTTATTCTTATTACACGTATACTTACTATTGTATACTTACCTATATATTCCACTTATTAGTTATCATCACTTAAATTAAATAATTATTACATATCTCTTTAAGTAACGATCACTTTACAAATACATAGTAATATAAACTTGTAGGTTATATGACATTTGTAATTATGAGAAAGAATAAACGAAAACTAAAACTTTAAAATCTTAAATTGACTGCTGTTACCATTTATTTATTATTTTGTTTTATTTAAGGGTCACCCGAATTTTTGGTGTGTCATAGGTAGTGTTGAATTCTACTGTGTATTAACTTTTGCGCTTTGTCTGTTAAAGATATTCAACTGTGTTGGGGATTTTTTTTACGGATTTGAAATATATTGGCAAATCCTATATTAGTCATACAGTGGTCATACGGAATTTCGGAAACGTATTGGCGAATGACACTGCGCAAGCAATTATTTGTTCAGTGGCTTGTGGCTTTTAATGGGTTTCTGAAGAGAATGGAAAATAGGTATTAGTAATGGCCAAAAACTAGTAATTACATTAATTTTGATTAGTTTTTAAATTTTAAACATCAATCTATTCTATACAATGTATTAAAATATCTATCTACTTAATCGTAGTTTTTGCTCATTATACCAATGAATAATGCCTGATATGGCCATTTAAAAAGGGTTTTTCTGACGCGACAGACTTAAGATAATAGCGATGAAAAATAGCTAATGTCCACCTATTCCTTTTGTCGATTGTTTTCATATATAAGTAAATAACTGGCCAAGAGCATGTCGGACCATGCTCAGTGTAGGGTTCCATAGCCGTAACTATAAGGTAAAAAAAACGATGTAAAAAAAAGTACAACAACAAAAAAGCGTATCTTCATAGCAATTACGTCCTTTTCTTGAGAAGCGCAGTTTATCGGCAATAACTCAAAAACGGTTAATCCGATCTTGTTGAAAACAATTTTCGTTGAAAGTATTAATTGAGCTTATCTTTGTAATTTTTTTTATATTTTTCGGTCACACGGTTTAGAAGATAGAGGGGGGGGGACACAATTTTCACAACTTTCGGAGCGATTATTTCCAAAGGTATTCACTAAATCAAAAACATTACTTAAGAACCTTAAAATGTTTTCAAAAGAGCTGTCGAACAATGTACCACACGTTGGCATTTTCTGAAAAAAAAATTTTTTAGCTTCTGTTACATGTATGGAGTGCCCCCCCTAGATTTTTTATTTTTATTATTTAACTACCAAACTTAGTTGCGGCATCTACAAGACATGTATATTCCAAATTTCATCAGTATAGGTCTTGTAGTTTTTGAGTAAAATGCCTGTGACATACGGACGGACGGACGGACGGACGGACATGACAAAACTATAAGGGTTCCTTTTTAGCCATTTTGGCTACGGAACCCTAAAAACTGACATCCAGGCTTCAAATATTCACGCAAAGTTAGATACAGTTGCTGGTAGGCAACTAACTATACTTAACCATAATATGAAAAGGGTTTCGTGACGCAAAAGGCTTAAATCATTTTGTCGATTATTTGCATAACTGCCTAAAAACCGGCCAAGTGCGAGTCGGATTAGCGGAGGTAATAAAGAAAGCCCTCGATCGCATATTTACGTCCCTCGTTTGCAGCTCGGGCCGCAAACTTCTGCGATCTCGGCCTTTCTTTGTATTACCACCCTAGTTGTGTAATGTAGGTACTATTGTTGTTATAGCGACGATAGAAATACACGTTCTGTGAAATGTTCAAGTCTACCTACTATGGTTATGGTTTGTTTTGTTTATAGTTGTCTGGAGGAGATCGCTCTTTTGCGATAAGACCATTTATTGTTTACCACCGTTTTTATATAAATTTGCTTTGTAATTTTTTTTGGTGTGCAATGAAGTATGATTGTATTGTATTGTTTGGTTCAAAGATGACAGCCAAAGAAATGGACGGACGGACGGACGGACAGGTGACGGACAGATTGACGGACAGACGACGGACGGATGAACCGACGACGGACGTACAGGAGGGTCCCGTTGGCATTCTTTATTTACGGAACCCTATTGTTATCCACAGTTCAACCAACGTTCAAGATACAAGTTTTTCTGCCATACGCCACTTTTCCCACGCATGCGCACAATGCATTCCACCGCATCTCCATCATGCGCGCGCGCTGCTGTGACAGTGATGACATTATGGCTGAGTTATATGAAATTGCCATATTTAAAGCTTTATGTCGCAGTCTGAATTTGATGATGGCGACCTGCTATATTTTTGGAAAAAAAGAATAACCTCTTTTCCGTTGCTGTCAACTTTGGCTAGAGCGATGCTGTGTGTCCCTCCTACAAGCACACCGAGTAAGCGGGTATTTTCTGTTGCGGGACTAGTGCTCACGCTAAAAAGATCACGCCTGATGCCCCAGCGTGTCAATAAAATTATATTTATCCACAATAATTATCGTGTGTGCAAAGACTGCTGCAGTGTTATGACAGACGCAGATGACTGAATAGTCTAAATATAATTGTTTGATTTATGTATTTTTTTATTTTTGAACAATCGTTATGTCATCAACGTCAGTCGCATTTTCTTTATCATAGTAAGATTTTTATTAACTGTTAGTATTGCTTGATTTCAGCCTAAAAGTTAGATTAGGGTAGGAATCAAAAACGAGCCGCCGGCTAGAAGCCGCCGCCGCGAACATTTTGCTGGCGCGCCGCCGCCGACTGTTTCGCACCCGGCTCGCATGTCTAGTCGCAGACCACAGACATATATAGAGATAGGACGAAAGAGTGTATGTATCTCGCGTGCTATAAAGAAGGGTCAGGGACCTTCATTGCTCGCTGTCAACTCCAGTCACCGTCAACAATTTTATCACATTTGAAAAATCCGATAATAATAATAACGCAGGGCAGCTTGTGGCGAGCTGTTGGGGAGTAGCGACCCCACGTACCCGAGTGCTCCGGGGGGTCCTTAGGGAGGGTCATGGGATTTAGTGAAAGGACCTCCGCCTCTGGCTTGCCTTAACCGGCCGTCCAGAGTGGAGTCGCGAGAGCTATATGCCCCAGGCGTGGAAGTGATAAAAGGCATAACGCCGCGAGTACCCTCGGAGAAAGCGCAGCACACCTCTCGACACCCTGCAGCCCTCGGCAGCGGTGTTGCCCCTGGGCCATTGCTCATAATGTCGCTATTTAACAGGGGCCCATCAGCGGAGGACAAGTCACGGTCTGTCAGTGCCGCGAAAGCCATGAGACACTTTTCCTGACAGGCGCCGTCATGTCTCAATCCATAGCCCAGTATCTAGTCCATAATTCCACCACCATAACCCAGTAAAGTTAGATTCCATCAATCAACAATAGCCCTTGCATCTGGCGGGGGCTGTCTCTGCGTGCGTCCCGTGACACGGGCAGGGACAGCATCCGCTGGGTGTACACGTTGCCTTTCATTAAATTGTCGAAAGGGCCTCTACGCGTTGGCTTCGGCTCCGCGCACGCCTCCCAAAGGGCCGGGACACTATTGTCTCGTATACGGGAAAGACATACTGGTATATTTAGTCCATATTTCCACCACAATAGCCCAGTAGTTTCCATCAATCAACAATAGCCCTTGCATCGGGCGGGGGAGTGTGCGTCCCATGACACAGACCATGGAAACAAACCATGGAAAACATACATTTTCCATTTCACTTCATGGCAATTTAACATTTATTATATCAGTATGTCTTTCCCGTTCACGGACCATTGGGGTCCCGGGCCTTTGGGAGGCGTGCGCGGAGCCGAAGCCAACGCGTAGAGGCCCTTTCGACAATTTAATGAAAGGCAAAATGTACACCCAGCGGATGCTGTCTCTGGGTTTACTATTGGATCGCATAAATTACATTTAATGTACATTTTGCCTTTCATTAAATTGTCGAAAGGGCCTCTACGCGTTGGCTTCGGCTCCGCGCACGCCTCCCAAAGGCCCGGGACCCCAATGGTCCGTGAACGGGAAAGACATACTGATATAATAAATGTTAAATTGCCATGAAGTGAAATGGAAAATGTATGTTTTCCATGGTTTGTTTCCAGGTTTACTATTGGATCGCATAAATTTAAAAGGCATAATGCATCATTTCGCATAATTCATCATTTGGCATAATGCTTTTTTTTCTGAACACGTAATTTTTTCAGGATTATTATAACGCAAACCTAACCTAACCTGACCTATTTAACAGGATGAGGCCTTAAAGAGTCCTGAAAATTTCACAGTTTAAGAAAAAAATGCATTATGCCGAATGATGAATTATGCCAAATGATGCATTATGCCTTTTAAATGTATGCGATCCAATAGGATCCCGTTTTCCATCACTGAATCACACTCTTGACGTCAAACGTCAGATATCGCAAAATCTTTCACGCTTGGTTCCCATACAAATCAACGAACTATTTCCTTTTCTATCTCGATACATTTCTGAGGCAGTGACAGTGGTGACATTATGACCAAGTTATATGTAACTGCCATATTTGAAGTTTTATGTAGCAGACAATGAAAGTAGGTAAGGTTGGGTTAACTGGAAGAGATCCCAGTAAGAGTTTGCCTTTGTATTAATGGATCATTATTTGAGCGTTTGTTGTTTGTTATTTGGGCGTTGAATTTGTCTGTCAAGGTACCTCTTTCTTTGTTCGACTGTACATAACAGCGAAAGTAAATATAGATGTCGTGAGACTCGTCAGGACCTAGGAGATAGAAAGTGTCGTATAATTACTCTTAATTGAAGTAAAATCTCCAGGGCGGTGACGTTTGCATAAGTATCATAATTTCAACTCGGAGAGATCAGTAGCTGAACATAGTATAAAATATAGAACATATCGCCAAATGTTGTCTGTTTAATGGTGCACCCACATTGGCTGTTATAAATGTTACAGGTATAATGAAATAACATTATGAAACATTTGTTATCGAACATGACCTAATTACTATGAGTTTTATGGGCATTTTTATTTTTAAATCTACAGTTAGGCGAAACTTAAGCTATGTTCAAATACCGTCTAACCTGTCAGTCCGTGACGAAATGTATGGAGTTTGACACTAATCGTCAGTTCTGTGACGACCTGCTAACTGTCAGTTAAGAACGCACTTTAAATAAAAAAGCCCTTATGAAATGTTCGTGAATGTTATAAATGTGCGAGCACCATAATTTGCCTAAATTGAAGAATAAAGAACTTTGATTTTGACAGGTCTCCCCAAACACTTCCACAACGAGCAATCGTAAGCTTTTCGCCTTCATGCTTTTCAGTTGACCTTAACCGGGTGGTCAGACCATCGTCCAGAGCCGACCCAGCATAAAAAGTGTAGAAAAATGTGCCGTTTGCTAGGAACAATCCGCACTTGTGTGGGGAATATTCCCATCTTGGGAATACTAATATTGAGTGAAAAAGATACGATTGAAAGATAAGATTAATTATCGCAAAAGATAAAAGATAGAGATGCCCATCATAGACTTGTTAATCACATTTACGTTATTCTACGTCTCAGCTGTTTGGTATTCCGAAACCCCTAGAAATTAAAGACCCATTTTCAAATTGGAATTACTCATTCAAGCCAGTCATAACCCAGCCCAGCAGAATGCGGTCAGCCTGCATTATGTCAAAATAGATTTACGCATTAATCCAGTTTAAACTTATTTAGTGCACTAGGTATACCACAAGATACGTAACGCCGACATAACTCCCTTGTCAAATCATAACTGAGCGTTTTAAGAAAAAGTGCACATATTTGGAGTAGTTGAAGGCCGTGACGAAACTGAAAGCTGTGTCAAATTAATACATTTTCGTGACGCAACGGAAAATTAGACGGTATTTAAAAAAGATTTAAGTACCGTTGAACTGTACACTTTGTACCTACAGTTACGCAACAACTGGCCAGCTGCACGTTTAACGGAAAGCTTCCACCCCAGCTTACTCGCGCGAGCTTCCGGCTGCAAATGTCAGCGATCACGCGCCGGCAAGGATGCGCTTGCGCAAGCTTACCCCGCCATCTGTATCTTAGTGATGACACGTGACGCGTTGTTATTAAATGTAAATTTAAATCGAGGCGAAAAAGACGCGGCCATTTATTTATGCAAGATTATAAAAGTATAATATAGAAGATAGTAAACTTTAACTTCGAATTTATCCGGACTGTCAAACAGAGAAAGGTCGCCTACCTCGGACATGTACTATGGCATGATCGGTATTCAATTCTCCAGACTATCATGATGGGAAATGTACCCGGGAAACATAAAGCACAGTAGACAGGGATTAAGACCGTCAAACCTCGGTCGTCGAACGTCGGTACTTGGTTATCGGTATTTTCTCCATACTCTTTGGTTTAATATTTCATAATTTTAATCGGACAATCTAATAATACGAAGTCATTGCTTAAATAAATTATTTAGCATTGTATGTATAAAAAGAATAAAATAATTCAAAACATTGGGCTATTTCGGGATTTTGTAAAATACCGGTTTCGAGCCCTGTAGAATAACTGTTCAGATTGCTGCTTGACTACTATGCTTCAGTAATGGAGAGGCACTTAAAGAGGAAGAAAATTTTACTTAACGCAAACACTTCATAAGTAAAGTAACCTATGCCAAATTCGGTTGAATCGAATAGCAGCAAATGGTTTACGCATTTTAAAATGGACAGATTACATAAAAGGAAAATTAAATAAGCTTGTAAAAACAAACAAATAAATATTATTAGAAAAATAGTGATACAATAAAAAGTAATTGTTTTGTAGACAATAGTAAACCTAAATAAACTGTACTCGTCTTAATGTTCAATAATCGATACATTTAATTACCCAATACAACAACCAAATAAAACGAAATCTGATAATCGACAACAATAAGAATCTAATCAGACACATAACAATCAAAAGATACAACAATTGTATCGATACAAACGGTACTGGAGCGATATGTCTTCATAGTGTTCGATGAAATAGATTGAACTATCGATTAGATCTTGCCCATGTCTCATCCCTACCCATCAAAAGCATTATGTTCAAATTAAAATGCATACTAATGTAAACCTTACGTGTACAGCATAAGGTCTGAAGTTGCTGTGAGAGGTAAGTTGTCTTCATTTTTTTTTGTTTTAAGTGATGTGTGTACACGATTAAGTGGAGATAGCTGTTCCGGTTTTGTTCGATGTCAATAGTGAGTTGACCAGCTATGCTATTCAGAACACTGTTGTAGCTTGCTTCTCTGTTTGTCTTATCTTCTTTTTGTTTTATCTTTCTGCTCGATGGCAATGAAAAATAACCATAAATAAACCATTCATAAGCACTTCTTTATGAAAACATCGAAGATGAACCTTAATAGCACGTAGGAGAGGCCTACATTATGTATATTTTTATAGGGAACGTGCACGACGAAGGTGCTGCCAACTGGTGCCGCCAATCTAAATCGTATACCCTCTCATGCTTGGGACACATTGACGAAAACGCCGTTAATAACGTTAATTTATCGCGTTGAAGGACGATTAACGTGTAGCTACGACTTACTATATTAGACATTGACACTTACATATTATCATTGACAGCTTGATTTGACAGGAGCGATAGTTTCCTTTATTGTCCGCCCGTGTCTCTTTTGTCGTTTAGTGCTGCCACCTATAGTTCGTGCACGTTCCCTATACGTCAATTTGTCACATTAATTTCGCTTTAGGTGATTCCCATTAACAAAACAGTTAATAAACTTGAATAACGTATACCTATAAGCATCGTTTATACCTAAATCGAAAATATTGGAAATTAACATTTCAATATTTCGTGTCTTACAAATCTGCGGGCTGAATAATGAGGGCTAACCTTTTTTGCCACCAGTGTGGCGCCAGGCGCCACTGACACAACAATTTAAAACATTGATGACGCGTTTATTACATAACGTAGGAGTTACGGGAAATTGATCATCGTCGCGCCCATATAAGTGTGGTAAAATAAAATCGGCCTATCTGGGGACCGTCGCCTTACAGAGTTGCTTGCGACACTACGAGACACCATCGAGCGCAAATGTCACACTTCAATAAAATTGTAGCCAGTGTTGTGGCGGCGGGCGAGTCGAGTTGACTGACTCGAAGAACTGAAACCAATATTCAAAGATTATAAGCATTTTGTAATATTTATCGAGAATTTTAGTGTGCTTTTATTTTAATTGTACTTATTTGTATAGCATCATAAATATTTAAAAAATATTGCTGCTTCGAAATTAGCAGTGAATAGAAAAATATACCAGATCATGCATCGCCAGATTTCATCGCGTACAGTCTTTAGTCCACCGTTACCTCTATTGCTAACAATTCAAAATGTATAATAAGAAGATGTATGTTAGCTGTGTCAACTCGGACGTCTAACTTAACAATTTGAACTATTGTGATATCAACAATAAGTTATCTACGACCACGGCACAAGCAACTGTGCCGAAACGTCAGAAAATATAAGGAACTTGAATCAAATTCTAAACGAGTCAACTCGAATCCACTTCCTGTGCAAGTCAACCTAGCTCGCAGTTCACTCAGCGGATCGAGTCGAATCAACTTGACTCGACTCGCTGACACGCCGGCGATTTGTCTTTTTATGGATCCGAAAATGTGGAAATCAACTGGAATCAGCAGGGTAATAATCGCGAGTTATTCGACTTGGCAAACATCGACTCATAATTACATCGATATAGGTAAAGTTGTTTTAACGATGGCGAATGATATGTGTGTTAATCTTGACGCCAGGGTATGCATGAAGTACGGGGATGAGGTACAGCAAAGTTCGATTAGTCACCGTAGTTCTCTTCTCGCACCTAACGTATACCCCGGGCTATACCTACTCTCTACTAACTTGTAAGACTATAGATAGATGAAGATGATGATGAGTCTAAGATGTGTTTAACTTATTTATGTAACGAGTGAGGAGCGCATTTTCGGAAGGCATGAAGATTTATTTTTGAGGTAAAATAAAAAGCAAAGAAGTGAAATTGTGTACGTCAATTATAAGGATTCGGAAAAATAAAGCACTGAGAATGTATTTTAGGGAAAAGATCAAACAAAAATCACTCCATTAAATATGGTGGTAACTCCTGCGATGGGGAATAAACCAAATGGGGAAAAACAGGACTGAACCATAAAATAAAATGAAAAAAGAAATGGATAATGTATACAGTCGTTGTGTTTATCCTTTAGGTGTTCAAAATAAATGAAATAAGAAAATGTGTTGACCTCGGCCTTGAAAATGTAGTTACCTACCTAGAGGCGACGATATGACTTAGTCATAATGGTAAGAAAATACCCATCAATGTACAAAGTCGATATATTTAATCAGATCATGTTAACATTGGAGAAAACCCAGCCAAAAAATGACAAAATTACTGGTTTTGTCTGACTCAGGGCGCTTACGCACCGAGCTAGACCGATCCTATAATGACGAAATACGCTTTCCGCCCTTCCCTACACCTGTGATATTTTGAGGCAAAAGGTACCACCACACTGTACCTTTAAACCGATGCTTAAAATACGTAGTGTTCACTTACTTATCATGCGTATTTTGAGCGCCGGTTTTAACAGCACGCGTCAAAAACGTGACGCATGTATCACGTCAAAGCGTTTACAGTGCGTCAACGTCTTTTCAGCAGCGGTATGTACAGCATGCGCTAAAAACGTGACGCCTGAGGCACGTCACTGCGTATACGGTGCGCGACGCTTGAGGCAGGTCGTGAAGTCAGTCAGTCACCGTCACACGTATACAGTGCGTCAACGTCTTTTAAGCCGCGGTTTGGACGCAGCTTTATAAATGAAAACGACAGGTGATCCGTAGCACATACGTACTGTGTACAGCCAAGAAAGTTGTCAGCCACTTTTGAACGCTAATACCAGGTAATAAAGTCGAAAAGTGCTAGACCACTTTCCTTGCGTACTGTATCCTTTAACTTCGCAAAAAATACAGAAGGTCCACAATTCAAGCCTCGCCGGGATTCGACAGTAACGTGCGATAGGAGTTCGGAAAAAATACAAAAAGATAGCCAGAGTTTGTAAACTGTGGTGCACATTGTCAAGTTAAGGGGTATGGTATGAGCAAGCACTGCAATAAGGAAGCCAGGAAATTAGCACCATTTTAGCGAGTAGGTACGAATCATGCCACTAACTAAACGTCGATAATTGGTTTATTATCTTCATTGGACATGTCTAGCTCAGATATATAAATAAACTAGCGACCCGCCCCGGCTTCGCACGGTGTTTCTCTATTATGTGTTATGCATATAAACCTCCCTCTTCAATCACTCTATCTATTAAAAAAAACCGCATCAAAATCCGTTGCGTAGTTTTAAAGATTTAAATAAATAAATAAATAAATATTAGGGGACAATCTTACACAAATCGAACTAGCCCCATAGTAAGCTCAATAAGGCTTGTGTTATGGATACTAGACGACGATATATTTAATAGATACAAATACTTAAATACATAGAAAACATCCATGACTCAGGAACAAATATTCGAATATATTTTTATTAAGATTTAAGCATACATAGGGACATACGGACAGAGAAAGCGACTTTGTTTTATACTATGTAGTGATGAAGTAAAGACCGTCAGCTAATAATCATTATGCTAGAGCACTAAGGAAAAATTAAAGCTTCTTATTCGTCGCTATTACTCTTGACAAGTCGTGATCGTCATTTCAGGTGTTGTTGGCACGCTTTACGATGCGTCGCCACTCCTCTCTAAGAGCTGCTTTCCGGGTGCATTCGTGTAACCCCTGCCTTACACGAATGCACCCGGACTCCAAACTACGGCCCGCGGGCCGGATCCATTCCAATCCGGCCCGCTGGAGAGCCTATGGTACGGCCTGCACCTTTGAATTGAAAGAACCTGTTTGAATTAATAATCGGGGCATTTCTTTGGTTTGTTTTTCACTCCTCGGTTTTCGTGTGCGAACTATCGAACTATAGCCGAACTAGGTATATGTATTGTGCAGACAGAACACGAGTTCGATTTCTTGCCTCGTCTAAACGGGGCCTAACTCGTGTAACTTATACAATGAGTCAGTCTCAAAAGTAGCTGAACTTGTAGGTATTTGAGGCTGGGGTATGCGTAATTTTCCCACCGCAATAAAAAAAAAAGGTATTTGAGGCTGACCCATCACATTGGGGATCATCTATTAACCACGTGAGGCTTAAAGGGGAGGGGGATTATCAATTAGGGGATTAGGCGAGCGCATTCAGTATGTTGTATTTTACAAACTATATCTGACTGAATATTTACTAGCCATTCACGATTTTCATTCATTATTATAAGTAGACGGGACTTAATTCCGTAAAATATAGTTCTCAAGTATTATTTAGTGTGATTTTCGTATTTTCTAAAATATTTAGAGTAATTGCGCAAAAAATGCACGTGATGTTATATGGGTCAGCCTATAACCCCACCAAACGTCACTAAGGAGGAGAGAGGGTCGAAAATTGTCCGAAAAAACATCACGTGATTAATGGTTGTGTCCTTATCTATCTGCTGGGATTTGTTGGGTCCTTGCGATCTCGTGCTTACCAAGATACAATTCTAAATCAATCAAATCAAGTAAATAAAATGACAAAAGAACTAAATTGATGCGCAGACGCACAATAATGGTAATGATCGT
This sequence comes from Eudemis profundana, assembly GCA_947034925.1. Taxonomy (NCBI): domain Eukaryota; kingdom Metazoa; phylum Arthropoda; class Insecta; order Lepidoptera; family Tortricidae; genus Eudemis; species Eudemis profundana. Next base: position 5,713,649 of record OX344804.1, on the reverse strand, counting down.
GATAAGCCAACGCCCGTCGTGACAGGCAATGACAGACGAGACGATGATGGTCAATGATGGCCGATGATGATAAGTGGCTGACAGTCGCAAAAGGTGCGAATTGTTTATAGAAATAAAGTTACGACTTCACGTTACGGCTCGTTCGAACAAAGAATGTGCAACTCAAATAGCCGAAAGGTTATTAGGTGATGTCACAAGGAACCGACAAGCTGGCAGCTTCCTTGCATAAGTATAGCAATACACCGAGAAAATACTGCCAGCAGCCAAAGAGGTCTAACTTTTTACATATATTTAAAAATATAAGTTTAGTTTTTTTTGTCTGTTTTTTGCAGTATTGTAGTTTTAAAACCAATATTAACTGTTTAAATACTAAGGTCTTAATTTAAACAAAAGGTATTTAGACTATTTAGCTATTATTTTTGCGCTATCTAGGTTTTTTTAGGGTACCTACCGCCGTGCCTACTGCCTTGTTGCATTTCTATTTAATGTTTACGTGTACAATCGTCATATCATGGTTTGAAAGATTATAACATAAAGCATTTTACGTATTTTGTTATAACAAAATACGTAAAATGTTAATTACGTAACTAAAGTTTTATATTTATTTCGTTGAAGTCTTTGGGGACACAACACACCTATGTTCAGCTGTTGAGACGCAGCAGACATATTTACAAGCCCTTGGAAATAATTAAGAATACAATGAAGTTAATAAACCAAATATATAATTTTAATTCCATTCACAAGCCCTTTCTTACCGAAGATGGTCTAATAGCCTGCCAACACGAGCCACGATGCATCAATCATCTGGCGAGACCACAAACTTAATTGTATTCGCTAAATCAATTAATTATTACGCCATCTATCGGGCTTTCAACAGTCTTAATGCAACATGATGTGATATGACAGTTATGACGGGCTATCAAATTAATTACGGCAACCGTTTTGTTTCGTGTTATATACAAAAGAAACTGTACTTTTGTTTGAAATCTGCTACTTTAGCAAGTAAATTAGACGAACGAATGTATTGATATTATCAATAGGTATTTTATTTTTGAGTATTTACTTTAGGGATGTAATTTATTGAATGTCAGCCTAAAACCTGCAATATGAGAAAACTTTGTTTTTTTTCTGTCTATTGCTATAGGGAACAGACTGTATGTCAGTTTGAGGTTAAAATATCTCACCTTAATCTTGTAAACAAAGTGTAACCAAACTAGGAATGTCGCTTAAGGCATTGTCTGACCGAGTGCGCCCACGCACCGCCGTGTTTGTCGCACAAATATATTGAGCATGATGAGCAGAAGCTGTTTGTATAATAATTACACTAATAATCTGAGGTCGCGACCTACTTGTACGCAACAAAACAAAAACATACCGATTGAGCTAGGTTTGCTCTTGGTGTGTGGGTTAGTACCTATGAAAAAAACCGGTCAAGTGCGAGTCGGACTCGCGCACCGAGGGTTCCGTACAAACTCATAAGTAGATACGCGAATAGTTCAAGAAAAACTGTATGTCGATTTGTTTAGTAGAAGCAAATAAATATATGTTATGATTTTTGCAAATTTCTAAAAATCAGTGCAAGTTAGGAAAACAGTTATATTTTCCCTGTAATATTTAGAACCTGACGTGTAGTGATTCTATTTAATAGCAAGGACCATTAAATCAAGAGGACTGTTATTCTCCATACAAAAAACTGTTCCCCGAATTTACAACGCCATCTATGTATAAGCTTGGTAAAATAATTATAATATTATTTACAATTATTTAACTTTGCAATCGTGACACAGTATTTAAATGTATTTAAATTTATTTATTATTAGCTGTTTACGAACTATTTGTTACTATACTATGTTTCTTTGTTCAATTATAGCATCGTTAAATGTTTAGTGTTTTAGCGCCATCTAGTTTTTTTCCCGGAAATCCCCTAGCGTGAACCAGGCCATCGCTTAGTTTTGCTACTCTCCGCTAGATGGATTAATGGCTGGATTAAGTTTTTGTAAATTTCTAAAAAAGTATTAAAGTTAGGAAGACCGTTCTATTTTTCCTGTAATGTTCAGGTTGATATTGATAATCAGTAATTATGATACATTTTTCTGATCAGTAACTTCGGAGATAATAGGGGGGGAATGGTACATAAAAATGTATAAATTAAAAACTACTTATTTAAGAAAAAAAATAAAAATGGTGTTTTAATCTACAAATTAAGCCCTTTCATTTGATACCCCACTCAATATAATAGCCCTACTTTCAATTTTCAAAGTCCCATTACGGAGCCTTTTAAAAAAAAAGTAAAAAAGGTACAAGATATTTTTTATGTCCAATAAGCTCGGGTTAGCTACTTTTAACACTATTCCAAATTTCAAATCGATAGCATCAGTAGTTCCTGAGATATCTGGCTGTGACAGACGGACAGACAGACAGACAGACAGACAGACAGACAGAGTCCCACCATAAGGGTTCCTTTTTTACCATTTTGGTACGGAACCCTAAAAAGTGCAATGTTAACTCAACCAGGCGATATTAATACATACGACGAGAATTGGAATGGAACCATTGGCATGCGGGTACGTAACGAAATAATTCCAGCACGCGAAAATATGTTAATATTTAATATTGGAAGTAGAGAAGATTCCTAGCCTAACCTAACTACACCTAAAATATTTCCATCAAATGAGGGAGAATATCATCGCCGTTTTATACCCGGAGACCAAAAAGTTGACGGAGAAAAGAGTGTGGCGATTACTCCATTGACAGGGCACTATTTCCTTATAAATACATTATTACTACATTGAAATATTTAAAATAACCAACTTATTTAATAAGAAATGCAGAAGTTACTATAAAAATCCCTTAATCCGTCATCAGATCCTGATAGGATAGGGTTCCTTCCCATGCGTATTAACCTTTAAAAAAAAAATTATCGAATTGATATCCATCTTCAAGTAATCGAAGAACATCCGTATCCTAACTAATATTATAAATGTGAAAGTTTGTGAAGATGCTTGGTTCTAAATAACGCAGTAACAATAACAACTGAAATGATTGATCTGAAATTTGACATACAAGTAGACCCCATCCTGAACTGCAACATATAGGATACTTTATTTCCCGGTAAAGACTTCCTTTGGCACATTAACGGGATAATGCGAGCGAGTCTTTGGTTAGAATGCGATGACATAAGGTAGACGTCCAGGTGCTTGACACAGCAGGGTGTCAACTAATGGGCAACAGCGTGTCAAACAATAGGATCGTTACTTACGTCACGTGAAATATCGTCTGTAGGTTCAATTGGCGTAAGGGACATTGATTTGTCTGTACCTTAGAGTGGCTCACTCCGCGATTTAGTACCAAATTTTACCCCTCAGGAGGGGATTACCCAGCGACCAGATCGCGATATAGAGAGACTTTCGAATCCGATGCGTTCCGTCCGCGGATCGGACCCGAGCGTCAGTTTCGTTAGAAAGAGAAACTTCTGTACTTAGTACTATTACGTGCTTACGAGGAGTGAAAATAATAATTTATTGAAGCAGAATTTTGACAAATCTAAAATGATTTTTTGTGTGTATTTAATTACCGTAAGGTCGGGTTACTTTCGCCCTGGGGGGTAACTTTGACCAATAGGGATTAACTCAATTCAGGTTTTATTATTGCATTTAAATTACGGCACATTGCCATGTGGTTGGTTTTAGCTGACCGTTCATGTTTTTATGTTTATTATCAGACGTTATAGATCTGAGATATGTAAGTTGTAAGGTGGGCAAAGTTACCCTATATTTGGCCAAAGTAACCCGACCTTACGGTATTACTTTTAATTAAATTAAATAATAATTTATTTCGGACTTGCATCCATATCATATAAGTTACAATAAACCTTATAATCTATGTTAGTAACAAGGGAATAAACAACATTTAACTTAACCTTGGCCAGTGGTCCGAACCTGGGGGTAATTACCCCTTTAGGGGTAAAATTAAGTTTTCTCAGGGGTAATACTCATATTAAGTAGTTTTTCTTTGAGTACTTTCATATACTTGTCTGTATTACCTATTTTTTGGAGGGGTAATGATACAAATCTAGAGGGGGCCTGTGGGTGATGTGGCAATAAAGGTTAGAAACCACTGACCTAGGCGAAATATGCATACCATTCCAGGCTTTATAGAATGGGCCGTCCACCCTGCCTGCGACTGTGGCTAGAAGGCTTGTTGAGTTGTATCGTTTACTTTAATAATATTGTACAGTCGAATTCATTTACGTCTACACACTTACGGGAAAAAAATATCAGAACACGACCTTAATGTCAGGATTCAGGATGTCATGCCATAAAAGAGTGCTCTCTCTCGAGTGTATTTTTGTTCTCTTATATGTGTAGATGTAAATGAACTCGACTGTACACAGTAAAACGGTTTGTTGTGATGTGATACCCGTTTTATATTTATTGGAACACCTTTGTTTACGCACAATTTTACAATAAATGATTTCTACCTCTAGCACAACTGTGACGCGCGACTCTTTGTCGCGCGGCAAATGCTACCTATCTCTTTCCACTCAATACAGTGTGACAGTGACAGGTGATGCTCTGTCGCTCGAGAAACGAAGTCGGGGCCTGTTGTGCTAGACGTACTGATTATGATCGACGAATTATGATGGAATATGAACGTATTGCATTGATGCAGAGCAATAAATCCCCCGCGGACATCACACACCATGTTTGATCCCTTTCATCCGCCGATCCACTTAACCAACAAAAGCCGCAATTAGGTGGAAGTGTGGAAACCCATTGTTCCGATTGGTCAACCCCCACAAGCATGGCGAAACCATTGTGATGATTCGGGCCCGTCAATGGTACAATTAGAGCATTGGCCGAATATGGCGGCGATGAAATAACGGAATAGGGAACGAAGTGCCGCCAACTTAATTGTCATGTCATCGACAGGGATATTTGGAAATGATAAAGTCCTGCATGAGTAATCATTAATTTTTAACATACAGTGCACCTACTGTGCAAAAAACTGTGTAGTACTTAGTCATTAAGTTGTGATATAAGTTAATATTGTAATTGTTTTGAAAAAATTATACCTCGCCGAGTTTCTTAGCCGGTTCTTCTCGGGGCAGAGGTTTTTACACTGGAACCTGTGGTAAATCTTGACATTCATAAGTGCATTGTTATATGCCTAAATTGAAGAATAAAGTACTTTGACTTTGACTGGTGCCGCCAATCGGAATCTTGTACTCTATCATGATGATGATGGGGCGACATTAACGGAAAACTCTGTTATTATCGCGACGAAGGATAGATTAACGTTACTATTAGGGAATGCAAACCGGTTAACCGAAAAACCGGTTAACTGCCTGTATTTGGCAACGGTTAATAACCGGTTATCGAGCCCAGAAACCGGTTTTTAACCGAAATGTAAAAAACTATAGTAAATTGGCTAAAATTCTGTAATTTTACCTTATTCCTTTCCGATTACTCATTTGTTTTACTCTGCGAGATCATACACCTTTAAAAATCAATCACATTGGTACTTTTACTATGTTCCTTCAAGTTTTTCTGCAGATTTAAGCTATTTGAACATTACACACTAATAAAAGAACTTTTTTTTAACTAACAAACTCTCATCATCTTTCTTTCTTTATGTTTTTTCTTCTTGTCTGTAGTTTTTTTTATTAATGAGTTTTCTATAGTCAACAGTCAAGTCAGCCTGATTCAATCAATTATAGTTACCTAACAGTGCACATCTTCTCCTTGTGTCCCTTTTAGGTCTTAATGTCTGATTCGTAACGGATTCGCCAATTTTTTTTATATTTCCCAACGTACTTTATTTATAAACACCGCCATAGGAAACACCAGTCACAAAAGTTATATATGTACAAAAGACAATTTTTTTCAACAAATTTTCAGATAATCGTAAAAATCAACTAAAGCTAACGCCGAAAATCACTGCCAAATTGATGTCAAAAACTTGATACTTTGTGGCGAAACCTGCGTAAAACTGATTCCCAACGCAACGTTTTTCTTAACCAATATTACTTATACCATTGCTGAAAAAAAATTCTTCACTTTCTCTGTACAATGATGGGAATGTAGAAGTGTCTGCATATATCTGGTGTAGCAGGTACTTTAGCGAGGTGATGTTCGCAACTGAGTAAAGCCATATTACGTCAATAATACCTTACATACCACTAATATTATTGATGCGCAAGTGTGTGAAAATGTTTGGAGGTTTAGATGTTTCTTACTTAATAACGCAGTATAAACTGAATGGATTGAGCTGAAATTTGGCATGCAAGTAGACTAAGTCCTGGTTAAGGATACTTTATATCCTTGTAAGGATTTTCCTTGATATAATAACGGGAATAGCGCAGGTGAAGCTGCGGGTAAAAGCTAACAAAAAATGGCTCACAGTTTTAGTTAAATAACACGCTTTTCCAGTATTATTTTGACCGTAGTTGGGGTTGAACCACTATGATAAAGAGCGAGAGAAAATTGAGCTTAAAGACTTGATCCAACGAAGTCTAACAGTATTGACATATTGAACGGTATTGGGTTCCGTGGCCAAGGGAGTCGCCATCTATGAGAACACGTGTTACACATGTACTCACCTCGATGCAAATACTTTACTGCTTTGTTGATCGACCGAAAATAGATACCGACGACCGATAAAGAAGAATAAATAGGTTAAAAAAAACCTATTAAACGAGAAAAATGTTAGTAAAAGTCAAGTCTGGACCATAGGTGAGCGCCATTTAATTTTTCTATGTACTTTGATTTCTTGGATTTTATGTAACACAAAAATGTGGCGTATAGTGTAATTTACCCGCATTAAAAAACGAATAAAGAAACATCTTGTTCATTTCATATAGTAAATCTAGGTAGTGAATCCGTTGCAAAACAGGCCTTAGCTTTTATATTATGTTTGGCCAAATTATTACAATTTACTGTCAGTAATGTTTCCATTATTATTGTTTGTTTTTTAAGTTGATTTTGTTTAATAATCGACTAAGCAATATTTTAAAGTAGTTTTTTTTATCATACACTCACAAAAACGAAAAAAATGGACGAAAATAAATTAATCGGTTTTTAACCGGTTAACCGGTTATTTCGGGATCACTTCGGTTAATAACCGGTTATAAAATTTGGCCGGTTATTGCATTCCCTAGTTACTATAGCCACGCACGATATTACTATACATACTTGACTTTATCATTTATAACCAGATTTTTTTAGGCCTGATAAGTTTCCTCTACTGTCAACATAGTGTCTCTTTTGTCGATTTAGTGCTGCATCAAATCCGCCTGCTTGTTCATTATATGTTTACGGGGCTAGTTGTCTGCAACTCGACATCTGATATGCGCCTATTTTCCGTGATCGGTTGAAGGTACTATGCCAACCCAACTCTGCCGTCTGCCAGAAAGCCTAGCAGACCCTTGACGTTGCAGACGACGTCTAGGAGCGACCTCAGTACTCCGAGATATTGTGCCCGTTTACCTTTTTTTTGTCGGTATAGGCGAGCCCATTGGTGGGGGGTTATGTGGGACTCTCTCCTCCCACTCTTCGGGAGAAGCCTACCCACTAAAACCCACACCGGCGTTTCCCTCTCCTTACCGTAACTCAACCTTGTAAAATGATCTATACTCTATAGGAATAATTCGTTAAGGTTTGCAGCTTCTAAAATGCAAGATCTAACTTTATTGTTACTAACTGTCAATAAAAATTCAATCTGCCATTTGAATCAGACCTTCAAGATTAATAAGAGCCCGTGAAAACTAGAGCAGCCGACAAATCACAGATAAAAGCAAGTTGGACATAATGTCAATTTTTAATCAACTGGAGCCATCGGCTGTCATTGTCTAATCGCTGCCATCAATGAACGGTGACTACAATAGAGGCATTACGAATAGTGACAGAAGTAAAATTATACTGACAGTATTTTAAGTCACGTATGACACTTATTATCAAGCCGGTTGACGGGATCTCAATGTCGAGATCGGGTTCAATTTCAATGGCGTGACGTAGAGTTTTCTGGCACGAACGAAGCTAGTCCCTTTTCCTTTCATTTCATTTTTTTAACCGTGACCGCGGAACAATCTGAAGGTGATTTTCCACCGGCAGGGTGAGACGAGACGCGACGCGGATTAAATTGAAATTTGTATGAAATTTTCAATCCAATCCAATCGCTAGGAGAGGATTGAAAATTTCATACAAATTTCAATTCAATCCGCGTCGCGTCTCGTCTCGTCCTGCCCGGTGGAAAACCACCTTCAGACTTGGTTTCGGAATGCACTGAGCGATCAAGTGTTTTATGGTACCACATCGTAACGTTTTCCTGCTTACTTAGAGTTCTATCAGAGTTTATAGGGATGAACGCTTGAAGCGCAATGTGGGCTCACAAAAACCATTAATCATTTTTATAACCGTGACCGCGGAACAATCTGAAGGTGGTTTTCCAACGGCAGGGCGAGACGAGAAGCAACGTGGATTGAATTGAAATTTGTATGAAATTTTCAATCCAATCCAATCGCTAGGAGAGGATTGAAAATTTCATACAAATTTCAATTCAATCCGCGTCGCGTCTCGTCTCGTCCTGCCCGGTGGAAAACCACCTTCAGACTTGGTTTCGGAATGCGCTGAGCTTAGCGCAACTGAAGTCTCTGTACTGCTTATAATGTTCATACATGTTTTATTGCCACGCCGCAGGCTGGAAGATTATATCAATAACTTAGATTTAGTGCATTGAGAACGATAATTTTCAAAAGTTCCCAACTCGTGCTTGCTCTAACTTGAAACTCGGGTTGGTTGGCCTAAGAGCCAATTTGCAATAATTATAAATAGCTAGGGAGTTGGGAAAGTTGTCTATGGTCTTGAAATTGCGACATAAAGACTATAACGCTGCATTATTGGCAAGGTAAGTTACGTGATCTGACAGTTTAGGTCTTACTTTCACAGTGAACAAATCATATGACTTGTGAAGTCCCGGGTGGTTTCTAGGCTATTAACACCTTTAGTGTGTAATCTTCTCACACTATTATATCCTATCCTACTAATACTTTAAATGTGAAGTTTGTGAAGATGTTTGAATGCTTCAAAAAAGATAATTGTTTTTGGTTTACCTTTCTATGGCTCAATTAGATGAAATGTCTATCAGTGTCCTTTGAAAATGTTTTTTTTTTTCGTCGTTACATATCTTCATTCATCATCATCATCATCATTTCAGTCAAAAGACGTCCACTGCTGGACATAGGCCTTCCCCAAGGATCTCCACGATTGTCGGCTTTGTGCTGCTATTATCCAGCGGCTTCCCGCGGTTTTCACCAAATCGTCGCAATATCTTCATTGCTTCTTACTAATTCTTTGTTTGCTTCATTTAGGTGTTCGTTTCGGATATTACTAGATTTATCTAATATTCATCTTGTAAAATGTTGTCTTATTTTGGCCAGGAGATGGCTTTAGATTACCTATGGCAAAAGTGGCCCCACTGGTGACCGAAGTTTATCCCTGCGGAGGGACTTAGGGCCGATACAGACGGACTGCAACCCAACTGCAACTCCCTACGATTTGTATGGGAACTGCATCACAACTGCGCAGTCGGCGTGCAGTTGTGATGCAGTTCCCATACAAATCGTAGGGAGTTGCAGTTGGGTTGCAGTCCGTCTGTATCGGCCCTTAGCCAGCGATCTGAAAGCACACAATATGCGATAGAGAGAGACGGTCGAATGCCGGGCGTTCCGTCCCGTGGTTGAACCCGAACGTCATGTTTGTTAGAAAGAGAAACCTCTTACCAAAGTATAAAGACGAACAAGTAGTACAACTTCGGCCGTTTAGGAGCGCACGACACGTATTCACACAGACGCGCGATAGCACGTCTGTGTGAGTGCGATCCATACTTGGGCATTCTTAAAACTTTGTTTGTAGTGCGTTCGTTTCGTACACGGCGCGCACACATTCAAGCGCGCGATGTACCTTTTGTAGGAAGAAAGATTACTGCTATTATACTGCAGTAGTACTGTTACTTATTCTGTGCCTATGGGAAGGGCTTCCAATACCGGCCATGGGGGAACAGACTTTAACATCTTTTTTTTTTTTTTTTTTTTTTAATTTATTTAAACTAAAATAATTTTAACATATAGGGTGAGATACATGCTTATGCCACTATAGGAAACCTTAATGGTTTTTATAATAGATGGCGAGATCGCGCGGATCAGTCCGCATTTACATTTTTGCTTATTTAACTAATTGTCTATGTAGGTACAGAAATATGAATATAACTATCAGTTTCTAGAAAGTGTTTCTTTAAGATTTTTTTGCACTTTCCAGTGCTAGTAATATTATTTATGGTATCATGTAGCAACTCACAGAGCCAATAATTAAATACATTAGATACGTCAGAAGCAATAGTTCCCTCAGGTTCACTTTGTCCACATTCCCATTTCGTCCACATTCTCATCTCGTCCACATTCCCATTTCGTCAGCATTCCCATCTGGTCCACTTTCCTAACTCGTCTACATTCCCAACTCCCCCACTTTCCGATCTCGTCCACATTCCCAAATAGGGTATTTGACAACAATCAAAATAAATTAATTAACTCTAACCAGCAAATTACACTTCCAATAAAATCATTCAAACTTATTTTCGTGCCATCAACGATTTTGCAATACGAAAACCGCACCATGTTGAGCATGACGTCACAAGATAGTATTTCATACTAAACTGCATACTTTCGGAGCGTTTTGACACTTCATAAAAAGAAGCTGATTTGAACTGTCATCAAGTAGCCTATTGTCCGCATCCCTACTCGTTCTCTGCAAGGTTGTACAAATTCATACATTTTCGCTTGGGACGAGGTGGAGTGGAATGTGGACGAGTTGAGAATGAGGACGAGTAGCGAATGTGAATGAGTTGGGAATGTGGACGAGTTGGGTATGTGGACGAGATGCGAATGTGAACCTGAGGGCATTGCCTAACAGTGCCTAACTTATTTCTTCTTCCTTAAGTGCCTCTCCATTACTGAAGGTTGGCAGCAGTGGCGTGGCGTGAAATATATTCTTAGTAAAGTCGGAATAGATTTGGATTACTATTTCTTCAGGAGCAGTAGTAAATAGTAGATACTCCAGTCATATGCTTTAAAAAATAGGCAAGCCGGTGGGAATCGGGTTTTATGGACGCCACGCCACTGGTTGGCAGTTAACTTCTTAAATGTTTCCTTGTCAAGCGCCAATCTGAACAGTTGCGCATGCGCAACGGTCTAAGGGGCTCTTACACATAAATACGATACGATATCGCGTCGTGCTAAGACACGGCATCGTTTCACGATGCGACGCCGTGTCGTAGAAAACATTCAATCAAAAAACAACTCTATACCAGTGCTGTAGGATTAAAAATTAAAATTTAATTTTCCACGACACGACATCACATTGTGACAATGCCAATTCGTAGCACAACGCATCGCAACGCATATCGTATCGTGTTTATATGTAAGAACCCTTAATCCCTGTCCACTCCCTGATATTACGGAGCCAAGACATCTTGCGTCTACCGGATTTAAAATTATTTAATTATCGTTACCTAATTTTGATACTTGAACTGTATGTATAAATATAAACATTACGTCTTAGAATCACCTAACTCGGTACACTTAATTCAAATTTATCGTTCCTAGTCGTTATTAATGGGCACATTTATTACAACACGCCACAATTAACCAACCTCTACTCTGGTCCTTATCAATCTTATCATACAGTAATAAAACTCAAAATCCCGTGTTTATTAATAAATAGATTCCCATGAAAACCCCATGGGAAACCAGAACAATGCGAGTCGTTTAAAAGAATTGCGCTTCTGTACGTATGTATGACGCAAACATGATTTCCATAAACAAAGGACATCGCAACTTGGGCTCCACCTAATTTTGTTTGTCGGCTGCCAACACGAAGCGTTAATCGAAAATTGTATTTGTAATTGACAGTCACCAAAGTACGTGTTCAAAAACAAATGCACGAGTTACGGTGCAGTAAGCACCAGTGGCGTGGCGTCCATAGAACCCGATTCCCACCGGCTTGCCTATTTTTTAAAGCATAATTATGATGGGAGTATCTACTACTCCTAAACAAAAAGTAATCCAAATCTGCTCCGGCTTTAGGTACTAAGAATATATTTGACGCCACGCCACTGGTACCTAGGTACTTAGAAAGTTCCATCTATGTCTCAGAGATCTCTTCATCAAATCTCATTTTGAACCAATACCAAAGGAACCAGCCATATACACAAAAAACAATTTTCTAAATCGGTCCAGCTGATCGTAATCGGGGAAGATGCACAAAAACAAAGCTGCCGGCGAACTGAAGATATCTGTTTTTTTTATAATCGGGTAAAATATTCACATATAATATTTATATTATGTTTTTAGTCGCTTTCTGGGTTACAGTCGAGTTCATTTACATCTACACACTTACGGGAACTAAAATATCTGAACACGACCCTATTGTCAGGAGCATAAAATCGTGTTCAGATATTTATGTTTTCTTATATGTGTAGATGTAAATGAACTCCACTGTACAAGTTCAAATTGAAGGTTTACTACCGAATAACGAGCTAGAGCTAAGGCAGAGCAATAAAATTACCAAGAAGCTGCTCTTCCAAACCATAACAAGGCTATGGAAACTTTGGAAAAGGTTATTCTAAATTACCTAAAAATGCGAAATCATTGCTAAACGCTTGAACAGATTGCTACAAGAGCATCGGTGCTATTGTTTAAATCGGAGATAAAAATGCGTGTGAGCCTACATAGCGATCTGATAAGACGGTGTTGATTGCAGGAAATAAACACGACGAGATAGGCCAGAGTTTCTTGATCTTTTTTGGTCACGCACCCCCTATATTATTTCGAAAATCTTACAGACCCTTTCCGAATAAAATCAGAGAAAAATTAAATCAAGGACACATGAAAGTTTGTGTTGTATGCATAGCCACGGACGCCCGGCTCTCGTATCACGGACCCCTAAGGGGTCCATGGACCACAGTTTAAGAAACCCTGAGATAGGCAATAATTTACAGATTGGTAGTAAGTAACACACTAACTGTTTTGTGGAAGATCGCATCGAGCAAGCTTAGGTTCGTGTGTGAAAATCCATGAAATACTACGAAGAACTTATAAATAAAAACAAACATAAAAATGATTTATTTCAGGTAAAAACCCATATAATACCTACAAATTGTATCAATTAAAATTATTAATTGATACCAAATAAATTATAAAAACAAATGACAAAATAAATAAAATGAAAGGCAAATTACAATAAAGAATTAAATTGGGAAAATGGGACATAGTACATACTATGTCCCATTTTCCCAATTTAATTCGTTACTCGTCCATTTTCCCAATTTAATTCGTACTCGTACATACGAGTAGCTAGCTAGGTACTTACACCAAATTTCATGGATATCGGTACGGTAGTTTTTCAGTGATGCGCGGACCAACTAACAGACAGGCAAACTTAACAAAAAATACTTTCATCCATTGACCTTTTTTATTACCGGTAAAGCATACGTAAAAGGTATCTGATTACAACCATCCTGAAGCGAAAAGACAGTAAGTCTTTGTAAGCTTCATACGTAGTGGACGGACGGTGGAAGTTGAATTTAGTATCGACGCTTCTCTTGCCTTGACCTGAAATAAAGACATTTCAATAAACAAAAGGGAAATATTACTTGGAGTTCCGTAAATTACAGAAGAAACCGGTAATAACCCAAATAAAATTACATGAAAGTAGCTTCATAGGTAATAAACAAACCACTAGTTCAATTGTCTAGTGACTATGAAGTTGGAGACATAAGTATGGGAAGAAAAACAGTAGTAGGTAATACACTACTACTTGAACTTGACGCAAACTTACCTACACATCACGTCACGAGTAGTATGGATCATGTCATTTAGGTTCCGTCCACGTTCTCTTGTGCTTGGCACCGTCACAATGTTTTTCAATGTTTAAATTATTGGAGTAATAGAACAGTTCAAAACACACTCATGTCACATGTCCGCATGTCGTCGACAGCCAACTACCCCTTTAGCGTGTGACGTAATAACGTGGACAAGTCCTGAGGTAGAAGATCTAAAAGGGGCCAAAAATATTTTTAGTATGAGTTAAGGTTAGGGGAGACCGGGTATGGTTGTCTCGCGGGTTGGTTGTCACAGCGGCCATAAAATAATACTAAACGAAGGAATAAGTACATCGATCGGTGCTAAAAGATCGCAAGAGCTGTACATCCTTCCGTACTTCACCAATCGATGCACTTATTCCTTCGTTTAGTATTATTTTATGGCCGCTGTGACAACCAACCCGCGAGACAACCATACCCGGTCTCCCCTATACGGCTTTCCTGTGGACATTGTTAGGCTTTAAAGCCTAATTTTCTTACTGGATCCTGATAGACTTATAGAAACCGCCTTTTTCTTAAAACCTGTATGATAAAAGGATAAGTAAAATGTACCCGAGTCGTTAACTTTTGTATTGTACACAGAAAAGATCCTGAACGTGTGACCGAAAAATACTACCTACCAAACTTACCACGGAACACACTATACGAAATCATAGTTCAAACTTGACCGTTTTTCGGGCATCTATCGGGAAACCATCGGACGTTTAAACAAAACGTTTCTGTCTCAACATCCGCCAGAGGTCGCCACCATCGCCAAATAATGGAACAATTAAACGCTTGCGCAACCAATTTGACAATAACGCTGCGGTGGCCATAATTTTATTTGTGATGGGACAAAAGTGGATATGGTTTTTATGAACGTAAACGGGGGTTACTTTGATTCACAGGGTAAATTTGATTATAGATTTAAAATCAAATACCTGTGTTTTTGAATGCGTGCATAATGTAATTTTATTAAGGTTGTCAACTTTAGCAATAGGTAATATCTGTCGTCGTCAGATTGTAGGGGTAGTCAGGATGTCCATCAGATGGCCGATAATTCGCAGGCGAGCGTAAGTTTCCATCGGTTGGGGCACGATAGTATTAAGAGGAAACAGGAGGGCAGTTTTTCCATACAAACGTAGTCCCCTGTTTCCTCCCTGGATAATACCAGTAGAGCAATAATGTTTTGTCCAAAAATCTATGGCTACTATTGATATGTTCCTATGTTTTCTTTTTTACGATAAATTGATTCTCAAAAGAGATATCAACCTTCCAAAACCTAAAAAAATGCCAGATTTTCCGCTGTGTTCACACATCCAGAAAACAAATTTGACTAGATTATTAAAAAAAAGGAAGACATAGGAACACGGCCAAAGCCTTTCTTTAATGTTTAATGAAAAAATTAGTTAAATAGGTTAAGTTTTGGGGAAGAAATCAGGGGACTACGAAACGTTGTTTTCATGTAATTTGAAAAGGTATTTTCGGTCCAAGCTGCAGTTGTCTCTATCGCGCTCTGCGCGGGAGAGGCGGGCAGTGCGGGACAGCGACACATTTTACAAATACCTAATTTTCAATTCTCTCCACCTTACTGTTTCCTCTTAATTAACTTAACTAGTCATAATAAACGAGGGAACGGAGTGAGGTTAGTTACGTTACGGGATGTGCTCCTTCGCCCAAAAGGATTAGGTCATGGTCCAATTCCTTGTTCAGCACAATTTACCATCTTTCTCACATGTAAAAGATTATCAAACCAATAACAGAATTAAGTCAATTTTGAATAAACGTCATTGTATCGCAACCAATGACACTCAAGCATAGACAAACTTGACATTCCTTCGTGGGCCGAACTCTGACACTGCGACATATCTTATTATAAACTTGTATTTTAAAAATTACTAACAATGTTACTCCGTACTTCAAAGTAACTCCAGTTTACGGTATGTATGTTTGTGTGTGTCAAATCTTGAAAGCAAAATTAGAATCACTTTCTAACGTTCCATTAGTACATTTGTATGTCTACGGTGACAGTAGAACAATATTTTATCATGAAACCGGTCTGATTATGGTGTCTAAATTCTCGTTTTTGGGCTCATTTGATTGGTTTTAACGTGCAGTTTGCGACTATGATCGATTGACTGACAACACTGGCACGATTGTAACAAAGTTAAAATTCAAAATAAAACCTAAGTTATAAACAATGCTACTGTATAGACAGTCCCATGTTAGTCCTAATTCATGGACACCCTAGTCATTTGGTATTAATGAGGGCAGTGACCCTGAACTGATGCGGGTCACTCCTGCGCATCGGACCTGTCTTGGCGGCTACCGCTGAAATACAATACTTTATTGTACACTCACGGGAAAGGTCAAACGGCGAAGATACGTCACCGTTGACTGAATCGTTCAGGGTTTCGCATCCAATGTCCATAATAAGTACTCTTTTATAATAATAGGGTATTTGCCGGTAGTCAATACATATTACTTAACGCTAGCCTCTAAATCTGCTTTCGAAAATTTGCAAAAATTAACTCAACTGCAGCCATTTAGCGTTTTAAAAGATTTTTAAAAGAGCAAGAACTATATATATGTTTTTGTGCATTTTACTTTTTTCATAGAAACTTCATACTATCTGAGCGTTTTGACACTTCATAAAAAGTAATTGATTTGATCTGTCAGGAAAGTAACCTATTATAATAATAATAATTCATGACGTGCAAGAGATGGAAAATGTCCGGTTCACCCTCGCAGCTGGAAATCAGGTTGGCCGACAGTTTGGAAATAGAGTGGTCGACATTCTAGCCAATTTAGCCGAGAATCTGCCAGACCACTAGCTAACATACTCGTAGTGCCAAAGAGACTGATAAACTCGCAGATGTTACTGCAGAACACTGGACAGCCTGACTAGTCACGGCATTGGCAAATGGACTGATTGACAGATCTACCGACTGGCTGGCAGACGGACTTGCTGACAGTGTGGCAAACAGACTGGTCAGGATAATTTCATGGCAGAGAGTAACGTCAGTTACCGTTTCTTCCCGTGTTTTTTTATTGATGGTCCAAATTTAAGTCACAAATGTCACAATATAGAGTCTGTGCGGAAAGAGAATAGAAATGGCGTGGCGAAAAACGGAACTAACCTAACCAGTATGGCCACAGAACAGAAAATACGGCACATACTGTAGAAAAGCATTACAGCGCCCCCCAATCTAAATCCTATTCTCTTTCCGCACAGACTCTATCTAGGGATTAATGTATGCATGTATGTATGTAAACACTTTATTGCACATAAAATCATACAGAAACAGTACAAAGAACAATAGTAACAGACTGATTAAAGTAGTAGGGATTATGTAGAGTAAACCTAACACTTAAATTTGCATCATAGATAAGTAAACACACGATGAAATGGTAACTTGCGTTACATTTTCATTGAATTGCCCTTCAAATATTTGGCAAAAAGACTGACCAAGTCTATCATGCAGCCTAGAATATTGTTTGTGCAGAGCGATGCATCGACTGATACGGTAGACTAGCAGACCAACCAGCAGCAGCGTGGCGTCCAAAGAACCCGATTCCTACCGGCTTACCTAATATCACGCATTGGAGCACCTTATTCTACAGTTCTTATGGAAAATGTACACTAAATCTGCATCGGCTTGCCCAAGGATATCTTTTACGCCACGCCACTGTCAACCAGCAACACAATCTGGCGATCAGACTGGTAGACCGACTGGCAACCAGATCAACCAATAATCTGAAAACCAGTCTACCGACAGGTTGACTGTCGGCAACCAAACGAACTGCTGCTGGAAGCTGGGATACAACTAGTAGTTAATGATAGGGCGGAGTCTGACTTGCAACGGACTCCAAATTGATTATTACCGTATGTAATCAGATGAGCTACAAATCGCTAATGATCGCCAAATGCCATGAGAAGAAGGTTTCACAATCGGTGTTACATTTGAAATATGTACGATTAATTTTTGTGTAGGAGAGATACCTGCGTTCTAGGTCGTACAGACTTTTAGTGCAAGTTAACGTTATGTATTTTCTATGAACATGTTTTAATGTTTATTTCGCCACAAACGGTACTTCTTCTTAGCTGACCAGGGCTCGGAACCGGTATTTTACAAAAAACCCCGAAATAGCCTAATATTTTGAATTATTTTATGCTTTTTATGTAGGGCTCTTTACGTAAAGATTTCATATTAATAGATTGTCCGATTAAAAAATGAATTAATAAACCAAAGAGCGGTATTTTTGTATGGACAAAATTCCGGTATCCGTGATATAAACATAATCACTTTAAATCATTAACCAGTAAAGTTGCCACTGCTTACCAACAATTGGTATAGGTAATTTCACGAGAGTTGAGGCCACGCACACAACAACACTGTCATGTAATGACAGCGGGATTTTGAAATTACTGTTCTTTTTTCATACCGATAGCAGGTTCAACAGTGAATTGCAAGATATACCAAAAAGTTTAAACTATAGCCTTATTTATTTATTTATTTAGACTTTATTGCACAATACAGGAAAGTACACAAGCCTTGTGTTTATTTACTCACTCATTCATTTAATTCATTCACTTTTTTTGTAATACTCATTAGTACTTCATGTAGCTGTGTGTGTTATCATTCACCTCAACTCTCGTGAAATTACTTATAAAAAATAACTATCTGTGAAAAACACAAAAACATACAGATAGCCAGTGATACGTCAACGCCATCTATTTTTTTCATACTACTCATGTAGCTCGTAACACATCTGACATACAAAAAAAATAAGGAAAAGAGTAAGAAAAACTCAACATCGCCCAAATTCTCGAAAAGTAACTACAGCGGAAAATTAACTACATATTCGCATTTCAAGCGTTGATATAAATCCAAAATAATCCAAAAGCAGGGTGGGTGGCAGTATCGTGGCGTCCAAAGAACTCGATTGCCTAATATGGGGCATTTGAGCACCTTACTCTACAGCTCTTAAGGACGTCAAATCTGCACTGGCTTGCCCAAGGATATCTTTTACGCCACGCCACTGGTGGGTGGTTATTTAATCATAGGTAATAAGTACTCCGAAACATATCGTAAATGTCACGATTAACTCCAATGTTGTAACACTCACCTACCAGTGTAATTCGGTTGTAAAAATGTCAAGCAGTGATAGCGGTGGGAACAGATATGCGTGATACGGTGATGCAAATCTGTTTTATTGTTGAGAACCATTCTTGTAAAATTGGGTTCCTATTGGGTGGCAACTTCGAGGTTGAACTAAAACATTACGATTATTGTAACAGTAACCTTTGCAGGGTGGATTAAGTTTCGTTTTACATCTATGAGCAAGCGTTACATTTTTTTTGCAATACTTTTTAACTTTGTGTTATGCCCACAATTAAATTAATACAGTTTTGTTACAGAGAAAGATTTCCAGCTCGCTTAGCCGCGGACCACTTCGAAAGTTTCGCTGATTACTAAAGTGAACAACGGACCAGCGGGAGAGGTTGAATTGGATCAGCCTGTAAGTACTTATGTAGAGTGTGTAAATCAAACTAATGAGACTTTTAGTTGCCGGTTTGCTAAACCTAGCCCAGCTAAGAATACTCCGACAAGAAACTGAGCCCGACAATGTCGGAGGGAAGTTAATTCAGGATATTCGAATCCTGAGGCAAATCGGACGAATCGGACGCGGCCCTTAGGGGAGACCGGGTATGGTTGTCTCGCGGGTTGGTTGTCACAGCGGCCATAAAATAATACTAAACGAAGGAATAAGTACATCGATCGGTGCTAAAAGATCGCAAGAGCTGTACATCCTTCCGTACTTCACCAATCGATGCACTTATTCCTTCGTTTAGTATTATTTTATGGCCGCTGTGACAACCAACCCGCGAGACAACCATACCCGGTCTCCCCTATGTGCTGTTGTGTGTTCCCCGGTCACTGGAAGACGACTGGACCGATTAGGAAAATTCTTTCTTTGTTGGTTAGAAGAAAGAATAAGCAAATGTGTCAGTACTTTGACGCGTGTTCTTTCTGGCTGGGTAAGCCTCTCAGGAGGGGCAACATTTGGTACCTACTTATTATTTATTTATTTATTAAATACATATTAATTCTTAATTCTAAGGCAGTTTCCTTGTATCCGCGCGGCGAAATCTGAAAAAGTGAGCTACTCCTGATAATACATAGGTACCTAATACCAGGGCTCGGAACCGGTATTTTGCAAAAACCCCGAAATAGCGCAATATTTTGAATTATTTTATGCTTTTTACGTAGGGTCTCAAATTCTCAATAATATATTTAAGTAATGACTGCGTGTAATTTTTTTTTTTTTTTTTTTGTTTCCTGAAATAATCAGTTTTTTTCAATAACTAAATAAACAATAAAATAATAATAACAATAAATTATCCTAAACTAAACTAAAACCCTAAAGTAGAAACAATATACACCTAAAATAAAAGCCTTAAGTAAAAATTAAAATATACCTTCGAGTAATTTAATTAGATTGTTCGATTGAAAAATGAAATAATAAACCGAAAAACGAAAAGAACGGTAAAAATACTGGTTTTATTGTATGGACAAAATACCGGTATCCGACCCCTGCCTAATACATACCTAACAACATTAGGTACCTACTACTGAATTTGCTAAGGCTACCATTCCGTCCTAAAACATGCGTGTAACATCTATAGGTACTTTAAGTTTAACGACATCATTAGTATAATAGCATGATTGCCTTTATTACATGTATCGTGATCGTCGCTCACCTTCGGCCGAGAGCAATCGTGGTAATAAAAAGCCCAAATTGAATAAACTACCGAATCATAATCTATGAAGCTTCGTTAAAATTGGATTCACACTCACACTGATGCGATTTTGAACCTTCGTCACATAAATACTTACACAAAAATACTTCGAAATTGATATAAATTGATATAAATTTTTACATCGAAGTAAAATAAATCGCAGACCAACCTAAATAAGCATAATAACTTAATAAGTTCCTAATATTAGTTAATTGTTTGTAAAAAATGCAAGTATTAATGAGCTCATTAACTCAAAAAAATCTCTATAAATTAAGATTAGCAGTTAAGAATTATAAATTAAAGTGTAATTATTTGAAATAAACAGATTATTTTTTTTTTAAATCATAATTCATAATAATTATAACAAATAATCATATTATACCATATATCATATCATATAATCATAATTATATTAATTCTATTCTACTAATATTACCTATAAATGTGAACGTTTGTGAAGATGCTCGAAAGATTAGATGTTTTGAGGTTTGGATGTTTGTTACTAAATAACGCGGGAACAACTGACCGGATTGAGATGAGATTTAGCACACAAGTAGACCAAATCCTGGATTGAAAAGGGATAATTTTGCCGCGACAGAAAGAATTTCCATGAGATAGTACTGTTTATGCCACACCTGGCCATAAAGTGACTTTTTCCGCACCTCCGAAAAAGCCGCTTTCTGGCCAAGTGTAGACATAAAATGATGTACACAACACGGGAGGTAATAAAGAAAGCCCTAGATCGCATATTTACGTCCCCCGCTTGCAGCTCGGGCGCAAACTTCTGCGACTCGGCCTTTCTTTATATTACCACCCTAGTTGTGTAATGTACTATAATAGCTAAGTAAATGCCATTATAATAAAAAAGTTTGCATTTTTCAATATTAATCATGGTGTTTTAACTTATAAGCCCTTTTGACAATTGTTTTTGTCTTAAAAGTCAGTAATCAATCATGCGGGTTCGTGCTCTGACGATTTCTGGTAGCCTGCACGCAAATATTGTTAGCAAATTGTTATATTTAATTATATTAACTACACAGGCATCATCAGAAATAAGTGGTTTGTATATGGGTAGTTCTACCAGTGTTACAACAGCTTTTAGTTTACTGGTCGCTTTACTAGTTATGTTCATGGTATATCGGGGAATACATATATAGATACAAGAAATCAAAGTACATAGAAAAATTAAATGGTATATTGGGAATAGGTTCAGACACAGCAGTTTGGATGATTATTTCCATTTATTTTCTAGAATGACAGGGACATTCCAGGCCCCCCATAATATGGTCTTATGACCTGGTTAATGTCGGTGGAAGTCAATGGAAGCAAAAGTCCGTTTGTTATGGAAGTCTTTGAGAGAGATTCAATACAAACAAATATTCTTTATGCCACACCTGGCCAAAAAGTGGCCTTTTCCGCACACTACGCGTACGGAAATAGCCGCTTTCTGGCCAAGTATACACATAAAATTATGTACACAACACGGGAGGTAATAAAGAAAGCCCTCGATCGCATATTTACGTCCCTCGCTTGCAGCTCGTGCCGCAAACTTCTGCGATCTCGGCCTTTCTTTGTAGTACCACCCTAGTTGTGTAATGTATGTACTATAGTCGACGTCCAACAATTTAAAAGGTGGACAACAGGCGGTCTCTCAGACCAGGATCAGAAGAACAGAAGTGCTGAGTGTAGGTACAGTACTAGGTACAACCTGTACCCATAGTAAAGTCTTTGCAAATTTCTTCATCCGTGCGTAATGTTGCAAGACAGTGCATCCTATTATTAACTACGCGGGAAAAGTCACATACTAATCCTATTAACCCAATCACTAAACATGACCTTAATTCCCATATATTTTCACTCTAATATGCACTTTATGATCAAGACAATAAACCTCAAATTGCATAAAGCCTACGCTGTATTTAGGCCATTTTCGAATGTACCGTTTTTATAAGCACGCAACGTTTAAGACAATGCATCCGCACCAATGTATTTAGAACTTTCAGTTGTTGTATATAGATAGCGAGATGAGGTCTCCTTATACCGGTCATCAGGCATTAGCCGGCTGTGTGCAATATTACTTTAATCTCTTCTAAATTGTGCAACAAAACGACTCCCCAAAATGGACGGTTACCCAAATACTGAAAACGCTTTGTTCAAATTACAAACAGAGGATGAACGCTTTTCCCAGTGTCACATCCCGCCTCTAAGTTCATTTTAAATTAAACCTTATTCACCTGTCAGAAAGTCGTTTTTACATTACCATACGCAAGTCTAACATGACACTTTGAATGTTGGCTTTGGAAATGTATGTAATATTGCTAATTTGCTTGCGAAATGTAAACAAAAGCTAATGGTGCTTAATGTAGATAAGGCAAATTTGTGACACATTGAACTTATAAGCAATTAGCTGAGAAAGGGCTGAGAGGCGAAACATCTGACTCCAAAATTTCCAATACTAATTTTATTGTATTTGACTACGTCTAATGCGGACGTGACTAGTGAATTTCTACATTTTGTACTTAGTAATTTAAACTAAGTACATCTTGTATACAGGGAGACAAGAGCTAATACATAAAATAAAATATTATATTTACCTATTATCACACAAAAAAGAAGATACAACAGAAACACCAGAATATACAGTATATAAACTAACGAAAACCATTTATTTAAATCCGGGCATGTCTAGGCGATAAATAAGATTGTGGTACCCATATAAATTATTGAAATACTAACACTTTTTAAAATTTTATAATTGGTATAAAAAAAAATCATTAATTAATGATTCTATAACATCCTGTATTATTTGTTTACAATTGTAACATTTGTTGTTGGTTGTCAAGTCAAATGATAAATGTAATGTCAGTTAAAATAAGGCTATGTGCACAGTTACGATTACATACGACGTAACTAAATGTGGCGTCCATTGTAAACAAATAATACAGGATGTTATAGAATCATTAATTTAAAAAAAAAATTGTATTTCAATTATAAATTTTAAAAAGTGTTAGTATTTCAATAATTTATGTACCACAATCTTATTTATCGCTTAGACATGTCCGGATTTAAATAAATGGTTTTCGTTAGTTTACATACTGTAAGTATATTAACAACATCATTATGTTACCCTGTTCTTATCAGTATTTGTATTTCTTCCCATAATATGGTCAAAATTATTAAGTCCATTCTTATTGAGATTAAAAAGTTGTTCACTAAATGAGACATACAAATCATACAATGCCGAAAAGCCTACGGAAAAAGCCGCTTTCTGGCCAAGTGTAGACATAAAATGATGTACACAACACGGGAGGAAATAAAGAAGGCCCTCGATCGTATATTTACGTCCCTCGCTTGCAGCTCGGGCCGCAAACTTCTGCGATCTCGGCCTTTCTTTGTATTACCACCCTAGTTGTGTAATGTACTATAATTTACTAATGTACTCAAACTTTAAAGGAAAACTTAAGCTCTTTCTATTATTCAAAGTATACCATATGTTTGGATGCACGTGAATTCTATACACAGTTATTTTTCAAAATCTTCAATATTACATAGTCTGTCTAATACGGCTATTTTAACAGTGATCTCGAGATAAACCCGCCGATAACCTGCGGACAATGGTCGGAATGTCCAAAAGGAACCATGCGTGTGTGAGATGCGGCGATAGCGGCGCCCTCGGCCTACATTCGTAGTTCAAATTGAAACTACTCGTATATGAGGCATTGCGATTTGGAACACATCTTTTATACAGGGTGTCACACGGCTAGACACGGAGGGCAAATAATTAAAATATTGTAGGTAGAAATTTCATCCATTAGAGTGGAGTCGTCGTTGCAATACTGCAAACAATTTTTAAATTATAATAAGACTAAATTTGTGATTGACTTATATGAAAATTTACCAGAACGAAAAGTGGGTTTAATTTTTATTTTTTTTTATATGTTTTTGGCTCTCCTGAAACATATACCTTTGTTCCTTACGACATTTGAAATTTCCCCTGTCGTGTCGATATGGACTAATAATGTCTGTAGAAAGATTACAAAGCTGTTCATCGCGGCATGTATACTAAATACCTACTTTATTTATTACAAAGAGTTTTTCAGGGAGGTCCATATGTATACTGATCATGTGAGACCCATCTAGCTATTCAAATGTCAGCTAGCTTCAAGTTTGATTGCTGCATAATAGTTTTAATTTGTTTTTCTTGAAATGCACAATCATTATAATTGCATCGCGATTACCAGACACGGATGCTGCATTAGCATACCTAGTGACAGGCGCCATCTTGATAACATTAGTTATTGACTTATTTACATGTACCCGGACTAGGGCGTGCAGAACCTGGAAATGTTAATATGACAGAACCGGAATTTCCCGGTTCCACCGTACTAAAATTTTCTAGTTGCATGCCTAAAGCCCATTCATTCATTCAGCCCATTGTCTGCACGTCTTGGGTCCTCAAATTTACAACAAAATCCCAAATTCCATCAAAGACTGTAAAACGTACCTCGGGTTTAGTCTAAAACTAAAATCGCTTCTTGTGCAAAAGGCCTATTATTCCGTTTTTGAATTCATGAACAATTGACATTTTATTTCTATTTGTATTTTATAATTTATTTCTATTTGTATTGTATAATGAATGATCGATTAATTTTGTTTTATTTTATTTATGATTGCATAAGATGACATTGTATGATCAATACACAATAAACGAGTATGAGTATGAGTAAACTAACCGGACACAACTGATGGTATTCACGCGCTGACTCTAAAGTCATCAGTTAAAGGCCTCTTACATAAACACGATACGGCATCGCGTCGTGGCCTGACGCGACATCGTTTTACGATGTGACTTCGTATCGTGGAAAACTATATTTTAATTTTTAATCTTCTAACGCTGACATAAAGTTTGTTTTTGATTGAAAGTTTTCCACGACACGACGTCGCATCGTGAAACGATGTCGCGTCGGAGCACGACGCGATATCATATCGTGGTTATGTGTAAAAGCCCTTAGACTTTTCCGGCTCACACAACTTCACTCGGCCGTCATAAAAATGCCTAGCAGTGGCGTGGCGTCTCTTTGTGGAACTTGTTTGCCTAAAATTTCGTTTGAGCACTTATTCTACTGTTTTATCGGAGAATGTACCTCTAATCTGTTCCAGCTGGCCCAAAAATATTTTTGACGCCACGCTACTGATGCCTTGTTGCCTGCTTCAGGCTGGAATAATCACCATAATAATATTTAAAATAAATATGGCATGATTATGATACTACGCTTTGTCGCGCAATAAATAAAAGATAAAGTATCCGTCACTCTCACATATATATTAGTCAGAACGCAACGGATGCTTTATCATTTATTTATCGCGCGACAAAGCGTGGCATCATACGCCTTCAGTACGTTGGCATCTGCCGGTTGGTGGGGTCCCTTTATATACATAAGTCAATGGCACATGTTTACTTGCTCCTTTAATCGATTCTCGGTATGCCGACCACATAAATTGTATGTTACCTATCTGTTTGAATCACGCCACTTCAGTTAATAGTTCACATTGGTTTCTATGCAGTCTGCTGTCGTGGGTTTATGCCTATCTGATGATCAGCTACCAGGTTGAACATAAGCACGAAGTAGCATCACACGCTATTTTGTTAGTATTTAAAACGTCCTAAGTGCAGCGAAAGATGAAACTCCAATATTTTATATAAATTATAAACACTCCAAAAACCGATCTTACTTATTACCTAAATACCTAGACAAAAAATAGAATTACAGAATGAAAAATTTTCAATTTCCTTTCCAAAATCTGTTTCAGTACATTATTTTTACCGCGAAAATTTAGATAATATAGTTTAAATGTGTATTCGTCTAGTTAAATTTGCAATTTAAAATTATTGGAAATTGTTTATATTGCGTATTATTATGTTCATGTCGATTTTATATAAATAAAACTGCAAAA
This sequence comes from Eudemis profundana, assembly GCA_947034925.1. Classification (NCBI taxonomy): domain Eukaryota; kingdom Metazoa; phylum Arthropoda; class Insecta; order Lepidoptera; family Tortricidae; genus Eudemis; species Eudemis profundana. The sequence continues at coordinate 5,686,978 of OX344804.1, read as the reverse complement.
TATAGCAAACATCGTTTACTTATTGTTTTTTGAATGTCTGAACGCCGTGCAAATAAATGTGGAATGGAAATTAAAAAAACATCTTGCAGGCTTAGGCCGGCAATGTTGTATGAAATTCCATTAAAGGCCTTTCGTCTAGCCGCACCAGAAACGAGGTAATTTGCGGCCTATTATAAGGCACTTAATGTCAATATTTCATTACATGTTTGAGAAAAAAAACTTCCGTGCGAAGCCAGGGCGGCCTGCTAGTGTATGTAATGTGTGTGTGTGTGTGTGTGTGTATAATGTGCTAGTACATATTTACTATGAGATAACCTTACTTAACCATAATAATCTCATAGGTCCGTGATGCCCCAAGCTCAAACCATCAATCTCATTGAAGTAAAGACTCTTCAGGCAAGGTCCACTAATAGTAATTACAGACAACAATGCCGTCCGTCCATCAGAGCCAAATTAACGCCTCCATTGATATGTATTAATTACATTCTTGGTATTTGTAATGTGCCATGATTTTGGCAGTTACTTGGCATTTTTACCATTAGTTAGATTGACTGTGAGTCACGTTAGATGCCCTTTTAAAAGCACCGGAATTTTCATACGTGAGAATGAAATAAATTGCAAGCCTACGTAACGAAGTATGGTTTAATAGCAATCGCACTTGTTAAAGTTACTTTGTATGAAGTTTATACAGGGAGATTTATAAAATCGGGCAATATATAGGTACAAAAAGTCAAAGATACAAGAAATCAAAGTACCTACAAGGAAAAAATTCAATGGCACTCACCTGTGTCCAGACCGGGGATCGAACCCGGTACCTCTGGATTTCTAGCCCAGCGACTCAACCACTCGGCCACCGGAGCACCCGGCAAGCGCCCTCAATTTTGCCATCTACTTTGACTTCTGTATCATTCTGGTTTAATAGGATTTTGACTTAAAATGTGGTGTAATTTACCCGCATTAAAAAACCAAGGAAGAGACAAAAATGTTTGTTTCATATAAAGTAGCTAATTCAAAGTAAATTTACTTTTACCGGTATTTTTACCGGAATACGCAGCCTAGGTCGGCGTCCACAAGATGTTCTGACGACCTGGTTAGGGTCGCCAGAGCTCGATGGAAGCAGGAGGCGTGCTACCGTTCGTTGTGGAAGTGTTTGGGGTAGACCTATGTTCAACAGTGGACGTATCACGGTTGAAATGATGATGACGATGGTATTTTTGAATCAGCCCGTATAGTTATTACAATTCTTCAACAAATCAACAACAACTTTATTGATGAATCGTTTCAAATATATCATTCTATTAAAAGATCAAATAATCAAATCTCCGAAACAACAATAGGTAACAAATACAGCCACCAATTTCATTTAATCCTTAAGTTCACCTTCAAGCTAATTTTGTTAGGATTGCGCAACACTGTTACTGTTAATTATTGACAATTAAAAACACAATAAAATATTATATTACGTGCATCACGATGCTGCAATTATTCGTATTAATTGTTGGTACGAATATTGAGGAAGATCTATCAAGAGTACGAGCTTTTGTATGGAGGGTGTTCAAGATTTTTAACAAAAATAACCGGCCAAGCCAATTGCGCTCAACGGGTTCCGTATTACAATGTGTCATACCATACAATACGAAACAGTACAATATTCTATATTGCGCAACAAAACAAAAACCACCACCAACTAAAACAAAATAAAAAGTTATAAAACTTATAAATTACAGTATCCACCTCCTAACTTGATTATTATTGGTTTCAAATGTGTGAACGCGAAATAGATTTAATTCTAATTATAATTAACATTTACATATTCCGTGAAGTGTAATTGCAAAATAACTGGATAGAAATTGCTAGTCCTCGTCTAAAATGTTTATTCGCTTCCTTTCTTGCGCTCTTCAAAATTTTATGGTAACAAAAAAAAACAAAAGTTTATTTCAACATATTATAATTTCATTTCACAACAAGAAAATTCATAGTAACCAAACTGAACTGTTTATGCACAAACCTGCTGAGATATATTTTTTCATTTTCATTTTTTTATTGCACAATGCACAGGTTAGGTACTATTAGGCCACGCGTGTCACATGGACCCCCAATTTTGGCGGATCGCTCTAAAACGATTTTCCGGATTTTTGCAATGACGTAACTATGTGCGCTTGCGATCGACCGTGGCAAGAATCTCAATGTTGAATCAAACAATTACATAATTGTTATAAACACTTCTGGTGTACAAATATGTTCGACCTTCGGGCGGGTGCAAACAAACAGAAGCTTTATTGAAAAAACGAAGATGGATGTCATCTAGGATTCCGACATTTGACCGTTACTGATTGACTGACTGTTTAAGGCAAGAGTGGCAAGACGAACGTTTTTCAAGAAAGTGTACGAGTCAACGGTATTTAAATATTGTAATTTAAATATTCTTACTATTATTCGCAAGGGATTGCGTCACGAAAATGTATTTATTTGACATTAGGTTTCATCACGGCCCATAACCGCTCAAAACATGTCTACTTTTTAGGGTTCCGTACCAAAATGGTAAAAAAAGAACTCTTTGGAAAATTTAAAGTTATCTTCGAAGTTACTGAACAGAAAAATCCGTAATAATTATTTTAAAAACGCTCAGTGTGTGTAGCCTAAGTATCTTCTGCGTTAAGCACGACTTCCTTTCAGGATAATGATTTGAAACAAGATCTTTGGTTTTGGGCACAGCGTCCCTTACACCACACCCTGTATTTATAAGTTAACTTATTTCAGTACCAATAAATTACGTTTCAAAGATACTATGGCTCACACACTAACGGACAATGAACTCGGGTCATTTTCTATGAACAATTATCTGGAGAACAACCCGAATTCATTGTCCGTGAGTGTATTTTTCGTTTTAATGAAGATTTTCCATGAAACAGCAGACGTACGATTCTAGACCAAACGGGAACGAGGTATACGGAGCGTGCACAACGAAGGTGCTGCCACCTGGTGCCGCCAATCCGAATCTTGTGCTCTATCATGCTGTGTCCACATTACCGGGAAACGCCGTTAATATCACGACGATGAATGAATAACTTTAGTGTAGCTGTCGCAGCCAACTGGTTTAACCAGCCATTTGGTTAACTGCCAAGCCTTTTCACTAAACTATGACCCGCTAGCAGGTCGAGGAAGCCCCGCTGCGCGGGGCTTCTATTTCTGCTCTGAGGGGCACAAGCTGACTAACAAATCTAACCTATAATTTGAATGAAAAGGCTAACCAAATAACCAAACAGCCACCAGCCAGCAGCTAACCAAATAGCTAATTAAGGACTTATACTTGACATTGCCATTTATAACCAGTATTTTTAGGGTTCCGTACCAAAATGGTAAAAAAGGAACCCTTATGGTGCGACTCTGTCTGTCTGTCTGTCTGTCTGTCTGTCTGTCTGTCCGTCTGTCACAGCAAGATATCTCAGGATCTACTGATGCTATCGACTTGAAATTTGGAATAGTGTTAAGAACCGCTAACCCGAGCTTATAGGATGTAAAAAAAATCTTGTAACTTTTTTACTTTTTTTTTAAAGGGGTCCGTAATGAGACTTTGCAAATTGAAAGTAGGGCTATTATATCGAGTGAGATATCAAATGAAAGAACTTAATTTGTAGATTAAAACAGTATTTTTGTATTCTTTTTTAAATAAGTAGTTTTTGATTTATGGCGAAAAACGTTAAAAAAAATACCGTTCCCCCCCTATTATCTTCGAAGTTACTGAACAGAAAAATCTGTTATAATTACCAATTATTAATGTCATCCTATATATTACAGGAAAAATATAACGGTTTTCCTAACTTGCACTGTTTTTGAGAAATTTGCAAAAATCTTAACACATACTTATTTGCTCCTACTAAACTATTCGCCATATAGTTTTTCTTGAACTATTCATGTATCTACTTATGAGTTTGTACGGAACCCTCGGTGCGCGAGTCCGACTCGCACTTGGCCGGTTTTTTTTTCAGGCCTGATAAGCTTCCTTTAATGTCCGCATAGTGTCTCTTTGGTCAATTTAGTGCTATTCCTGCACGTTCCCTATAATATAATGCAGAAGATTCACAGTAAAGCAATGCGGATATGATTTACATAACCAGTGATAATCGCGACCATTATCGCCTGTTAACATGCCGATATGTGTTATTAGACACAATTATTTATATTTATGGCATTGCGAATTGCGATGTTCTGTTTACATTCTGTTCTGAAGACGTCATTCATTTCATTAGTTATGTAATGCAGATCATACAATACAATCATCATCAGCCTAATATAGGGCCATATTATGTGCAGTTCTACCTGCGTTTCAACCGCTCTCACTACTTTGGCTGCATTTTTGACTATTTCCCTTCATATAGGCTCGAAAATATATCGAGTTAGAAGAAAATAGATCGTCGATTTGTATGGGAATCAAGCGTGTAGTGTGTTTCACTTGGCGGTTGACGCCAAAACTGTAATATTGTGATAGAAAACATAAATTTTCCATTTCTTTTGGTGGTATTTGAACAATTAATTATACCATAATTATCAGATTTTCAAATCTGATAATAATATTGACGGCAACTCAAGTTAACGGCGTGCGAAGTAGGTCGTTACCACTTATTTTCAGCACGCGAGGTACCTATATACACTTTCTCCTTTTACCTCGACATATAAGGTCCTAATTTATTAGTTGCAGATATTTTAACACATTATACTTTACATTAAAATAATTAACTTTAAATAGAAATTAAGAAATCTTTTCATATAACTTTTTTGATTTCATTTACCTAACAAAAAAAATAATTATAATTTCGTCTAAAAAAAATCATCATGTGCATTATCACATGTCACAATAACACTATCTGTCATGTCAACAATTGTTTGTCGTAAATGGCGTAACGGTTCGGCGGGAAAACTGCAAATGTCAATTTATCGACGTGAAGTGGCCAGTTACAGTTAAGTGGTACGTAAAAGACCTACTAGAATCTGTTCAATGAGTTTTCATTTAGTAATCACATTAACAGGGTGTTATTACGTATCAAATTTGTTTTTCCTTTTTCTCTAAAAAAACATCGTAAAAGCTATAATGTTTCATGCTTTAATATACTCCAGAGACGGAGTACTATAAGCTGTAAAAATATCTGCAACGAATAAATTAGGACCTTATATTTCTGTGCTTGTAATACCTTTTTGGTTATTTTGTAGAATACCAGATCGAACATACTGTTAACTGTACATGAATAGGCTGTAGCTATAAAGTATATTGCATACTTTTTATTGCACACGACAAACAAGACAACAAAAACGAATGGTAGACAACAGGCGTTTTTGCCGTTAAAAAGCGGTCTCCTCCAGACAATCTTTGGGAAGGTGAGATACAATCTCTAATTATATTTTTTTTGAAAATCAGGCTGTATTCGGCATTTTATAACGATTTGTAGACCGTATGACTATAGGTAATTAAAGCCCTGACATGACCTCCGAATTACGCTAATAGATGGCACTGACCATAAACCGCAGATTGCAAGTTTTTCTGAGTTTTTGGGATGTTTCATTTAGCTTCGCGCAGATAAAATTTGATCAGTCTATACTTAAAATTGAAGACATATCAATCCAATTTGATGTAGTTAAATTAAAGTCGATTCCTAACCTTATTTTCGTTTGTATATAGAACCATGCGACTCAAACCACATTGATGAAAAACTAAATATATATTTTATGAACAAATTACACTTAACAAGTAACCACAGAAACTTTCCGATAAAACATTTACAAACGCCTATTTAATATTAATAGCAACGAGTGTCACATACACTTGTGCAACTATGCCTTTGACAATGTTTTCGGGTCAGAATAATCTTTGGACTTTTTAAGACATACGACATCGCTATTTTTTTTTAATTGCAGTCTAATTTATGTAACACACCATAATAATCGATAGCATCCTACCTTATTCCGTCCTACATTATTTTGGCCTTAATCTATTTGACAGACAAGAAACCCATTTAAGCTGAAAGACAAGTCCAGATTAAAAATATAATGAAAATAAATAAAAGTGCCACTTGCAATTTATTACATAAAAAATAACTAAAAAAAATTGTCAATACAATAGGTACAATAAAATAATTAATAAATTATTTTATTACTGAAATGCTAAATGAGAATCATTATTATTAGTATATAATTGCTTAAAGTATGTTCAGTAATTAGTATTTCTGATTGTTCTTAATAAAAATCATCTAAATTATATGCCCTCGTGAATGGTACATTACATAACATACTGTATAATATTCCATTAAAAAACTCATTGCTTGTACATCGTAATTTCGTCACGGCATTCAACCGGGGGTGTAGCTCAGATGGTAGAGCGCTCGCTTAGCATGCGAGAAGTACGGGGATCGATACCCCGCACCTCCAACGTGAACATCTTTTTGCATTTTTAAAAACATAATTATTTTCTCTTATCACCAAATACATAATTTCATTCCAATGATTATAAAACCGTAAGTCACGAGATAATCTTTTAAGCATTTTTTTATTACCCACGATTGCATTATCAAATTCTTATAAATTATGTTTAATTATCCAGAAAGATCTTTTAAACACATCGCCTCGAGGGCAATCGTTATATTCGTATTAAAAATTGGGTTAATCATGAATTAATCGTTTCATGCAGTTTGTAAATGAGGTGATCTAATTTCGGCCTCGCGTGACGGAGGAAATCGTTTCTAGAATTTATTGTTACATTTAATTCAATCGGGAAGGTTAAAAGTCTTTGAGGTCGGTAATATTACAAAGTTAGTGTTTGATACAGTATGAGTATAAGAAGATGGTACAATATACGAACTTATGTTCCCGTGAAAGATGATGACGTCGTGCGACTTAAAATTTTCAGGGAATGTATATTTCTAATGCCGCTGTTGGAATATACAAAAATGAATCTATGTCGCTTCAACTATGCTTTCTCTTTCATACGTGTGAGCTCCACTTAAGAGTATAACACAGCCCTTTGTTTTTTGTCAATGCTTGGAACCTTTCCCACCCTTCCTACGAATCGGTTTGCATACCGTCGTGGCCTGGCTCTGTAGCCACACACCTCACCTTCATAAATAACCATATAATAAACGTCGTATGTATATTCGTATCGTTAAATGTGTTTTTCAATAGTATCCCAAACCTAATAGCCGGTATAAAAATAAAATGATATAAGTATTAAACTATAAGTTCCCATACAAGAAAAGAGCTTTTCCCGTGTTTTTGCTACATGGTACGGAACCCTTGGTGTGCGAATCCAACTCGCACTTGACCGCCGGTTTTTGTATTTTTATTTATATGAAAAAAAATTACTCAAAATATACTAAATTAACACTTGCTACGTTTTTGCTTTTTGCCATCAATATGCTTATGTTGAAGAATATTTCAAATAGGTAGTGTTCGAGTACAGTTTGGGTATTTTTTCATATATAATACCTAAATAAACAACAAAACATTATTAAAGTGGGAGTTTCAATGCATAATAAGAAGGGCAGTTGAGACAGTTCCCAAAAAGTGGGCAGGTGTTTTTCTCTCTATACATAGGTAGGTACAGTCAAGGAATTTAATTTCCCACCCGTTTCATTGAAATGTTGTTAAGCATTCACGATGCATTAAGGTCGAAATTTCTATTTCAGTAATAGTATTTAAATGTCAATACTTATTATTTGTCACTGCACATTACAGATAACCTCTTTGCGAAGTCATTTGCTCATCTAATTACAAATACGTGTCAGTTGGTGTCAGTGTCAATCGAGAAAATTTTAAAATAATTCCGAATCCAGACTCCGGAAAGTCTACCGCAAACGTCGATAATCTAAATTTCGTTATCTGCGTTCCTTTCATTCGAATATCGCAAGAGCGAGAAAGATGGACTTTCTTCGAATTTTGATTCCGCGGTTGTCCTCCTTTTTTGGTAGTGCCTTGACGTTCCAAATTTCAGTTCACCATGGCAACGTTGTTAATCTGTTACCTAGTTACTGACACAGAACAATGCGTGTGATATGTCAAAGTAACGTCGTACTCTAGCTAGCTCTTATGATGGCAGTATGCTTTACGATATTGGACCTTAGGTGGGTTGGAAATTAAATTCCTTGACTGTACCTATATATAAATATTTTAACAGAAGAGATTTTTGGCAGTAAAAACAATATTTCACTTGCAACACCTCAGGGCTTTAAAATATGTAATTTTCACTGACAATGACGTAAAGTCACTTTGACAGTGACATATGCGTAGTACATTTATTGGTCGTAAATTCTAAATCAAAAGTTTATATACATAACACTTTGCCTTGTCAGCATAATAATTCAATGTGTAATGAGTATGTTTGTATATTATTAATGTGCGCTTCGAGCTAAACAGCGGAGGAGTGTCGTGCGCGCACTAAATACCTAGTTACTCTCAAATGTCGGTTACGCCCGGCGGCCATCTTTAAATGCGTTAAATCTGTTCCATTTTCAAATTCGATGAGAGTTAATTGTGGTTTTTAAATGCATTTGCCCAGTTAAAAGATGATTAATTGATGCTATTCTCAGCTCGCCTCTTGCGGCCACAATCACAATACCAGGTGTATCTTTCTTCCAATATAGTAGAAAATTTTCAGAGTCACCGGCACCGTTAGGTACGACAATGAGCTAAGCGAGGAAGATTTTAGGTACCATACGTAAAGTATTCTCTTCTTCTTCGTAACAGTGTGGTCGTGGTCGTCATTTCAGGTGTTGGCGGCACGCTTCACGATGCGTCGCTACTCCTCTCTAAGTGCTGCTTTCCGGGAGCATTGGTGCAAAGGAACATCTACTGCAGCTTTGACTTGGTCTGTCCATCTCTTGGGTGATCTCCCTCGTGACCTGGTACCTTCAACTTTTCTTTGGACTACAAGGCGTTCAATGTACACTTCCCCCCGTCGACATACGTGACCAAAGAAGGTAAGGATGCGGGATTGTTCAATAGATGAAAGACACTGCTTTATGCCGAGTTCCTGGAGTATAGAGTCGTTGTAGTCGTTGGTGCAAAATTCGGTCCAAGATACCCCCCCCCCCCAACAGTCTTCTCCAGAACCACATTTCTAAGGCGTCTATCTTCTTCTCAATTTGCCTTAAGGTCCACGTTTCTGTGGCGTAGGGAACGCAAGCGCTCGAACAAGCGGGATTTTTGTGGCTTTGTAAATGTTGCGGTTAATCCATACTTTTTTCAGCCTGTCCATTGCAGACATAGCAACAGCCATACGTTTTTTGATTTCGTCTACGCATCCGCCGCTATTCGTAATCAAGGCTCCCAGATAGATGTATGATTGGACCACATTGCAATACGCTACTTGTTTTACTTCTGGTAGATTGCTATTCATACGATCGACAATCATCATCTTTGTTTTGTTACGGTTAATCTTGAGTCCGAAATCGAGGCTGATCCTCTCGATTCTGCAGAGTTCTTCCATATAGCCAGCCAGGGCTAAAGTATAAAGCATAAAGTATTAGGTACCACAAATAGACGCATATCTGTCATAGAGTTGTGGAAAATTAGGCCGTAAACCAATAGCCGGACGGAACCTCGCTAACAAAGAACTAAAGCATGTCTAATAAGCCGGCTGCCTATGTATGAGAAGAAAAAGAAAAAACTCGTAGATGTGTGCGTGCGGCTCGTAAGTACAAGCAGCCGGCTTATCAAAAATGCTTCAGTTCTGTGTTGGCGAGGCTCCGCCCGGTTATTTCTTTTAAGGTCCTTGCCGTTAACCTATAATCTAGGTACCTACATAAGTGATCCTATAAGGCTTCCGGTGTTTTCCTTTTGAGGCATAGAATACTAAAAATATTTTTTTATTTTTGTATATTTTGTGGGTGCACCAAGGACCTTACTTAAAGTAAATAGCCGGACAGAGCGACGCCAACAGATAACTGAAGAAGGTATAGTGGGCCGGTCGCTTTGTACTAACGAGCCGCACGCACACATCAACAAGTTTTGTTCTACTACCCGCAGCACGCACACATTGACCTGACCAACCAGCGTTGAAGAAACCGGCGGACTAGAGGTGCTTCAGTTATTTGCTAGCGAGGCTACGTCCGGCTATTTATTTTATGGCACACCTGGCCATAAAGTGGCTTTTTCCGCACGCTGCGCGTACGGACATAAAAAGTGTAGACAAAAAACGATGTAAATATGCATTTACGTCCCTCGCTTGCTGCAAACATCTGCGATCTCGATCTTTCTTTGTTTTACCACCCTAGTTGTGTAATTTACTATTTCTAATAAAACCTTTTTCGACCTCTGCGAACGTGCGAACTTAGCGTAGTCCGACTATAGCTAAATGACAAAATTTGCTATCATTGAGTTAATAGTTTATACAGATGCCGGGTTCAATGTCATTAGTTATTTGCCAATTCCTGAACCTGACTGCTGACCTCGGCAGTGACTGCTGGCTGCGCGCGCGCAGATAGTATCGATGTGGGCTATAATCGCGACCTGGCCACTCCAATTACATTGAACTCTGAGCGCGCTGGAATGCACTAGAGCAGGGTGTTTCTTCTATTGAACAATATTTTTACTTAAATAAATACATAAATAAATATTAGGGGTCAATCTAACACATATCGCATTAGTCCCATAGTAAGCTAAATTAGCTTGTGTTATGGATACTAGACGAAGATCTGATAGAAGAAAAAAAGTGTCCCAAATTTTTCATACATATATCGCTCTTCCGTTCCGTTACCACCATACAAGTGTATGGAAAAGTAAAGGAATCGGAAAAAAAATTGGGACACTTTTTCTTCTATCAGAGACGATAGTATGCGTGATTGTGAGTAGAAATGATGTAAAAATAAGCAAATCGCTATTTGCTATTATGTTGCGCCAACAATACTCGAAAAGTTAGGTATCTTGATTTCTCCAAGATCCCATCATCATGATTTGGTGGCAATAAGGCCACCTCGGAGGCATACCCTTAAATTTCAAACAAAAGAAGAATTTCCCAAATCGGTTCACCCGTCTTCGAGTTCCTACGATCGCGTAACAAAAATACCTACCACAATAAAAACATCATACGAATTAACAACCGTCCTTCTTTTCGATGTTGGTTAAAACTGAAACGTCGAAAATTAAATAAGTTTCATATAAAGATATTTTCATATTGGTTAAAAAATGTCGGAGTTTGGAAGTAACAAATATTAAGCAACCGACTTTAGAACTTCTTTTTCATTAATTCGGTGCAAAAGAAACGCCCCACATTCAGCAGTCATTGAAGACTCGAGTGGCAAAGGCGAGTGGCAAGTCGAGTCAAGTGACATGTCTTCATCGAATACCTATTGTTGCTTTATTATAGGTAATGCTTATTGGCAGAGTGCAAAGCGGGTGGAGGGGGTAGCCTAAACGATCACAGCGCTAGCTACGGCTAAAATTGACATTTTTGTCGCTGACTTTTCTCACTGAAAACAACAATTTTAATATTATTGGCAAAAATATTACTGACTACCATTGTCCAAAATTGTGTAATATAGTAAAATAACACAAGATTTCATTAATATTTTTACAATATTTACTTACTTCTTGTTTGACAGCGGTGACAATATTGTCCATAATGGCCGCCTATCACGTGGCGCTGTCGTCGCGCTCGGTCCCAATTATGGTTAAGAACTCCACTGTTTGCTAATCTACACTTTTCTGAGAACCTCCTCTTCCTAAAGTCGCTTAAAAAGCAACACCCCACATTCAGTTATTCAAGACGCGAGTGGTAAATTAAGACCTCGTCTATTCAAATGACAGACGTCTTCATCGAATGGTTATTGTTGCGTTGTTATAAATATTATAAGTAAAGCTTATAATATGATTAACTAGCTTTTTCCCGCAGCTTCACCCGCGTTATTTCCCGTTATTATCCCAAGGGAAGTCATTACCGGGCGGGATATAAAGTATCCTATGTTTCAATCCAGTACATGGTCTACTTGTAGGCCTTTTCATCTCAATCCATTTATCTGTTACCGCGTTATTTAGTAACAAACATCCAAACAGCTTCACAAACATTCAATATTATAGTATATATAGATATAGATAGTATAGTATAGAAGGATAGGATAGGATTTCAGTGTCGGCTAAAATACATATAAAAACTCGGATAAGGTAAATCGTAAGATCATGTAAATTGCTACGACCTACCTACCTAGGTTTAAGTCCTAATATATTGGTTTATAAATGCAATAAATAAATACTAATTCTTAGAAAAAACCTTTGACAACTCTGACACATAATTTTGCAAAGTAAAACTAGTTCCAAATGAGCTAATTTCATCAACAGATAGTGTCGCAACTCGCAACCTCCATAGATAAGTACCACAACGTCTAAATAGGGAATATGCATGATATTTTTTATTTACTTTAATAAAAGCTCATTCATGTAAAAAACAGTACCAAAAAATTTTTTTTCGAATAACTATAAAAATAACCAATATATAACAACAAAGATTTATCTCTATCTCTTTCTCGCAAAACAGAATATAGTATGGAGATTGTATGGCGGCCGTGTACTATGACGTCATAGTCCATATCGGATCTCTCTCTCTAATTATAAGGAAGTGTTGTTATGTATGAAGAGTTTATAAAAATAGATCCGTGTAACTTACTTAGTCTTTCCTGTTCACGGGGCAATGGTGTCCCGGACCTTTGGGAGGCGTACGCGGAGCCGAAGCCAACGCGTAGAGGCCCTTTCGACACTTAATGTAAAGTAGTGGGTACACTGAGCAGATGCTGTCCCTGCCCGTGTCCTGGGACGCACGCAGAGACGGCCCCCGCCAGATGGAAGGACTAACTATTGTTGATTTTATTATTAATTATGTTAGGTATATTATTATAGCAATACTAACTACAATACAAATAAGACGCAGTCCACCCATAAACCTTCAAGATAACTATAAAGTTGATGGTTCAATATAAACCCGTTTGAAACTATTTCAAATCAATGTAATTTAGACATAACCCCAATTTCGCAACCTATCTGTCAAAATCGTGACCCCGCCCACTGATTCGAATTGGTGCAAAATACTTCAATTAAGGCTTAAGATAATTTGCCTTAGGCACTGGTCCCACCAAGAGCGAGAAAGCGATTAGCTATCGGCGATTTTCTCGCCCAAGAAACGAACAAAAGATAAGGATCCTGTGTTAGTAAAAGAGACACATATATTAATAGTTCATCGCTGGCTGTTCACACTGCCGGCGAGTAAATTTTCTAAGAGAATTCACTCGCCCGCGAAGAAAAAACTCGCCAATCGCTACTCGCTGCTCGTTGGTCGCCGCTGGTGGGACTAGTGCCTAAGAGTCAATAGTTCAGGGTTCGACGCCATTGTTTGAAGAACAAATAAATTTTAAAGACACAAACTTGTTTTTGCGGGCGGATAAATCCGTAACCAGTTCAATCACGTAGTAGTTTTTGACTACGCTTAGACAGTAGCGACACTGTTGATAGCAAAGATAACTTTGTCCAATTGTACTGACAAGTCAAATGACATTTAGAGCTAGACAATCGGAGACTGAGGATTCGAATGATAATCTTAGCAATGTTGTATGATGTTGAAGTTGAGATAAGGCCATAAGCACTGCATGAAAGAGCATGCATCAACAAACACAATGCGCTAGGGTTGCCACCACATATCCCAGCAAGGCTAGGGGTTGCCACGTTCTAAACAGGTCACTGAAAAGGCAAATTTACCCTCATCCTTTTTCCTGACCGTTTTTACATAAGAATGAAGGTAATTGCCACGTAATTCTATTACAAGCAGAGATATTATAATTTTGACGTTTGAATTGAACTCAACATTACGTGCGTAACAAAATAAGTATTTGGTATTTTATTGAAATAATTTGAGCGAATCGATTAGCCACGTAAAATAGGGTAAAAATAAACTATGATTAAATAACTTATCTACATTATGCCTTCCGCTATATAGAAAACATCGTAAGGTATGCGTATCCACATAAATACCTAGATTGTGTAAAAATAATCACAAATTAAAAAGACAATCAATCACAGTATCTGCGTGTCTTACACGATATTAAACAGATAAAATGGTGATCTATACATGTATTAAAATCGAAGCAAGACTAGCATGTTTGCATGTTAAGGATTTTCCCAAAAAAAGGTAACTGGAGAGTTTCAAAAACATAAATACAAAACATAAATAATTTTTATTTTTAGATGTTTGTTTGTGCACGCATCACGCTTAAACTGCCGGACTGATTTCCATGAAATTTAGTGTAGGTACATCCCCATGAACGTACACAAAATTTTAATATCCTCAAAAAATATAATTTTCTATTATCCCCATAATGACCTTGGTTAACGCATGGGATACTTTTTTTTACCCAACTACTTACGGCTTACGGCGAAGTAAAAAAGTACATTTTACTTCTTTCACCCCCGCGAACGAAGATGCAAACACTTTGAATTTTCGCCCGGGGGGATGGGTTACATTCGACAGACACCCCCAGACATATGAAATGGATCCACTGTATCACCCCCCCCCCCCCCCCCCCCGCCTTACGCAAACGAGTCCACTATTTAGAAAATGTGATTCAACCACCTTACTACATTCGCCTCATTCCTTTAATTTTTCAGTTAAACGTGACGTTTAATTGATTATTTTTTTTAATACTTGTATACCTATGTCGTATTATATTGCTTGTTTTGGCTTCCTGCGAAATTTTTGTCAGACTTAGTCACCCGTGATAAAAAAACGGTATCATTTCTATCTCAGGCGATGTAAAACCCTGATGTTGTGATGTGATTTCGAACACCGCTACGCTATCCGACACAAACGTTTTTATTAGTTGAGGGTAGATAGTAATAAAAACGCATTTGTTTGTTGGCGTTGTTTTGCTTGTAACGTCGATTTCGCAAATTGATAAGCTGACAGATGAGATATCCACATATCGGACAGTATCAGTCATCGAGTGATAACACAGGCAGTGTGTAGCGGTCTTTCGCTCGCGTCGCATCATGACACCACATTAAACAATGGTGAGTGTTTCATTATTCATAACTACAGCCGCCATAGCCAAGAACCCGACTGCTTCGAAGATCTAATTCCTCTAATAACTACTATTAAAAAGGAAAATCTAAAACGTGCGTTTTAGACTATGACGATAGACTAGTGTATAATAAAAGTGTCCTGTGTTGATCGGACACGAATACTCTCGGACAATTCAGGTCATTTTCAATGTAATTGTTCATAGAAAATAACCCGAATTGTCCGTGAACGTATGTAAAATTTCATCGAAATCGACCCGGCAGTTTTCGCGTGATGCGCGAATAAATGTGTAATTTCTACGATTTTATTATTACGTATAGATAGGTTATTTGATTGTCAAGCTACCTACTAAAAAGTGCTTCAATTATATTTGAGTTGGGATTTACGAGTTAATTTTGTGTTAAGTGCGTAATTAACCGAAATTTTGAGACTTAGCAACGTTCATGAAAAGTTTTACTACTTGTCTACATAAAATACAAAGTGCCGAGTATGACTATCATTTACATAAGTGTATTACCTATATCAAAGTCTGAATGTATTTTGAAGTCAAATTTAGTTGTTTACTAAATAATAAAACTAAAAAATACATAAAATTTACTACTATAAACGTTAGGTTTATTTAGTTTTACAAGTTTCTTAAATAATCGATATGCATACAACCATAAAAACCAGTTAAAGACGAATTAAATTATAAATTAAACATTTAGTTTTGACACAGTTTTTATGTGTAATAGAAATTAATATGTCGATAGCTGTCGCCATGTTTATGGCCAAAAGCTCATTATTCTCCATACAATTGAAGGGATTTAAAATAAAAAGCAACATAACTGACTACAATGGTTGACACCTACTGTTATTAAAAATGTTTTCTGTATCTACCAGTCTAGTCATTTATGTTTTATGTTGTTTATGTAAACATCCCTTCAATTACATGAGAGTTATTAACGTTTCAGTCACAATATCCTTGCACGTATAAAATTATAATGATTTGGCGAACGTAGTTTCAATGGCGTACAGGACATTGGTTTGCTTGTCCCTTACCCCAAGTGAACTTACGATCATCGTTATTCCACTTCACATAGGAATTTTTAAGTAAAACTTATTATGCATCGCTTTTTTTAATACAATTAACTCTTTAGTAACAAACCTTAACAAGGTCGATAACATGGAGACAAACTTTTATAAAAACTTCTCATAAGTTTTGAAGTAGACATTTTGTTCGTTGTTTTGTTCCTTTCCTGAGTATCTGTACATTCCCATAAATATCGAAATCATCGCAAAAAGTATGTATTATTTCGTCAGAATCTGAGTAGTATTGTCTATGACAAATATTTTTAGTATATTGTTTAAAGACGTAAAATGCTCCAGATACGGCGTCTGTTATCAGCTTATCGCCTCCATCCGAAACTCCACAAATTCCAGCCTAATCTCACGGACATGCCACGCTAACCTCTTTCCTCGTGGTTCATTGCTTAACATGATTCCAGTACTTATCTCATTTCTTCACACAAACGAAAATAATGTTAAGAACAAATGACATTAAAGGGTCTGGCCGGATCGCGATAGTAAAATCGCCCCTGGCTGAATATGAAATATTTTTATGCACGTTTATTTGTATTGTTGCGCCGGTGGTATAGGTCAAAACTTTAAACGTGATTTTCCGTGCTTTAGAAGCGTTTTCAGCAGGCTGAAAAGTGATTTCAGGCCGTTTCAGAGGTGGCTCTTTCACATACTAGAAGATTGAAAATTCACCCTAGTTGCCGTTGTTTTCAGGCGCCTGAAACATGTTTTCAGTCCGTTTCAGGGCACCCTCTATCAGATGGCGCAATAACCTGAAAACCCGTTTTCAGGCGTTTTCAGGACCCCTTATGGGCCTTTGAAGTACACTTCAGTATATGGCGAAATTTCACAAAGGAGTGAAAGAGATAGCACTATTAGAGAGAGACAGCTATATTGAGAAGGTTCGAGAAGTGTGTGAAAGAGACAGAACTAGAAAGGGATAGCAATAGTCGGGAATGTTCCAGCCGAATCGAACATCGAACAATCTAGATTGCCTAGAACACTCGCGGTGCGTCATTGACCGAGGGGTCGCCGACCGGCCTTGGACTTTGGACCGTACATTCGAGGTAGGATTTCTCCGGAAAATTCGAGAGCAAGGGTCTCCGGATATATAAGCCGCGCGTCACCGACGCCACAGTCAGTTTTGAACTAACGGCGATACAGTGCGAGTCTCGAAGCGAACCTAAGCGAAAAGTTAATAAGTGCGTTATAGTGAAGTGATTAGTACAGTGATTTATTAAGTAAGTAAGCCTTGTTAATTAGTAATTTTGCAATAAAGTTTGCCTTTTTAATTAGTGGTTAATTAGTGCATTTTTCTATCACGTTACCTACCCCACGGACGTAACATTTGGTGTCAGAAGTGAAGATAGAAAATGCCGTTTACACCACGTGAGAACGAGCCGAAGGGAGTGCAGACGCGGAGCCAAGCTGCAGCAGGTGAGGACCCTGCGCCGGACGCTGGCTCATCAGACTCACCGAGCCCATGTAAGCAAGAGATGGACGTCAATGCCATCTTAGTTCTCTTAAAAGAGCAAGCGCGTCAACATCAGGAACAGGCCCGAAAAATCGAAGAGGGGCTTCGCAAACAGCAAGAACAAGCCCGACAAATCCAGGAGGAACTACTTGGACAGTCCCAGAAGCAAGAAGAACAATCGAGAATGCTTCGGGACGTACACGAGACCGCGGCTGAATGGAAGCGAGAGATGTGCGAGGTCCATGAGAAGCTGGCGGACATGGACATTAAATTTGACACTCGACTTCATGACGTAAAGGCGAAAGTCGAGACCGTCAAGGAGGAAGTCGACACCTACAAGAACCGCCTCCAGAAGCTGGAAATAAAAGTGGCCAGCGGTACGAGTACCTGTGCAGCTGAGGTACCTGTGTCGGGAGGAGGACGATTCAAGGTACCTCCCTTTGATGGTACATCGTCGTGGACAGCTTATAAGCTACAGTTCGAGTCTGTTTCCCAGGCTAACGGCTGGAGCAAGGAGCAGGCCAGGACAGCCCTAACCCTAGCGCTACGTGACGAGGCGCTCACCATACTAGAAGCCCTAGGAGAAGAGAGAAGTTACGACCGGCTTCTAGAAGCGTTGGAAGCCCGTTATGGTGACAGACACCTGGAGCACGTTTACCGAGCTCAGTTGAAGGACAGGACGCAGGGGCGTAATGAGACCTTGCAGCAGTGGGCCCTAGAAATCGAGAAGTTGGTCAGGAAGGCGTACCAACGTACATCCGCCTCCTTTGTGGACACCACGTTGGTGCAGGCCTTCGTTGACGGAATACGGGATTTGGAGGTACGGGCTGCAGTGCGATTAGGGCACCATGGGAGCCTGAAGGATGCGGTGGCTCATGCCCTGGAGGTGGAAGCTGTGCGCCAGGACCCGTCAAGGCCTTATAGGGTACGTGAAGTATCTGTCAGGGAGCCGATTGCTCCCCGTCGTGAGTTTGGGCCACGATGTTACCATTGTGGAGAACGTGGCCACATACAGACTAGTTGCCCGAAAAGGAGCAGGAGAGAACGGGATCTCACACCAGTGGCAAGGGCACCAGGCGCTGTGGCATCCGGGCCGCAGCAGGGAAACGAGTAAAAGCCAGGACTAAGGGACGAGTGCTGGCTGGTGGTCGAAATGTCCCAGTTATGATCTCACAGGCTAATGACGGGAATAGTCTGGTCGTCAAAGGAGAAATTGGTGGAGTACCATTACACCTTACCATCGACACCGGAGCTTCTCGGACGGTGATCAGTTCTCGGCTTCTGAAGCACCAGACTGGAGATCATCTAGTCCGACCTACGCATCTCCAGCTGCAAACCGCTACCGGCCAGTACATTCCCATACAGGGGGAGCGAGAGGTGGCTTTAAAAATTGGTGATAAGAGCTACTGGCATAAAGTGATCGTCGCTAACATCATCGACGACTGCATCATTGGGCTGGATTTTATGAGAGCCCATGGCTGTAAAATTGACTTGAAGGTTGGAGTACTGAAATTTGGGCCTGATGAGGTGCCTATGGAGGGTGGAGTAAATGGGAATGTTTACTGTACTCGAAGAACTATCCTCCAACCAAGGGCACAGGTTCTTGTTCCAGTGCGATTGCCGTACAGCACAAGACAAGGATGTCATCGTTGTGTTGTTGTGGAAAAGGTCAATGATGGTAAACCATGGATGACAGCCCGCACGGTGGTAACAACATCGTCAACAACCTTCGTGAGAGTTCTTAATTTAAGTGATACCGAGTGCGTCCTTAGTAAAGGAGCTCTGGTTGGATCATGTGAGGAAATCTCTTGGATACGAAGCTGTCAAGATTCTGCGGAGAGCGAGAAACCTGGGTGTTCTGCACCTCCAATGGACATTGAAAGGTTATTAGATGGCTCCAGAAACGATCTTACCAGGGAAGAGCTCATTAAGGCACGTAAATTGCTGTCGCGATACAGCAATGTCTTCTCTGCGCACGACAGTGACATCGGAAGAACTGGAGTAGTACAGCATGAGATAGACACTGGTGAAGTCGTGCCTATCCGACAGCGACCTCGGCGAGTTCCGGTAGCTCGGGAGAAGGAGGTAGAAGACATGATCGAGGAAATGAAGAAGGGTGGCGTTATTGAACCTTCAACAAGCCCGTGGTGTTCCCCCGTAGTTTTGGTAAAGAAGAAGGACGGGACCATGAGATTCTGCGTCGACTACCGCCGACTGAATGATGCCACTAAGAAAGACAGCTATCCATTGCCTCGAATCGACGACACCTTAGACACTTTGAATGGAATGAAATGGTTTTCTACGTTGGATTTGAAAAGTGGCTATTGGCAAGTAGAAATCAAGGATAGAGATAAGGAGAAAACGGCTTTCTCAACCGGAAAGGGGCTCTGGCAGTTTAATGTTATGCCGTTTGGATTATGCAATGCACCAGCGACATTTGAGAGATTGATGGAACAAATACTAGCTGGATTGCTGGGAGATACTTGCTTGGTCTATTTGGATGACATTATCATCGTTGGTAGAGACTTCGATGATCACCTCAACAAATTGGAGCAAGTATTGTCTAAGTTACGAGAGGCAAACCTTAAACTGAGTCCAAAGAAATGTTCGCTCTTCAAGCGAAAGGTCAATTACTTGGGACATGTGATATCGAAGGATGGTATCCAGACAGATCCTGAGAAGATAAGTGCCGTGAAAGATTGGCCGATCCCGAAGGACAAAACTGCAGTACGTGCCTTCTTAGGACTTTGCTCATACTACAGGCGGTTTGTGAAGAACTTCTCGGATATAGCAAAGCCATTGCACGAGCTGACGGAAGAAAAGCGACAGTTTGATTGGACCAATCGGTGTACGACGAGTTTCAACGACCTCAAGCAAAGACTCTGTGAAACACCAATACTGGGGTATCCAGACCCAGCAGTAGATTTCATTGTTGACACGGACGCCAGTAATACTGGTATTGGAGGAGTCTTGTCACAAAAGAAGGGAGACAACGAAGTTGTAATCGCCTACTTTAGCAAGTCGTTGTCGAAGCCAGAACGAAATTACTGCGTCACTCGAAGGGAACTGCTGGCAGTTGTCAAGACGTTACAGCATTTTAGTAAATACCTGCTCGGGCGGAAGTTCCGTATCAGGACGGATCATGCTGCTCTGAAGTGGTTGTTGGAGTTTAAAAATCCCGAGGGCCAGGTGGCACGCTGGATTGAACAACTCCAGGAATATGACTTCGTCATCGAACACCGTAGTGGGAAATCACATGGAAACGCGGACGCCCTTTCTCGAAGACCTTGTCCGGACGACTGCAAACATTGTCTTAGACAAGAGGGCAAGGAATGTTTGAGGATGCTGAGAACTGAAACAGTTAGTGAAGAGTGGAGCGATGAAGTCATGCAACTAGCTCAGCAAGAGGATCCTGACGTGAAGCCCATTTTTGACTGGATTAATGAGGGTGTACCCAAACCAAGGTGGTGTGAAGTAGCTCCGATGAGTACGGTAACGAAAAGCTACTGGGCACAGTGGGACAGCTTGGTTATGCATAATGGCGTACTATGCAGGAAATGGGAGTCAGCGAATGGAAAGGATGCTCATTTACAAGTCGTCGTTCCAAGGAAAAGGGTGAAAGATGTCTTAGAAAGTTTCCACGACGGTACTTCTGGTGGACACCTTGGAGTGAAAAGGACTTTAATGAAAATCCGACAACGGTTTTATTGGATTCACTGCCGTGAAGATGTCGAAAACTGGTGCAAGAAGTGCGTTAACTGTTCAGCAGTTAAAGGACCGCACACCCGTAGTAGAGGAGCGCTTAAACTGTACAATGTTGGAGCACCTTGGGAAAGAATTGCGCTAGACGTCGCAGGCCCGTTCCCGACATCTGACTCCGGAAACAAGTACATTCTTGTCGTGATGGATTACTTCACCAAATGGCCTGAAGCGTTTGCCGTCCCTAATCAGGAAGCAGTTACTATAGCGGAGAAGTTAGTGAATGAAGTTTGCTGTCGATTTGGAGTGCCTCTGGAGATTCACAGTGATCAAGGCCGGAACTTTGAATCTGCGGTTTTTCAAGAGACGTGTCGCATCATGGGGATGCATAAGACGAGGACTACGGCATATCACCCACAATCAGATGGAATGGTCGAGAGGTTCAATCAGACTCTGGAGAGACATCTGGCCAAGGTTGTTGAGAGTCATCAAAAGGATTGGGATCGGCATATTCCTCTCTTTTTGATGTCATATAGGTCAGCAACCCATGAAAGTACGGCGGTTACTCCAGCGTATGCTAATTTTGGAAGAGAGCTTCGTTTACCAGCAGATCTTCTAACTGGACGTCCTCCTGATACTCCGAGGTCCATCACAGAGTATGCGAGTGATTTAAGGGATCGGATTGATGACGTTCACAGTCTTGTTCGTGAACACGGGCTTCAAGCTAGCACGAGAATGAAGACCCGATACGACAGGAAGGCTAACCAAATTGGGTTCGAGGAAGGATCGTGGGTGTGGCTACATAACCCGATGCGAAAGAAAGGAAAATCCCCAAAACTGTCCCCAAACTGGGAAGGGCCATATAGGGTAGTCACGAAGATCAACGACGTCACGTATCGGATACAGCGAAACCCTCGTAGTCCATCGAAGATTGTTCACGTTGACCGACTGGCGAGGTACCACGGAAATAATGATGCTCGGGACGAGCATGTCTTAGGAGGGGGTAGTGTTGCGCCGGTGGTATAGGTCAAAACTTTAAACGTGATTTTCCGTGCTTTAGAAGCGTTTTCAGCAGGCTGAAAAGTGATTTCAGGCCGTTTCAGAGGTGGCTCTTTCACATACTAGAAGATTGAAAATTCACCCTAGTTGCCGTTGTTTTCAGGCGCCTGAAACATGTTTTCAGTCCGTTTCAGGGCACCCTCTATCAGATGGCGCAATAACCTGAAAACCCGTTTTCAGGCGTTTTCAGGACCCCTTATGGGCCTTTGAAGTACACTTCAGTATATGGCGAAATTTCACAAAGGAGTGAAAGAGATAGCACTATTAGAGAGAGACAGCTATATTGAGAAGGTTCGAGAAGTGTGTGAAAGAGACAGAACTAGAAAGGGATAGCAATAGTCGGGAATGTTCCAGCCGAATCGAACATCGAACAATCTAGATTGCCTAGAACACTCGCGGTGCGTCATTGACCGAGGGGTCGCCGACCGGCCTTGGACTTTGGACCGTACATTCGAGGTAGGATTTCTCCGGAAAATTCGAGAGCAAGGGTCTCCGGATATATAAGCCGCGCGTCACCGACGCCACAGTCAGTTTTGAACTAACGGCGATACAGTGCGAGTCTCGAAGCGAACCTAAGCGAAAAGTTAATAAGTGCGTTATAGTGAAGTGATTAGTACAGTGATTTATTAAGTAAGTAAGCCTTGTTAATTAGTAATTTTGCAATAAAGTTTGCCTTTTTAATTAGTGGTTAATTAGTGCATTTTTCTATCACGTTACCTACCCCACGGACGTAACAGTATTATTATTGCATAGGTAGGTACCTATAATTATTTTAACTTAATATTAAGCATTAGATGCTTACCGTTTGCAAAAAAAAAAAAAATATTTTCAAAACTACGTAACATTAACTTGTTCTTCGGATATTTTATACACGTGTTTAAAATACATTTAATAAAAAAAATCTGAGTCCTGACGTTTTTTGAAGTACACAATTTTGACTATTTAAGTTTTTAATTTTTTTTTTACTACTTGAGAGTTACCAACACCTACCATATTTTGATAAAGTAACCTATTTTAGGAAATATGGCGGTATTTCACTAACCCGAAATTCATCTTATCAGTCAATCTTAAACTATCATAAAGTTAACCAGCCTTGTATTTTATTATTTAGTAATATAGTCCACTATCGTCTATTAATCATTATCAAACTGCTTTGTCTAGTACGATATCACTTGTTCCATTGAGACACCTATCAATATCATCCTTCATTTATCGCTTTCGTAACCTCTGCATAATGCTTATTCGGTGTGCGTGGAATCCCTTCGGCTCCTTTTTTTTAAGAGGGGAAAATGCGTTACGCATACCACCAGGGCGCGGGGACGGACCCTGATGGTTATGTGGGACTCCCTTAGCCCTTCGGTTCCCTGCACCAGTATTTAAGAGATGTCTTTGAAAAACAAGTGAGCGCTGGGACCCTATGGGCCAAGGGGCTCGAGTTCTCGACACCGAATGGCAGAAAGATGTACTTGGAACCGAGACCCTGGCATTTTAGTTTTTCAGCCGCTTTCGCCGCCGTACCTGGTTGGGTACTCGTTCCGTGGAGGTGGGAGGAAACTAATGTGTCTACGCAGGTGGCGTCCCAAACCAGGCTAGGCTGCGGTGACTGCTTACCATCAGGCAGGCCGTTGTTTGCCACCCTAGTTATATAAAAAAAAGCTCCCTGACTAACCTTCATGGACTCAGGGACATCCCATCAGGTCTCTTGCCATCATCTTCGGCAATGCCAGTCGGCTCGAGGAGGGCGTGTCAATAATGACAAGTGTGAAAGATATAACACTTTATATTATCGGCGGTTTGAACATATAGCGGTAGTGAAGTTTTCCAGCTGGGGCACTACGCCTGAAACACGCTGAACGCTTTTCCAGACACGCTGCACTGAATGATATGATCCGACGGTCTCTTGCCAAGTTGCCACAGTCAACGTGCCAACGTTGACTGTGGCAACTTGGCAATGCTATGTTCAAACCGCCGATAATATAAAGTGTTATATCTTTCACACTTGTCATTATTCATAAGCGCACTTAGCATTAGCACACTTTCGTATCTTACTCATCTGATTATAATTAAAGGCATGTAAGCAATTTGTTGATGTTTATCATTTGATGTGATTTTATCCGCAATGTGCATTAAAATGGTGTTTATTAACATCCGATAACATTGTCTTAAATTGATTGATGATTTAAGAATAAGTATTTACAATCAATGAAACGATTTTAATTGGAATATTCAAATAAATCATCGATGTTAATAATGATAATTTATTTTCTTTATGTATTCCGTACAGTGTAAAATCTTATAAATAAACTCCTCAAGCTGTGAATTACTTGTCTACGGTTGGAGATTGCTTGCCAATGTATTACAGACAGGCGCTAGAATTTAGAATGATGTTTGTCAACTGTCAGGAGTGGCTCACTCCGCGATTTCGCCGTGCGGCTACTAGTACCAAATTTTGCCCCCGCGGAGGGGCTCAGCCAGCGACCAGAAAGAGTACGCGTTATGCGATAGAGAGACGGTCGGATCCGGTGCGTTCCGTCCGGTAGTCGGACCCAAACGTCAGTTTTGTTAGAGAGAGAGTACGGAAATACGTGGTACTATTACTTATTTTTGCGCTGTATTTAATGATAAGGTATAGAATAGATAGTATTAGTGGTTTGTGAGATAGTGTTGTACGTAGATAAGTCGTAGAGGAAAATCGTTTCTCTTTATAGCCTATTTTGTTTCTTACTGCGAGGCAAAGGCCTCCCTTTTTCTTTTCCACTTATTGAGCAATGTCTCGCAAATCCTGGTTCAAATGTATGGTCGTCTTCCCGATGACAATGGGACGAAAATCGATTTATACCAAACAATTAACCAAACTGTCGAGAAGGGTTCACATTTAAGTAGAAAAAAAACGAACCTCATTCTGAACGGAAACTTAGAACCGAATTAACTATGTACTTTCCTTGCAGGAGTTAGACTTAATCATCGTGACGTCGGTGCTTGGCGGGGCATGGCTGCTGCTGCTGATCCTCGTCATCGTGCTGTGGACGCAGCTCTGTGCTGTGAAGAGGCAGCTGCGGCAGACTCCATCCGTTAGAGTGCAGTCAGTATCCCTTCCTTAACAATCGCGACGTCGGTGCTCGGCAGGGCGTGGTTGCTGCTTCTGATCCTGGTCATGGTGCTGTGGACCCAGCTCAGTGCAGTCAAGAGGCAACTGCGGCAGACTCCATCCGTTAGAGTGCAGTCAATATCCCTTCCTTAACAATCGTGACGTCGGTGCTCGGCGGGGCGTGGCTGCTGCTGCTGATCCTCGTTATCGTGCTGTGGACTCAGTTCTGTGCTGTGAAGAGGCAGCTGCGACAGACTTCACCCGTTAGAGTGCAGTCAGTATCCCTTCCTTAACCATCGTGACGTCGTTGCTTGGCAGGGCGTAGTTGCTGTTGCTGATCTTTGTCATCGTGCTATGGACGCAGCTCAGTGCAGTCAAGAGGCAGCTGCGACAGACTCCATCCGTTAGAGTGCAGTCAGTATCCCTTCCTTAACCATCGCTACGTCGGTGCTTGGCGGGGTGTGGTTGATGTTGCCTGCTGCTGATCCTGGTCATCGTGCTGTGGACGCAGCTCTGTGCTGTGAATAGGCAGCTGCGACCGACTCCATCCGTTAGAGTGCAGTCAGTATTCCTTCCTTTATCATCGTGACAGCGGGGCGTGGTTACTGCTGCTGATCCTGGTCATCGTGCTGTGGACGCAGCTCAGTGCAGTCAAGAGGCAACTGCGGCAGACTCCATCCGTTAGAGTGTAGTCAGTACCCCTTCCTTATCCATCGTGACGTCGGTGCTCGGCGGGGCGTGGCTGCTGGTCGGAGTACTGCTAATGTTACTGGACATGGTCAACGGCAAACGTCATCATCATTTAGGTAGAGCAAAGGTCTGTTCGACATTAGTTTTCAAAATCCACCACAAGATTTTAACACCGATATTATTAAAATACCTAACTACGAGCGACTGATCAGACTTTCGGTTATCAATTTATCATTAAATATCAATTAAGTAAGGTAAATCCTAAAATACCACACTTTATCGTTTCAGGAAACTCAGGATGGACGACAAGAACCACGCCTTCCAGAACCCGACAATATCGCCCGACGAGGAGCTGTCGCGCCGAGGGTACTCCATGTACGTCGCCAGTGAGGACGACGCGGAGACCGGCCGCGGCACCGAGCGGTACGTCGTCGATTATATACCTACACCGAACAGACAGACCCCCCACGGTCCCGAGTCCCGAGGTTGCTAGACTAGTAATAAAGCGTATTGAGTGAGGCTGGGGTATTAAATTGTTAGACTGGCACGGTTTTTGTCTACTGCCGTTGCTATACACACACACCACACAGACGCCACAGGAGGAGGAGATAGGAGGTCTCTAGGAGGCTTCTTCTGTTCAGCAAACTTTGAACTAACCAGCTAGTTTTTTATCTGCACTGGAGCCCTTGTTTGCCTTGATTCCCTTGCTCCTGCACGGCTACCAAAAACGACCGCGACGTATCTCACGCGCGACACAGCGTGTAACAGCAACATGCAGCCAATGAGAACATAACGCTGCAGTTCAGATACGCTTTCCCATTGGTTGTTATACTCGTATGCTGTATAGCCCGCGAGAAATAATATCGTGACCGTGTTTTGCTAGTTGTGCTCGCCTCAAACATAATGATGTCAGTCTCAATACAAAAATGTATTTACTTGGACAGCTAATCAAACTCGTAAACAATTACGAGTACTAAAAATAATGTTACCCACTTCGATCTAATCTATTCCCCTAATTATGCATCATCCATTCACAAACATCCGTTGACCGGTGTTTAATCAGACTAATCCATTAGGTATACTAAAACTGTTTATGATAACATTCTTACGATAAACTGGGAAACCACAAATGCTTGGCTTTGTGTAAACACATTTGCGGGATCTCTGATCGTGATCACTTACTCGTATGGGTATTCAATATTAGTGTAGGTGGGCGGTGGTTGGTCTGTATTGGTGTAGCTACAACTGGTGTGGTATCAGTATCACATATATATCTCACACCTCCTATTCAATTCAAAAAAAGCCTTTTTTCAACTCTTAAAAGAGATCAAATCAAACTACTTTTCAAGGACATTAGTATGTTTTTGGTCATTACAGTCATTACAGTCATATAGGGTGCTTCCAAGGACCTTAGATTAAATTGCAGGACGTAGCGTCGCTAGCAGATAGTAAGCCGGCCGCTTTGTACTTACGAGCAGCACGCACACATCAACCAGCGTAGTAGCCTAAGAGCAGCACGCACACTTCAGCCAGCGCTAAGCGACCGGCTTACTATATGTGCTTCAGTTATCCGTTCGCTAGGTTACGTATTTGTTTTAAAGTCCTTGGGTGCTTCATTCATATTTCACCCGTTTCCTTTTTACGTTCATCCTCTCATTTCCTTATTAACCCGAGTATTTCTCCAGGCAGACGGGTGGGCAGCTCGTAGAAGAGTTGGCTCGGGAGCTTGACAACCGGCAGCAGCGGCAGGCGACAGCCCCGCCGTTCCTCCTGCAGAGCATCCAGGAGAACAAGCGGAAGAGTCGCCTCTCCAACCCTGTGGCGAGCCCCGATAAACACGGCCGGCAGAGCGAGACCAACCCCAACTTCATATACTAGAGCGGGATAAGAGATTTTGCACCGTCCTCACTTTGAAAAACTAACTATGGAATGCAAGAACTACTGCTTGTTTTAGACACCCAACTTCATAATTATACTAGAGCAGGATAAGAGATTTTACACAGTCCTTACTTTGGAAACCAATTGCCGTCATAAGCCAAAAAGTCGTATGTATGAGACCCGTATTAAGACAGGCCTTTTTGGCTTAGCAGGGCGTTGTGGAATATCAGAACAGAACTTAGACACCCTCAACTTCAAACACTGGAAAAGCGTGTTAACTAGGAAATGTATATGGAAACCAATGTTATTCTACTGGCTTAGAATCAGCATTGTGGGCTGTGAATTTCAATATAATTTCATAATCCTATTCTTAACCATGCGATACAGAATTTATCTGCCATAGAAGCATGAGTATGGCGGAGTTAAACATTAAGAATAGCAATGATACAATGGCAAAGTGAGGATAAATAGCGACTAAAGTCTGTTTTTTATTTCCGAAGACAAATATGACAGCTACAAATGTCAAACGTAAAAATAATGTGGCCAGCTTTTAAGAAACAGTGCTGTCCTTTGTATCGGTTCGTGGTGTAATTATTAATAACCGATATAATAAAAATTACTATTTACGTTAAAACATATATTTTTCGGTACTTATATCAGAAATTAATTACATATAATATCTACATTGTATTCAACCTTTAACCTACTATTGGATAATTAGTGCCTACGTATGTGATTCCGTTGCTTGAAATGATAATGCAAAGAAATAAAGCGGGTTTGGCGTATTTTCAGCTTTGTAAGATAAGTAATGAGCTTCGAATCAAATAAAATGTAGGTACCTTTAAATATTAGAAATATTTAAAGGTACATTTTATTTGATTTACTTTAAATATTCTATATCTCCAAAAGGGTGGCATTCTTAACTAAAGTATTGTATCGTTTTGGACACATTGTATTACAAACACTTTGATGTCATTAAACATAAGTACCTACCTAAATTTTTGTCGGTAAGTACCGGTTGTATCACATCACTATTTATGAGTTGTAAAAAACAGGCAACACATGAAATGTCATTTTTGTCCTCGGAAATAAAAAACAGACTATAGTGGTTTAAATTACTGTCTTAATGTTACTTTAGCAGTTTTGTGATTAGTTAAATGCATGTGCCAAATTCATTAACCTCAAATATTTTTATAAATGGTCTCGTCTCTGTGCGAGTCGTCGTGGGTCCGGATTGTCCTTTGTTTGAGCACACGAGGACGCACCAGTGTGTTCATACATTACACGATCCGAAATGTGAGTGAAAATGCATCCTTTTAACCAGTTTTCGAAAGAAAATTAAGGTTTAAAAAGAATAATTTATTTAAGATTTACAATAAGTACGATTAAAGCTACTCTAAATCTTGAACTTGTTTCATTTTATAGAATAACGAATAAATTAACAACACAATTAACCCCTTAAATATTAAGTAACAATACTGGCTGCATGCATCAATCTTATACTCTACTCATCATGGTGTTTTAACCATCATAGATAAATCCTCCTCTTAAACTGTGTATTTGTCATGACACCGTGCTTTATTTATGGTTCATCTGATCATTATGGACCCATAGATCACACCTCTAACCACATTACAATTTAGGCTCTAATTCTGTGAGTACTATTTTTACCAGCCTCTGCCCGATTCATTGGTGTCGAAATGATAGGGCCCTAACATTACATTGGTTCAGAACTTATCAGTAATAATCGTATGCTTAATTTTTCTCAAGACAGGTCCCGATCTGACTCTTACAGAAGTGTTCCTTTTGCGGCATCGTCCGGTCACACATCGCGGCTTTGGCTGATCATTGCTGTGGATGTACCTCAGACTAGGAGCTGGCTTTTTCCTCCTACTCTTCGAAACTCCATAATTAACATACTTAGCCAAATTCTCGTGCTCCGTATTCTGTTTCTTGCTGTACCCTTTATTCCCTTCGTGAGCTTCCAAAATGTCCTGGATACTCTTATAACCTTCTGTATCTTCTGGGTTGGTCGTTTCGTAGCTAGAAAACTGCGCGAAGTTATTGACAGCCAGGCTCTTCAGAGCGTCGAGTTTCTTCTTCTTATCTATTAGTTCTAGTGTTTTGTAATAGTTGTATGTAGCTGGATCATTGGCTTGGCTGATAGGGGTGAAATCGTTGTAAGGGATAAATTTGAAGGTTGGTTTCTTTGGTTTTGACTCAAAGGCCTCTGGGTTCTGTTTTGTGAGGAGATTATTGAAGTTATCTCCAAAGGAGTAAAGACTGGATTGCTGCCCTAATACCTCAGAGTCTCCAGTGTCGAGATATCGTTCCTTTTTCTCTGAAGCCTGATTCCTTAAAGCGCTCAGGTCGATCCCAAAAGACTGGCTGGGCGGCAGGGTGGAACCGTAAAGCTCTCTGTCTGATGTCTTCCCGTAAATTTGCTCGAAGACTTTGTAGTCGTCCGTCCAGAATGGAGATAGACCTGGAAATATAAATGTTAAGAATAAAAAGTGTTGTAATAAAACAACTTAAACGGATTAAATTACGTATAAATATTACTTCATTGTTTACGTCCCGAAGTCTTATTGTTTTCTGTTTCAACCCATTTAAGTTGTTTTATTGATAAATGATGGTCAGTGCCGGAGTTAAAACTGGTTAAGTCTTAAATTACTTTGGTTTGATAGCACCACATCAACTTTTGCACCGGTTGAAAGAAATTTACATCCAGCACTAATTTGTGTGTAATAACTGATCTAGGCTCAGATAGAAGTTTCCTGTCTAAACTAAAAGAACTACACATTGAAAAAAAACAGTCGAGTTCATCATTATCTGAGCAAAGTTTGAACCAAAAATATCTGAACAGGACCTTATTTTCTTATTTTCAGAAGCATAAAAACTAGATCAGATATTTTTGATCCGTTTTTTGCTCAGATAATGATGAACTCGACTGTAATGGCGCCAATAATATTAAAACATCAAATTCTACTTATTTTTCTACAAGAGAGCCCCATAACCTGTTAGTTGTGATGGCTGTGAAGGATAGAAAGTGCAATTTTATAGTAAACTAGGAAAAAGCCAGTTAGAAATCACAATATTTGCACCTAGACATAAAGTAATGATTGTTTGACTTGACATGTTACTTGGTAAGTAATCATTACGTGCACAGAGAAAGAGCCCGTTTCGCAATGATTTCTTTATTGACATGCAAAATAACAGTACTCAATAAGTATATCACCAACGAAAGGTATCCGGCAACATCGTTAATGTAGGTATACTTTCATTTTCGTCACATCGCAATATTAGTGTATTTCACAACTTCGCTGTAAATCTCGTCTCTAATATAATTTGACCTGTGATAGTACCTAATAACAATTCATAATCGGAGGCAGGAGTAGCTCACTCCGCGATTTCGACGCGCAGCTACCAAATACCAAATTTGCCCCTCCCTTAGCCAGCGACCAGAAAGAGCACGCGTTATGCCATAGAGAGAGACGGTTGGATGTCGTGCGTTCCGTCCGGTGATCGGAGCTGAACACCACTACTGTACGTAATACCTGGTTCGACCCCAGGGAACGCCACGGCCGACCACCCGGTCATACGATCGCTATGCCCAATAAGGGTCGCGAGTTAGTCAGTCTCCCAAAAAACAGAACTGGCATATATTACCTTGACTGACATATATAGGTACTTTGAAAAAAAAAACTCGTATCGTATCTAAAAACGTTGTAGAGAAAAACGTCAAAAGTTACATACGAACGTCATATACCCACCCCTGCACTAAATTTATGTTTCTGTTTAGTCCATTGGTTGACTGGTAGAGAATGCCTTAAGGCATTAAGTCCGCCATTTGTACTTTTTTGTATTGTGCAATAAAGTTTAAAATAAATAAATATACCTACACTTACTGTGTTTTTAACTGGAATCAGTATCAGATGCGTGTTTTTTAGGTTTCCGTAGCCAAAATGGCAAAAACGGAACCCTTATCGTTTCCTCATGTCCGTCGTCGTCTAACCAGTTTTCGTTTGGCACAGGCATTTTACTCAAAAACTACATGACTTATATGTATTGATGAAACTTGGAATGTAAAGTGTGTTGTATGAGCCGCTACTTAATTTGGTAGTTAAATATCAAAATAATAAATATTTCTAAAGGGTACTACTCTGCTATTCCATACATGTAACAGAAGGCGAATTTTTGGTACATAGTTCGACAGCTCTTTTAAAAACACTTTAAGGTTCTTATGTAGTATTTTTGATTAAGAGAATACTTTCAGAAATAGTCGCGCCGAAAGTTGCAAAAATTTATTTTTTTGCAAATTTCTTATTGTATGGATAACTCAATACCGACCACGAGGTACCTTTACCCGTGGAACGTCACATATTTTGACCCCCGACAGAGTGCGACTACGCATAACTTTGCAGAGCGGAACATGGCACCTCCTTTCAAAAGTCAAATGTCTATGAAAATGTAACTTTTAAATGGAGGTATTGCCATGTACCGCTCTGCAGAGTTATCGCAGACGCACTCTAACTGTTATTTTTGGTTCACGGGTCAAATAATATTAGCGACGACATTGACGACGGAGTTGTAATTACCCGTATATTTGTGTGTTTGTCCACTTTTACCGTGACTGCAGCGATTTTGTATAGGAAGTGAGCCGATATTCGAGTTTGAAGTAATAGGCATAAACGGCGGTTACATAACTTTATCGGTTGATGCGATAAAAGCTGTACGATGTCGAATTACAAACAGGATCAGAAACTAATTCAAAATTTGGGAAAATTTTAACAATTTGTACTAAATAGGTACTTTATATGAAAGAAACATTTTTGTCTCTTCATTGGTCTTTTTAATGCGGGTAAAATTACACCACATTTTTAAGATACAGAAGTCAAAGTAGATGGCAAAATTGAGGGCGGTTACTGGGTGCTCCGGTGGCCGAGTGGTTAAGTCGCTGGGCCGGAAATACAGAGGTACCGGGTTCGATTCCCGGTCTGGACATAAGAATAAGAATAAGAATAAGAATGATTTATTGCGAACTGTGTACATGGGTAGTGGTAATAAAAATGACAATTGTTTCAACAGTTGCCTATTCCAGGCATGCAATACTTAAATAATACAACTTAAATTCTAATACTGTTTCCTACACTTAGGATTCAAAAAATTCTTTTAAACTATAAAAAGCTTTTTCAGTAAGCCACTTCTTCAATTTAACTTTAAAAGTGATACCCTCCAGAGCTTTTATGTCAGTCGGTAGATGATTAAAAACTCGGATTGCCGCTACGAAAGTGCTATTTTTGTATATGGAGGTACTAATTATCGGTAATTGGATGTTATGCTTATACTGTGATCTAAGGTTACATTTGGTGGATGACAGTGTTGTAAAATAATTCGGTTGATTTTTTACAAGCAAACCAACTTCCAATATGTATATTCCTGTCAATGTAAGAAAGCACTTTTCTCGGAAGACTTGTCGTAGAGAATCTCTAATGTTCATACGATAAATAGTTTTTATACATCGTTTCTGAAGTATGAATGTTTTATTTATATCTACAGAATTGCCCCAAAAAATTATTCCGTAAGTCAATAAAGGATACACATTTCCGTAGTAGGCACTAATGACTATGTTCTCAGAGCAGGTTTCGGACAGTATGGACAATGCGTAACAATTACTAGAAATTTTCTTATTTATCTGCTCAATATGCATCTTCCAATTTAGATGCGAATCTACATACACTCCTAAAAATTTTAAGTTGCTTACTTGGTCTATGTTTGTCCCAGCTTGCGTTATACTCAAGGAGATAGGAGCGGTTCTATAATTTCTAAATTGAATGAGCTGGGTTTTATTAAGGTTCAAGTTAAGATTTAATGAAGAAAGCCAATTTGTGATTCTGCTTAGTGTTGTGCTTATATTGTTTTGTAGGTTAGAGACTTCCGAACGATCGCACGAGAAAAATAAGGTAGCGTCATCCGCAAACAGAACACACAATTCATTAGCAATGCGAGGAAATTCATTTAAGTATATTAGAAATAAAAGCGGACCGAGCACGCTTCCTTGCGGCACTCCAACTACTACTTCCTCGTAACATGACAATACTTCTTCCATAGTTTTATTTTGTTTATTGTAACTATCTATTTGGACAGCCTGTTTTCTACCACACAAGTAACTACGAAATAAATTTAAAGCAATACCTCTTATCCCTATATGCTCTAACTGCTTCAGCATTATGTCATGTACAACACAGTCGAATGCTTTTGACATATCAAGCATAATGGCAACGCAGGTATTCCCAGAATTAATATTTTCCCATATATTTTTAAAAATTGAAAATATGGCTAACGAGGTGGATTTTCCTTTTTGAAAACCAAACTGAGATTGATCTAGTATATCATGCTTTATTAGAAACTTTGTCAACCTATCATGTATGACTTTTTCAAATATCTTACTGAATGTTGGCAATAGAGCTATTGGTCTAAAATTGCCTATTTCATTTTTAGGACCCGTCTTATGTAATGGTTTTATTATCGCTTTTTTTAAATCATCCGGGAAACACCCAGTCTCTAGAGTAAGATTTATGATGTAAACGAGAGGTTCGACAATGTAATGAATGCACCTTTTAATCACCTGCATTGGTATGTTATCATATCCTGAGCTTTTTTTATTTTTAAGGCGACTCACAACTCTTATAATTTCATATTCATCAACGGGATTAAGAAATATACTATTACAAGTCGGTTTAGAGGTTGATTTGAAGTTGTCAAGTTTTGAAATATTTTCCTTATTAAGGTTTATGAAGTACTTATTGAATATATCTACTATTTCAGAGGGATTCGTATAGGTATTCCCATCTCGATCTATCCTGTCAATTGAGTTGGGGATAGAATTATATAGACTCGTGTTCTGTTTAATTAAACCCCAGGTTGCTTTGGGTTTATTCACACTATTTTTTATATATTGGTCGTTCGATATTATTTTTGATGTTTTTATAACCTTTTTTAAAAGCTTGCAATATCGCAAATAGTTGTAAGAATGTTTCGCACACATTTTCTTTTTTTGTGTTGCTAGATGCATTTGGCGCTTAATCTTACATGATTTTAAAATACCTCTGGATTTCCAATTTGGTCTTTTTTTGAGCGAGACTTTAACTCTTTCCAACGGGATACAAAGCTCGAAAATCATGCTGAAAATATTGATAAAAACTTTATAAGCTTCATTTGCATTTAACTTCAAATAGACGTCAGCAAAGCTAATTTTAGATATATAATTTATGCAAACATCCAAATGGTAGTCTACTTTACGTTTTTTTACATACCAATATCTTTCCCTAAGACTGAGACTTGTAGGTATTTCAATCATTTGTCCCGTGTGATCAGATATACCTAAATTCAAGACTTTTGACGTGTATTTTTTTGTATTTGTTAAAATGTTATCAATACATGTCTTTGACTCGGGAGTTATTCTTGTTGGTTCGTTTATTGTACATGTGACGTTAAACTTAGCTAGTGACGATAAAAATGCTTGCTTTGATTTATCATTTCCGAGGATATTTATGTTAAAATCGCCGGCAATTACTAATTTTCTCTTTAATGCTCGAGATCGAAGTGTTAATTTTTCTAAAACTGATTCTAATTGTTTAATAAAAATGTCACAGTCCCCATCAGGCGTACGATAGACACAAAGAACAATGTAGTTCATTTCAGGAATTAAAATTCCACAAGTCTCAAAATGCGATTCGACAGACATATCCGTAATCCATTTCAAATTTATACAATTTAATGATTTTTTTGTATAAATGCATACACCTCCTCTAGACTTTTTTGTTCTACAAAAATTTGCGACCATTTTATATTTTTCAATTTGCAAAATTGATGTTTCATGGGATTTTAAGAAAGTTTCTGAAAAACATAAAACGTCTATATTATTCGAGCCACATAAAATTTCTATTTGACTCACTTTTGACTTAAGACTTTGTACATTTTGATGAAATATATTAAACGTCCCTTTCATTTGGTTTATATTATTGTCTGTGGTCTCGAAAAAACATAGCATTTTCATTTTTCTTATTAATTACGGGGAAGTAGTCAGATATTACTTTCTTTTTGGACTGTGGACACTGCGTGGAAGCGGCGGGAATCGCTTTTATTTCTTCCGCCAGTTTAGATCGCATACGTGCAAAAAAGTACGGGATGGTGCCTTTCTGCCGCCTGGCGAGGTTTTCTGTATGGTTGTGGTTAGTTTTACTGGGAACGCTTACCGATATTAGTTTCTTGAGCTCACTAAAATTTAAGAATGTATTGTTATAGTCGGTACAGTCTATGGTATAGTTAATAGAGTTACATATTTGAGATACATGTTTTCGCACGCAGTCAATGAAGTGACCATTTTTATAATTATTACATAATTCCTGTATTTCGATATTCAACTTTCCTACATTTACGTAATAGTTTTTTCTAATGCTTAAAATTATAACAGTACTGTCTATAAACGTTTCAAATAAGATTTTTAACTGTGATAACGTAGAACTAATGTCGCAATCATTTTCGCCTAAACATATCACAAGTTTGTCTTGCTGTTTCAGTGTCGTAGTCAGGCAATTTTTCATCAATTCAGCGCTACACGCTTGCGGCTTCGTAAGAGCAGTTATGTTGTAATTAACGTATTTCTTTCCTTCTCTTGAGCGTGCCAAAGCTGAGGCCAGACCCACGCACTGCTGGGTACCGTAGATGACGATTTTTGGTCCTAGGTCGTGTTTTACTGCCATGTTTAAAGTTTTTCCTTCCACTTTTCGATCATTTTTAACTGATGATGGAGTACTTCGTCTAGGCGATGGCAATGACGTTGATTTTATATCTCGGGTATGTAGTTTTTGGGTAAGACTTTCAACTTGTTTAGCGAGGCCCGTAATCTCAGTTTCAATGTTTTTAAGAAGCTTTTCCAATTCAAGTATTTTTACTTGCATATTCAGTAAATTTTTGTTTATGACATGGGAGCCTCTGTCTGCATGTAGGTCAGTGGTGGGCGAAGTCGGTGTTGATGTAATTTCAGGCAATAAGGAGTGTCTTCGATTTTTAAATGCACTGCAACCATGCCTCGATTTGACAGGTGAAGGATGACATAGGGATTGCAGGACATTCGTTTCCATTGTTAACTTCGTAATTTTTTTCTGCAGCTCATTATTCTCTAATATCTTGCTATCCAATTCATCTTGCGTACTAATGAGTGCTGTTTCGAGTACAGATATTTTTTCATGCAATTCTTGCAGTGATAAGTAGGTATTTGTTCCCAATGTTGAGCCGTCCAAACTCTTTGATAATTTATCAGTGGGCAGTATAGAGTCATCTGAAAGATCGTTCGCGTTGAGAATCTGAGAGCTGCATGATTCATTTTGTGGCGAGCAACCTGAAACTTCTTGCAATTTGTCATTATAACTTTGTTCTAAACACGAGGACGGCAATAAAATGGGATCTTTTTTGTTACTACATGGTATGTCTTGCGAGAGATTTGAATCCTTGATTTGATTAGATGGTGAAGACATCAAGTCTCTAGGTGTGGTGTTTTTAGCATTGTTCATATTTGTCTTTCTAAATGTAACATTTGTAGTTTTGTCGTCCTTTTTTTGCGACACACAATCTACATTTCCAATTTTTCTTTGACTCAGCATTTTTTAAATTATGCAGCTTTTCAGAGCAGCCTACACAGTCAAAATGATACCTATTTTTACATCCTGAACATAGTACAGAATTTTTTACATCAGCGCTAGATTTGCATTTAAAACAACATACAGGTGCTGCCATCTTACGCCCGCTTCCTGTAGCAGTTTGTTCCACCTTCTTAGATTTCTTATCGAACTGTTCCATCTCCTGTTTCTGGTGGTGGACACAGGTGAGTGCCATTTTATTTTTCTATGTACTTTGATATCTTGTGTCTATATATGTAATTTGCAATAAATGTTGTATTGGGTTCCCGCGATTATCACTCATTGTAATAAAACAAATTTATTTTTTAGTCTACCTGCGACCAGGGACCTGTAAAAAGGGTCCGTAAAAATTGTTTTATTTCAATCCGCAATTATTCTATTCGTTTAAGCAATCAAGTGTGTTACCGTTACCGACGGTATAGGTTAGTCGGCCTCAAAAGTAGCTGGACAAGTTAGTAACAGGCCCCAGTACTAAAATGTCCAGCTACTTCTGAGGCTGACCGTACTAACTGTCCATTCCATGTGTATGTCCGTGTATCATCCGTCCTACTACGGGGACAGACGTATAAAACAATACAATACGATAGGTACCTACTCTATGTATCAGTGGCGTGGCGTAAAAGATACCCTTAGGCAAACCGGTGCAGATTTGGCGTACATTTTCCTTAAGAGATGTAAAATAAGGTGGTCAAATTCCTGGTACTAGGCAAGCCCGTAGGAATCGAGGTCTTTGGACGCCACACCACTGCTATGTATATTGAACACCAAAAATGACAGATATCCTTAATAAAATAAACAAGATTTAAAAAACTAATGACACAACAGAGTCAACAAGAGTCGCATGTCACAGTTGTGCTAGAGGTACTGTACCTCTAGCACAACTGTGACACGCGACTCTTAGTCGCGCGACAAATCTGCCGTCCTATGTCTAAAACTAGACTAACCTCTATGGAGTTGTATAGGGGTTAGTCCAGTTTTAGATATCGGACGGCAGAAATGCTACCTAACTCTTTCCACTCAATAGAGTGTGACAGTGACAGGTGATGCTAGACGTACAGGCGGTCTTATCGCTAAGGAAGCGATCTCTTACATACAACCGTTGGGTAGCAGAGATGACGGCAGAAACAGCAGAAAAGTATACCTCTGCGGGTAATACGGGGCCGACCTTGTGTTACCGTCGAATGCTCCAACTTTGCACACCGTCCAAACTTTGCCATATTTCTAGGACATATTCCAGGAATATTATATTCTTCCTGGGTAAAGGAATATTTCTAGGACATGTTCTGAGAATATTTTCCTTCCTGTAGGCTTATGATGCTACGCTTTGTCACCCGATAAATAAATGATAAAGCATCCGTCACGTTCTGACAACATGTGTGTGAGAGTGACGGATGCTTTATCATTTATTTATCACGCGCCAAAGCCCCGTTTGCCTACTGGGTAAAGATTGGACGGTGGGGAAAGTTGGAGCCTTTGACGATACACTTAGTCGGATTATTGTTATCTTCATGAAAGCTGATGATGGTGATGGCTTACCGGCCGTCTTGGTAACTCCACCGCCACCGTGCACCGCCGCGGTCAACACGCAGATCGCGCTTAGCCACTGCATCTGAAACGGCATACATAAATATGTCTGTTAGTTGTATGCACTCTCGTATATTGAGGGTAGGCCTGAGCCCAGCAGCACAATAGTACCTACATTACACAACTAGGGTGGTAAAACAAAGAAATGCCGAGATCGCAGATGTTTGCGGTCCGAGCTGCAAGCGAGGGACGTAAATATGCGGTCGGGGGCTTTCTTTATTACCTCCCGTGTTGTGTACATCATTTTATGTCTACACTTGGCTAGAAAGCGGCTTTATGGCCAGGTGCGGCATAAAATAAGTAATACTACCTACTACTTGCAGAAGTTCCTCTTTCTAACAAAACTGACGTTCGGGTCCGACCACCGGACGGAACGGCCCGCATCTGACCGTCTCTCTCTATCGCATAACTCATGCTCTTTCTGGTCGCTGGGTAAGCCCCGCCGGAGGGGCAAAAACTGGTACTAGCAAAGATGCAAATGCGGTGGACTCATTGAAAACTAAACTACATTTTGCTTTCGATGACGCCGAATAAGGCGTATACTCCAAAGCACTTCATGCGAAATTCGCATACTGCCGTCCTGCTCTCTTGAAGGTTAACAAGAGCAGAGCAGACGGAAGAAAATATTCTTCTCTTCGTCTTCTGCGTTCGTCTCATGTTGCGAGAGAGCAGCGCGAGACGAACTTCAAACGAAGACATAGGTCCTGATCTAACAGTGTCGCAGCCATATTTCAAAGTCAAAGCTCTTTATTCTTCAGTCACCTATGAATGTTGAGAATTTGAGATTTACCACCGGTTCGAATGTGAAACCTGCCCCGAGAAGAACTGGCGTAAGAACCTCGACGAGGTATATATTTTTCAAAATAATTAACGTGATGAGCTCTAGTATCATCTATGAATCATTAAAAAAACCGTGTGAAAAATATATCGGAACTAATACCAATAAAAACGCTAAACGTCTTAATGTGATAGTTTTCATCACAGCATAGAAAAGTATTCACTTAGGCGTTCGGGAACAAAGAAATGGTGTGAAGCGGATGGCGGAAGATAGCGAGAGTGATTGATACTGGCGTATCTAGATGCCCTACCCCAGGGGTTCCCAAAGTGTGCGCCGCGGCGCCCTGGTGCGCCGTAGAAAATAAAGAGGGGCGCTGTGATTCGATTTTCTAGCATTATCTAAAACCTCAAATATTCACGGGTACAAAGCAACAATACCTATTTTGAGCGAACTAGGGTAGGGCGCCATGACGAAGTATTTTTAAACTTGTAAGTGCGCCACGGGCTGAAAAACATTGGGAACCCCTGCCCTACCCCCTACCCTATAGTTTGCTCTTTGTATTTAAAAACCAAAATAAAATAGAAACCGGACAGTTACTTATCGGACTCGCCCACCGAGGGGAGGGCTCCGTACAAATTTGTAGGTACATATATTAAAGTACCCTATAAAATAAATGTTGATTCCCTTAGTAAAGTCTATTTTTTTATGATTTATTTAATGTTTTGGTAATTATTACAAATTTTTCTGTTCAGTAACTTCGAAGATAATAGGGGGAACGCGAACGGTAGGTATTTTTTTTTTGACGTTTTTCGTCATAAATCAAAAACTACTTACTTAAGAAAAAAAATAAAAAAGGCATTTTAATTTAAAAATTAAGCCCTTTTATTTGATATCCAACTCGGTATAATAGCCCTACTTTCAATTTTCAAAGTCCCATTACGGACCCCTTTAAAAAAATAGTAAAAAAGGCATGAGATTTTTTTTTCATCCAAAAGGCTCGGGTTAGCGGTTTTTAACACTATTACAAATTTCAAGTTGATAGCATCAGTAGATCCTGTCCTGAGATATCTTGCTGTGACAGACGGACAGACAGACAGAGTCACACCATAAGGGTTCCTTTTTTACCATTTTAGTACGGAACCCTAATTACGATTTTGGTACGGAACCCTAAAAAATAGGGGCTACAAAGAATTATCTAAAGGGTCCGAAAGGTTGTACATTCTCTTTACGAACATTCGGACACTTTAGATAATTCTTAGGTAGGTACTATATAAATCAAAGCTCCTACTCAGAAAAATACTCTTCTTCCTCCGTAGGAAGGATCCAAAGCACTTTTCATATTTGCTCAACATATAATAAAGGGTACCCGGAACCGTAACCGGAAGGCAGGCACTCCTTTAAAAGTGAAAAAACAGAATCTGTGTGCAAAGTTTCATAAAAATCGGTTTAGTAGAAGTAGTTGAAAAAGCTGCCGCAAGATTTGACCCAAACAAACAAACTTGACACAAACACGGTAAGCTAAATAAAACCGTTTAAAAATACACATTATTTTAAGATATCCTGTAATCAATTGGTAAGTTATAGTTCATTGCCAGCTGTACATCTTGAGATTAAAATCTCATTTAAAAAAAGTAGACATAGTTCTTCCGTGTACCCTTCATATTTTGTCACTCGGTAGCAAAACTATTTTCGTCTTGGGTGCTAACTACTGATTCCGTCCCTACTCCCAGGGTTCTATTGTAGAAGCCCTTGCTTCGCTCTGGAGTCAATGTACGCCCTCGCCGTTGTTTTACTCCCGTATGACAGCCCAATTGGGGGATATGCCGTAATCGCCATAACGATAATTTCAACAAAAGTAATTTGGAGTATAAACAAGTTTGCGGAAACGCTACAAAACCAGGCAAAATCATTTTTTCCGTAACACCATCACTAATATAGAAACGCCAATATCCATATTACCCAGTTTTTCGGAGAGTCCCCACACTAGATTTGCCCAAAGCACTTATGTTTGCGTATATCCAATTTTCCACGTTTCGTTTCAAGTATGTAAGTCGATATGTAGAGTAGTGTAGAGTCAGCTTACCTCGTGTCGGGTTACAGCATCGCTCGCGGTACGGTCGGCAATGAAAGTGCTCTGGAACCGATCTCCGCTATACAGTGCGTTACCAGCAAGCAGGCTTTTTTTAAAGTAGGGTAAAGTAACGTTGTTTCTTAACCTAACCATGACCTTCATTTAATTCATCGACTAAAATTCCGATTTCATAAATTTTCTAACAAAATTTTAATTGCAAGCAATGTACAGCAAAGTACTAAATTGACAATTAGATGTAAATGCCAGCCCTTCATTCTATGTTTATAACGAAGACATCAAGATAAATGCCTGCATCTACCTATTTCAACAATTAGAGATACCAGGATTGCTACACTTAAGAAAACTACGGAAAAACAACACAAATAAAATAAAACTTAAAAAGCAATACGAGTACTAGACATTTAGACCTGTTTGAAGTGATCGAGAATCCTTTCTTCAAGTTGTACGTGCACAATTCCGTTTATAGGTCTTTTAGACTAACCAGATAGGACCATGCATTCTCTGGACCTCGCTGGACAGCCATTGTTATCAAACGAAGATTATGTGGATGCCGCTGATTTCGAAACCACTCTCGATAAAGTCTCAAGGCTTGAGGAACATTTCCACGTGTCGCACAAATCATGTCAGATAATTCACATGTGTCTTTAGCCATTTTAACGCAAAAAAATATCAGTTTTGCAAATAAATGTTTGTTTTGTAATTTGACAAGCCAATGTCAATACTTTTGTAATTGTCATGTCAAATTTTAGAAAAAACTCTTTAAGCTGTGTAAAAAACTCCATACATAAACGTAATGATAAGGACGGCATTAATTGTGGGATTGTTTTTCTCAACTTTTCACCTCCGTACCACGACATGCCTTGTACCAAGTGCATCAGCGATATGAATAACGATAATTACGTAGTACACCTACTACATTTAAAGTGCGGATTTAGGAAATTGAATTGTGCAGTTAATTCGCATAATTAGGATTTGCTAATACTTGCAAACGATTGCTAATGAAGCATATTATTATCAGTTTTAATAAAAGCCCGTATACCGGTAACACACTGTATAAGCTCTCGACAGGGCGCGCCGCGTGCCGTCTCATTGCGACGAATCTGGCCTTGTGCTCCGAATGTCTTCGTTCCAAGTTCGTCACTTTTTTTTTAGGAGCTGACAAACTCGTAACCCTCATGGGCATAGCGATTGTCAGCCGTGGCGTTGCCTGGGGTCGAACCAGGTCGCTAGCCGGACCACCAAGTTCGTAACGTGCCGTTTCGCTAACATAAATATGATATGACCGTAGATTTCGTGCACAAGTGTAGGAGCTAGGAGGGCACATACAAGCAATTGCACATCCGCGAGTTCTGTCCAACTCACACATTGGCATACGAGTATATTATGTATGCGAAGGATGACAAAAGAGTGAGAAAAACTTAACAGTAAAAATTTGGAGCGACGCGTTTTGGGCTTTAATCCTGTCTATTTAGCGCCCGCGAATAGTCATCATCAGCCACTTACGTAGTGACCTGGTGTCTATTGTAGCTGAAAATGTATTTCTTCTATAGCACTTTGAACCCAATTTTTGGCTTTGGTTCTCTTTACTATAATGCTCTACAGTAGCACCACGGTAGCAGAGTGAAAAAGGGTGAACTCAAAGAGAAAATACTTTTAAATAACTGGCCAAGAGCATGTCGGACCATGCTCAGTGTAGGGTTCCATAGCCGTAACCATAAGGTAAAAAATACGATGTCAAAAAGTACAACATAAAAAGAGCGTATCTTCATAGCAAATACGTCCTTTTATTGAGAAGCGCAGTTTATTGGCAATAACTCAAAAACGGTTAATTCGATCTTGTTGAAAATAATTTTCGTGGAAAGTATTAATTAAGCGTTACCTTCGTGATTTTTTTTCATATTTTTCAGACACACGGTTTAGAAGATAGAGGGGGGGGGACACAATTTTCACAACTTTCGGAGCGATTATTTCCAAAGGTATTCACTTAATCAAAAACATTACTTAAGAACCTTAAAATGTTTTTGAAAGAGCTGTCGAACTATGTACCACACGTTGATATTTTCTGAAAAAAATTTTTTTTAGCATCTGTAACATGTATGAAGTGCCCCCCCTAAAAATATTTATTTTAGTTATTTAACTACCAAACTAAGTAGCGGCTCATACAAGACACCTATATTCCAAATTTCATCAATATCCATCATGTAGTTTTTGAGTAAAATGCCTGTGACATACGGACAGACGGACAGACGGACGGACGGACATGACGAAACTATAAGGGTTCCGTTTTTGCCATTTTGGCTACGGAACCCTAAAAAGCGATTAAGTATATTTATTAGCGTCGTGTGAAGTTGATGATGCACTTCCTTGATGATATCAATCTTAAAGTAAGTATAAAGGAATTACCGAACTGTGAAAATATCATACATCTCGGGCTTTTGC
Organism: Eudemis profundana; assembly: GCA_947034925.1. Classification (NCBI taxonomy): domain Eukaryota; kingdom Metazoa; phylum Arthropoda; class Insecta; order Lepidoptera; family Tortricidae; genus Eudemis; species Eudemis profundana. The sequence goes on along the minus strand of OX344804.1, from coordinate 5,642,394 downwards.
GTATCTAAGTATTTTGGACAATCGCCACATTTTTAAGCCTAACTGAAGAAAATCCGCGCAACGGCGCCGCACCGCACGCGCGAGAGGGAAAGTCAAGTTCAAACTCCTGCGCGTCCTGCTTCCTGATAGACCGCTCGGTACCACCAGGCGGATGCCAGCTGGATACCAGAAACCGATACCTGCCGTTAACTGCTCGTGATCGACCAGATCCGGAGGAACTGCCACAGTATAATACGGTACCTACCTAATTATACTTCCTACAAAAGGTAGGTACCTACCAGTGGCGTCGCGTCCATAGAACCCGATTCCCACCGGCTTGCCTATCTTAAAGCATATGGCCGAAATATCTACTACTCCTGAAGAAAAAGTATCTAATCCAAATCTGCTCCGGCTTTACTAAGAATATATTTGACGCCACGCCACTGGTACCTACATCGCGTACTTGAATGTTTGCACGCCACGCGCTACAAGCAAAGAAATAAGAATGCGTAAGAATGCTCCAGTCTGGATCACATTACTCACACTTAGAGATGTGCCGTTCCCGGGAATATTCCCCACTTGTATGGGGAATATTCCCGCGGTGGGAATATTCCCCATACAAACGGCGAATATTCCCGGGAATGGCACATCTCTACTCACACTGAATAATGTGACGCACGCTCTTAAACGGCCGAAGTTTGAATAAACTTTGGCTTTGGGTCACGGTGATGAGTCAAGCTTTATCGCATCTCATCTCCATCATCCATCTGACGCAATCGATTCAATTAAGCTCAAATCAATCAGATATGTACAGAATAATCTTCTCCCAGGTAGCGTAACTTTCTATGGCGTGCGTGTTTTTGTCGCTAATCTGCGCCTGGCCCATTACTACCATTTGCCGTCAATCGCCAGACGTGAGGGCGTTCACCGCGCCAGGGTACCGCGGGCTAACCGGAACCCTGGGCTTATGACGGTCGCATTTGTTGCGCGATAACCGAGCGAACAAAGTGTCCAAAGTAACGTTATGAGTTGACTATTTATCAGTAGCGTGGCGTCCAAAGAACTCGATTCCTACTGGCTTGCCTAATATCAGGCATTTGAGCCCCTTATTCTACAGCTCTTAAGGAAAATGTACGCCAAATTTGCACCGGCTTCCCCAAGGGTATCTTTTACGCTACGCCACTGCTATTTATCACAAGCTTTTATCTGCCGTGCTATGACTAAAACCCGACTAACTGCTGTGGGGAGTTCTATAGAAGCCAGCTGTGTTTTAGTCATAGGGGTCCTATTTAGGATTTAGTTTCACCTGTTTCATAATAATCTGTTAAGTAAAAGTTGTTGAGAAAGCCGTCGCAAGATTTGAATCAAAAGCATTTCGCAAACGAATCCTTAATAGATTCCTATTTCGTTAAGGTGTTTCTAGACACACAACCATTTAGTATAGTTGTAGTATAAGATTGAGATAAGCCGATATTAACATAATTATAAGTAGATACTAACCACTATGACTCTGTTAAAGTTACTTGAAATAAATGATTTCTTATTATCCTCCGTATATCTTTATTTACTTAAGTTAGGTTTTTATTATTATTATTAAGGTCAACCGAGGTAATTGCGTCTATGGGGGCAAATGCGACTTTTAAAGATTCCATTAAATCTGAACTTTTTAAAACTACCCCTACCCTACCTGCCTGTAGTATAAGCTGTAATTACTTTACAGGCAAGTAGGGTGGGATTCGTTTTAAGGAGTTCGGATTTAATGTAATCATTAAAAGACGCATTTGCCCCCATAGACGCAATTACCCCGGTTGATCTTACCAATATTATTTTTAATTATTATTTTATTGTTGATGTTTTCTTGATTCATTTGTATAATTAGGGAAAATATGCCCGATAGAATCTTAATTATGAAAAATATAATCAATAATACGAGGGTCAAACTGAAAGTTCTTAGAAAATCAAAAACTGAACAAACTATCAAGTTATTAGTTTTATTACATCTTTTCAAAATAGTCTCCGTGCACATCAATACATCGCTGTGTCCGATGCAACCACTGAGAAAAGCACTCGTCCTTAGGGGTCTTTTCTATGGACTTTTTGAGCTTCGGTCAAATTATGAGGTATCCACCGAGTAAAAATCTTTCTAAGCGCTAAATGTTCATGAAGGATTTTGTGGACTTGACTCATACCGATGCCTAGGTAAGCTTGTGCGAATCTGCTGATAGGTCACTCTTTTGTCAGTCTGTCATACGCCGCACAACACTGATGTTATCTTCAGTCGTCGCCGTAGAAGGCCGTCCGTCCCTCACGCAGATCATCGGTGAGTGAGATTAGTGCGACCACGTTTAAATTCATTAAACCAGTTGTAAACAGTGGCACGAGATGGGGCTTCATCGTGAAAGGCCAATCGAAGTCTATCATAAGTTTCTTGTTGACTTAAATGACATCGAAAGTCGTAAAAAATCATTGCACGGAAATTTTCTCGCGTTAAATTCATTCTGACGTAACACAGACAATTTTCAATTTACCGCCAAATCGCGAAACAAATGACAGATGAATGGAATACATACACAATAATATTAACAAATATATTATTGTCTTAATGAGAGCTGTTAAGGAAATAAGTGTATATTTCTGACTTTAGTGTTTAGAATAATCAACCACCTGTGAACACTTGTTTCTGTTTGTTCTCCATTAAATAAAATAAAAAATAATAAAATAAAGAGTTCCATTTTCAAATTTAAAACTTATTTTTTTATTATATATTTTAAAAGTGGCCAGTTCTAAAAACTTTCAGCAGTGTTGCCAACTCCGGATTACATTCAATGCTAAAATTTTGCTGAAAATCTGCTAAAATTATGCTAAAACTTGATAAATTCTGTTAAAAAATGTGCTAAATAGAAAAAGCATTATTCTTTCAAATTTAATGTATTCTAATTATTACAGCTTTACAATAATCCTTTTTGTGGCCCATACTAAACTTTCAGCAAAAAAATGCTAAAGATAAGTAAATTAAGAATTTAGTGCTACAAACAAAGTATGAATTATGGACAAAATGTCAGAATTAAACAATTTCAATTTCAATTTTTTTTATATTAGAATCAAATAAACTTTTTTACTACAGCCTACAAACAATCACAGTAAAATATGTTAAAAATGAAAGTTGTAAAAAAATTACGCTTTTATTACATGTTTATTACGACTTAGATAGTCAGAGAAAAGGATTTAGATTTGGGGGCGCTGTAATGCTCTTCTACCGTATTTGCCATACTGGTTAGGTTAGTTTCGTTTTTCACCACGCCTATTCTCTTTCCGCACAGACTTTTTATTATTGTCAACCACGCAATCGAAGATTATTTTACAAACTTATGTCGTCATCAACTTGTATCTTTCTAAATTTACCGTTAATCTGTGTGTTTGTCACCAACAGGTAACATTTCTATTATTTACAAAATTATGCCAAAAATTATGCTAACTGCTAAATGTAAAAAAAATCTGCTAAACCCGTCCAAATTATGCTAAATTTAGCACTGAAACTGCTAAATTGGCAGCACTGACTTTCAGTGTCGCCCTCGTAGGTACTATGTAAAATTTATCATAAAAAACATTGGTAACAAAATTGGAAAAATAACGACTTTTGTGACAGTTAACGTGTCCATACAAAATGTTGTAGGTACAAACTTTTTTAAAAATGCACACAAACAAATACATATAGGTACAATAGAAAAACAACCATAGGTACATATCGTGGTAGGTGCTGAACTTAACAAATCTGATTGAATAATAAAACTGTAAAAAAATTTGGTACGGAATCCAGAGAACTTATAAATGCGTAGCCGACTCGCGCTTGACCAATAATTGTGTCTTTCTCAAAAATAACGACAGCAAGGTTGGAAGGCAATTTGTAGTAAACACTGCAATTGAACTTGTATACGATTTCTTTCCTTGTTTGAGTTGTTACCTATCTATCATTCACGAACGTCTACCTCCCTCACAGTTTGACGACACGTTTAGCTCAGAGGGAGGCCACCGCCTACGAAGCTAGAGCTCCCGGGTTCAAATCCTGGTAAGGGCAAATGTTTGTGTGATGAGCACGAGTATTTGTTTCCGAGTAATTTCTTTTCTGATATAAGTATGTATATCGTCGCCTAGTACCTACCCATAGTACAAGCATTGTTTAGTTCGGTACCTACTAGTTCGATTTGTGTAAGATTGTCCCCTAATCTGGTATTTTAAGAATCTGGTATTTTGGAAATGCGGTATTTTACGAATGAGCGACCCCCTACCGGCGTGAGACGATGCGATTTGGAGGCCCTCCTAGGATAGAAGCCCGGGGGGACCGCTCCTTCTGCCCCACGCTTAGCCCGCTACTGCTCCCCCCTAGATCGCTCGCTACAAAGCCGACCGCGCTGCTAAGAACTGCACTTTGAGTCGATCTATGGGGAAGGCCTATATCCAGCAGTTACCTACATCATTATTATTGTATAATACGGGCGATTTTGGGGTCATGTAGCAGGAGTGAACGGGGTACCTACTGGGGAGGGTCACACACAAAAAATCTCTTAATTATGAGTTAATTGATACTTAACTATCAATTAAGTATCAATTAACTCTTAATTAGGAGATTTTTTTTCGCGATTTCATGGTTGTCGCCATAATGAAAGTTGCTCAGTGTGACCCTCCCCAGTACCCCGTTCACTCCTGCTACATGACCCCAAAATCGCCCTGTATACTAGATGCCGCCCCGCAGCTTCGTCCAACTGAATTGCCAGCTTTTTCATACAAACCTCCATCCCCGTTACTACCGAAAAATCCTTCCTCAGTCGGTTCTTTTAACATTTTCCACACCAACGACGTATATAGGTACTGGCTTATGGCAGGTTGGACGCCAACGACGCATATATTGGTCACAGACCGCAGAGCGATATAAACCTTCATGCAACAGCATAAAGTTCAATTTCGGTTTTGACACTGTTATGTAATGGTGTCTGATTTGCGACTTTTATTTTTTACGTAGCGGCGAAAAGGTTAAGGGCCTTATCACACTTGCGATTTCCGGACGAGTTAGAAGCGAAGTTCCATAGAAATGTCGCTCGTCGCGACTGGTTTTGTATACTCGCCCGCAGCTCGCTCGCAAATCTCAAGTGTGATAACTTGATAAGGCTCTATGTCAGCGGTCGACAGCAGGTGCCCCGTGAGCCTTCCTGGCTATTTTGTATGTAAGGTCGTATTCAGAATTGTTATGTAAGTATCGCGAACCATGAAGAAAAGGCGCAAATTGTTTTTTTTTTAAGCCTGACTAACTTGCTATCCTGGATGTAGCAAAAATCGGTCCAGGTGGGGGCCGTGGCGTTCCCTGGGGTCGAACCAGGTCACTGGCCGGACCACCTTGAGTGGATCGGACTAGGCCTGGGATCGATCGCGAATTGGTAAATAGCTCGATTGTAATACTGACAATGTGGTACCTTTTGCCTGATAAAGTCACAAGTTATTAACAAAGTACGGCCCGGTGTCAATTTCTTTAGCTACAATGTGGCTCTTGGCTGCTGAAAGGTTGCCGACTGGTAGGCGTCGAAAAGGTTAATTAACGGACAGGTTATTACTACATGCAACAGGTGATATGGCTCATTGTACAAACATTACCTACTTACTTGGTATATTTTTTTTTTTTTTTTTTTTTTTTTTTTTTTTTTTTTTTTTTTTTTTTTTTTTTGTTAGCCTATTGTAGTGTCCCACTGCTGGGCAAAGGCCTCCTCCCTTGATTTCCAATCGTCCCGGCTCCGAGCAAATTCTGGCCAGCCGTTAAGAAATGCGTCCAGGTCGTCACGCCATCTTCGCCGCGGCCTACCACGTCTTCGCCACCCGTCTTGTGGCATCCACTCCGTGGCTAGTTTCGCCCACCTCTGTGGATGCATGCGGCAGACGTGGCCGGCCCAGTTCCACTTCAATCTGGCGGTCTTGGCACCAACATCAGCAATGCGGGTTTGCGTGCGCAGCGTGGTGTTCCGAACCCGGTCTGTTCGTTTCACGCCTAGCATGCTGCGTTCCATCGCTCTTTGGCAAACCTTCAATTTGGTCTTTTGTGACTCGGTAAGTGACCATGTTTGGGCACCGTAGGTTAGGACAGGCAGAATGCACATATCGACGAGTTTTCGCTTTAAGGCTATAGGGAGGTCCCCCTTGAGAAGATCTTTCATAGACCAATAGCTTTTCCAGCCGTTTTGGATCCGTCTCTCGATCTCTTTATCCTGCCTTTGACTGAAAGAAACTAACTGGCCTAAATATAGATAATCGTCGACATAGCATATTGCCTGTCCGTCTACCGCGACCCTACGTTTCGTGCTATTGGTCATTAGTTGAGTCTTAGACCGGTTCATTCTGAGACCAATTTGAAGGCTTGCCGAGCTTAGGTCTTGAAGCATTCGTTCAAGTTCTGATGCTGATGAAGAGAAGAGTACAATGTCATCAGCGAAACGTAGATTTGTCAATCTCCTCTCGCCGATGACAATGCCTTTGTCCTCCCAAGAGACCGCCAAGTTGGTATAGTCGGACTTAAAATAGCAGCTTAACGTACCTACCTACCTACGGCAAAGAGAGCACTCTAGGCAGGTCGTTATATTATACCATTTATACCAAAAAAATAAAGAACTTTGCAAATATTGTTTTTTATTGGTTAACCATCTTACAATGACTGATAATCATACATATAGATATGAATACATAGTGGCAGTATATACATGTCATGGCACAATTTTACTTACTACCGAACTGATCGGCAGTATCTTTCATCTTAGTGAATTCGACAATGGAAAGCATACTTTATATGAAAAAAACACGACTTTCCTTTATTAGTTTTTAATGCAGGTAAATTACACCACATTTTTATGTTACATTCTTGTGTTCTATGTACTTTGATTTCTTGTATCTATATATGTAATGGACAGCATGTCTATATACTCAGATCAATGATTCGTGAATTAATTTATTAAACATTTAAAATTTAATTCACAAAAGACTGTCTGTACATGTATTTGTACTCAAAAATCCATTAGATGACCAAGTTATGCATTCATTATAACTATTATAAGTTAAATTTTATTGTAGGAACTATCAGAGTATCTCACTCAATTCCATTTTAACATAAGCTCATTTTCTCTTATAAAAAACACTGGTATCAAGCCTGCCCATGGATTATACAGATTTCAAATAAATGCTGTAACAAATCTTTTGACATTCAAAGGAAATATACACTTAATCTCAAATCAATCTATTGGACTCCGAGCAATAGACAAACTTTTTTTTTATACAACTAGGGTGGCAAACAAGCGTACGGCCTGCCTGATGGTAAGCAGTCACCGCAGCCTATGGACGCTTGCAAAACGTTTGACAATCTCATTGTTACAATAAAATATAAAAACAGACAAGAAGTCAAACTTTCGCCGTTTAGGAGCGCGCTATACGTATTCAAGGTCGAGGCGCAGACAGTGCGATCCGTACTGGGGCATTCTTACGCATTCGTAAAACTTTGCTTGTAGTGTGTTCGTACACGGCGCACACACATGCAAGCCGCGCGATGTACTTTTTGTAGGATGAAAAATTACTGCTATTGTACTACTTGGTCCTCACGTCTGAACATATAATTCAAAGATGGCCACTCGCAGCAAGGAGCTTACTTCTTGCACCCTCTGCTTTTCTTTTTAGCCCTGCGGGGCTTTCGCTTAGTCCGGCTCTGCTCTCCAGGGCCAGATTCAACATCTAAATCTGACCCTGGCATTTGCTAAACACCTGCCATTTCGTCAGCACCCTCGTGAGTACCAGCAGCCGATGTTGATGGTTCAGCCAGGTTGATGGTTATAGAATTCAAGTTTTGTCCGGTGTCTATCCCGATAGTCAACTTATTGGCGGCAAGCATATCATCCTTTCGAATGATATCCATCTCTTCCTTCTTCAGCAGTTGGACTCCAGACAGTGTCTGCAGGGTCCTCAAATGTTTTATCCATTTCTCATTCTTGATGCATAACACCTCATCTTCTTCATAACTTTTTTGAAGCTGTGGAAATATAGATACTGATTAAAATAATGCCAACACTAACTGGTTAAGAGAAATATCATGAGTTTCAGATAGCCATGAGATAATTGGTCTAAATATTGCACTTTCCTGGTTGCATTATTAACTATTTCCTTTTAAGTTCAGATTTCTATTTCTAGTTATTTCGTACAGGTTCAGACATTCTACAAAACAACTGAAAATAGTAATTCTAACCTACAAGGAAATGGGTCATAATTCGCCTGTTGACTCGATTTTTTTTCTGTTGTAAATCGATTCTACTATTTGTGAGGAACAAATATCTATTTTTATAAGTATAACAGCCACAAATTGTAATCAAAAGTAGCAGATCGCACTGAGCATTGAAAACGCTCTATGAGCTCTATACAAAACGGTTCCTCCCTATGATGTCATCACGTCATCACTTCTATTGGTGTACTAAGTTGTATGAAAAAAATAGCATTTTGCCATTTTGAGCACGAAAAAGTGCGTTTAAGCACATAGTTGTTGTACATTTATTTTTTCAGTGTTATTTAAGCATTCCGAAATTGACTTTAATTTTTCTTTAAGATGATAAAAAAAATATCTTTTTTTTAAACTTTGTGGTCTCATAACTTTATATTTTTTATACATTTTTGGTTTATTTCTTTTGTGTTATGGTAATATAGTATTTTCCAATCCATGTGACTATATTATGTTGTAAAATTCAACATTAGTCAACATCCGAATTCGACAGGAAAACTACCTACATGTAAAAAAAATAAAAATAAAAATAAAAATAAAATAAAATAGTCCTCAAGGGCTCTTTTACAAGTCTGATTCTAAATATGTATTATTTCTTTTGGCGCTTCGGGAAGTTACCTTCTGGAAGTAATGCTAACCATAATATTAGACAGAAAGACAAACCTGCACATTCAATTTCTTTATATCCTGTAGAACCTTTCGGGTCTGTAGCTCTGCCTCTTTCTGTTTCAACAGCTCCTTCAGCCGAGCATCTCTTGCCTCATCACTCCGAGATCGCATTGGGTTGTCAGATTGATCTTCAGTTTCAAACGCTCTATTTAATTTGTCAATATCTGACCATGCAGATGTAGACATCACTGAGCCCGAGGGAGTAGGACGGGACACCACGGTGATATTGTCCAACTCCTCATTGGATCCAAACATCTCATTGTGTTTAACAAATTCAACATCGTCATAACCAAAAGGATAATCGCATTCCTCATTCTCACACATTTTGAACTTTTCATTGAAGTTCACAAAGTAATAGCGGACTGCGCACTTGCATAATGGACAATCCTGAAAACAGTATACATCAGGTTATCGTATGTATGTTAAATTAAATTATTAAAATAATTTAATGTAACACTACCATTATGTATTCACCAAATGGAGATTCTTCAGCATCTGTACCCTGTAATAACTGAAAACAAATAGAAACGATATTAACACGATCATAACCAAATAATAAGCCAAAGTAACACCGAATTTGAGAAATGACAACTCACGGCCGCAAGATCCAAGTCTAAACCGGTTAAATCTACTGCTTGATTATTTGCTGAGCTAACTGAAGCGTCGCCCATTTTGCAAATATTATAACTTTACCAAAAACTGTTCCAGTCGCTACAATAGGTAGATTACAAAAGAAAACAAGAAAAATTAATAAATAAACCATGCAGACGGCGAAATGTGATGTTTAATTTAATTACATTGATTGTCATTGTCATATGTCATTTGTCAACGCCAGCCACTGTCATACAGTACACACCATACAGCCATGTCCCATGCGACGCATTTAATGATTTAACGTATGTATATTCTACGACTCATTCCATATGTTCTTCTAATATTATATTCGATTATTCAAAAGTTGAGTGCTTTATAAAATAATAGTGTTCTGAAATATTATTTAAATTGATGAAAATACAAGAAGTGGTTCATATGTCCAGTTTATTAAAGATAAAGGGATAGTGCGTATAACGAAACATTACAAGGGTGTTTTTCAGTTTCCTTAAATCAAGCGGGTTCGTTTAATGTTTGCATACAAAGTAAACATAATTATATTGAACACATTAGGAGGACATAATTATTATAACGTTACTGTTTATTTTTTTCATCATATTACCTGTAATTTTAAGTTTCTTCCTGTGATTAGAACCGATCTTTAAGAACTTGATAGTACTGCACATCATTATTAAATTGTAGCTCCACTCATATACCAATTTCTTAATTAATGAAATTGACATAGAAAATAATGTTTTGCTGCTACTCTACACCCTCTAAACCCAACGTATGTATTAATAAATTATGCAAATTCTGCAATTGACCTTGCAACCAAACAGAAAACTAGTACGAATTTTCTTAATAAAAAAAATTCACATCCCCTAGTTTATGAAAAAGTTATTGCAGTAAAAACGCCCTAACTTTGTTTTTAAATTTATTATTTCATCCAAAGTCCGGAAAGACGAACGTATGTCAATCTTCTCTATAAGAAATATAAGAATAAAAAAATATAGAAATTAGAAGTTAAATATTAGTAATACAGTGAGTGTCTCTGATAGTAACGCTTTAAATTGCTTGTAATTTACAGAAAAAACTCGACAAAATGCCCGCTAAAGCAGTCTGTGTTCTCAAAGGCGATGTCACAGGGACGGTGTTCTTTGATCAAGAGGTACGTTTTTCCGGTTTCTGCCTCGTATTATCTCATTAACATGTGCAATATATGCAAGAATCATCTAAGACGAGCTAGATATATACATTATGTACATCCAGTTCGATGAATTAAAATGTTTCTTTTAACTAGATACCTACATTTTTCCCTTATCTACCTTTAACCGGTCAAGTAGTACATTCTAGAAGATTTTGCCATGAATGTGCTGCATCTCCTTTGCAAACTACTAGTTTTACGTCCATAATATTGATTGAAACAATTCCTGTATTGTATTGACCCTTTATCCTTGAAGATGTTTATTATATGTATACTTAGAAGCGTGTATTTCTTAAAATATGTACGTACACGGTAGCGTAAGAAGACGCAATTTGTACCTCTAATTATATTTTACTTTGAAATTTGTGTCCGTGTGAAATATTTTTTCAGATGACAACTAATTCTCATTATTAATTCAAAAAAATCATGTAACAATTTTTTTTACATGTAATTGACTTTAAACGAACTTATTGAATAAAATAATAAATGCATGAACTACTATAAAAAACTATCAAATAATTCTGAGGATACATTTTTGTTGAAATCCCTGCTGACTTAAAGGGGATATCAGACTATTTATTAGAAGTCCGGGATCACTACTAAATAGAATTAAAACGCCGCGAAAATTTGCAGGGATCTCGACAAAAATATGTACACCAATGTCCACAGAAGTGAGGCAGTTTAAATGTTCGATCTTTGACCCATGTGCCTATGACATTTGAAGATTTCCCGTGATTTCTCCAAGTTCCTATGACCAGATCCTGATCTGGTACTAAATTACCAATCGCATCACCTTGGAATCTTTAAAAAAAGGAAAGGATTTTTTTAAATCAGTCTAGGTACCTTGGGCTAAATGGGGAAAATACATACAATGAAACACAAAAAAGATTCTGATTAACTGACAACTCCTATCCTCTTTTGTATTGAGTTAAAATTCAACCATGTTTGAAGAGTGTTAAGGTCTATCCCTGTGATTCGTCTAATTAAGGAATTTTGTTGGTCACTGGAGGTTTTTTTTTTTTCATAAAGGTATACATAACTAAACATTTATAACTAAGTGCTTAGACAGTTGTTGGCGAGATCACCTTCATATTTCACAGTTCTTAGCTATATTCACCTAGGTTATTATTTCTAACAAGTTACATGTATAATACCTTTCTCTTATGTTTTTTACCGTATTGTGTATTACATTGCAGTAGAGCCAAAGATTAAGAACTCAAAACAATTATTTTCAGAATGATAAGGCACCAGTAGTGCTCTCGGGTGAAGTTCAGGGCCTTAGCAAGGTAAGTGTCTTGCCTAAATATTTATTATAATGAAACATTGTAAATTTGGTATCATTTTCAGAGCAGGTATCATGACAAATAGGAGTGAGAAATTACAATCAAAATGATGAATGTTATATTATATATTAGCATGTGGGTAGATTAGAAGATGTGGGGGTACCCCTCTGTTCGGTTCTACCATGGAAGCCAGCTCACGTTCGTAACATTCTGGCGACGAGGATTGGATAAATATTACAGTTAACACTTTCACAACCAACAACCCGCCTAGTAGGCGCTTGCAACTTTTGCTCAGATACCAGCCGATTTTGCATTGCAAATTATTGGCCTCACAAACCCACCTAGCTTCTGGTTTCTTGGCGGTTATCTTCTAGCCACCGTTTTCTGGGGTATTGTAAATTGTTTTTTTCTGGTTATGGAAGTTAATATAGACAATAATAACGCAAGACTGGGCGGAACATGCCTTAAGGCCGCCATTTGTACTATTTTGTATGTGCAATAAAGACTAAATAAATAAACATGCATGGTGCTTTCTAACAACTCACGTCGTGACAAGCGTAGGCCATGCATGTCCCGCCAGGTCTTGCAGTGTGTACAACCAGGTTTACAGTTACAGTACTTAAACTTTGATCCTCAATATCAAGTGCTGGCCTTGGGGATTATTTCAAGTGACAATTAATTTGATTACAATAGGTGAGGTGTGCAATTATCTACCAAGTCATTAGAAATGATAACATTGTCCTATCAATTAACACACTTTGATTTAGAGATTTTATTTAGAGAACTACCTCGAGACTCAATCCTACTAAATTAATAAAGTTTTTTGACACTTCTCATATTTTCGCGCAGACAAAATGTATCAAGGTATAAAATGAAACATTTCAACCACTTATACCACAGCAATCATGATCCTCTAGGAGTGAATGATGACCCTCTTATTGTTTGTATGAAAAACAGACCAACTTGAATCACCTTAATATGAGAGAAAGAAAAATAAATTAATGGATCTGTACCCTGTTGCACACACGTTAATCAGCGCTAATGTCCCATTAAGACTTTTTGCTACGCGCCTTAGCAACTGTGGGAATAATTTACTTTAACCCATAAACTTGTCATTTTAAATAAGTCAATAAGATTCCTACATATGGGTTTTTTTATTTAAAATGTCCTCTTAACTAGCAGTTACTAATCAGGTCGTCACAAAACTGACGACTGGTGTCAAACTCCATATGTTTCGTCTCCAACTGACAGGTTAGACTTAAACATAGCTTAAGTTTCGCCTAAGCGTACATTTTAAAATAAAAATGCCCATATAATAAATAAACAATTAACGTTAAATCAAAAACAAATGTAAATCATAAATATATTCAGTGCGTCAGTAAACAAGCGATGACTGACACAGTGGCCTTGGCTGGTAATTATGTAAGCGTGACTCTGATTTTCGAGACACATTGATAAATACGCATTGTTATTGTATGATAACGGGTAGTAATTTATAAATTATTTTTTTATCGAATGTGCACGCTTTCTTACTTGTCTTAATAAGTAAACAACACTTCACCCTTCAGGTGCACCTTTTTTGCTATACATAGAAACAGCAAGTTCGCAAAAGTGATTGAAAATTATTTTGCAATCCACCAGTTTTACGGTAAACGAGTTTCGGTAAGAAGTGTTATTTTTGAGACAAACTTTTTATTGTTGACTGTACCTTTTATTTGTATAATTGCAAACTGCACGTGAAAGCCTACAAGAAATATCCTAAACACGATGATTTTATCTAATGTAATTTTGATGATCCTTTTGCCACCGTAATATTGCATTGTCATTCAATCAAACTGAACGTGTAGGTAAGGTATGCAAAATTTCATCTCGATCGGTTGAGGTTGAGGATAACTGTTACAATTCGGTTGGAAGATTCGACTCGAGTGCATACAAACATTGCGAGATGAAATAGTTTACTAAAGAAGCCATGTAAAATAGACGCATACGTGGACATCGAGTTGCGGAAAACTAGCACACGTAAACCATAACCGAAGGCATGTTTGAATGGATCGTTTATAACTAAGGATTTTCTAAATTATAAGCATTTGGTACCTACTTTCTACTATTGTAGTAACTGGGCGTTTTTTTTTTGGTATAGGTAACTGGCAGTTACCTATTTTTATTTAATCGTATGGCACATCGTAAGAAAAGATCGAATACAAATTATAAATTAAGATTAAGATCTATTATATAGCCACTTAATGGCTTCGTCACTGAGAGAGTAGGTCTTCAGGAGGGCCACCGGTATAGCGCGTTATGGGGCAGTCGTGGATGATGTGCTGGATGGACTGCTCTTCGGCTCCGCAGGCACAGGCCGGAGACTCCACCCAACCGCAGCGATGTTTGTAAAGAGCACAGCGGCCGTGACCTATTAACTGGACGTCACAAAACTGACGATTAGTGTTAACCCCATATATTTCCGAATTTTGTACTCTATCATGCTGGGACGGGAAACGCCGTTATTATCGCGATGAAGGATTAACGTTATTGTAGCCAAGACTTACTATAACTTGACATTTATAGCCAGTATAACACTTTTTACCCGACTGCGGCGAAGCCCAAAGGAAGGTTATGTGTTTGACCTGTATGTATGTATGTATGTATGTCCGTTCCTGTGTCCGCTCGTAACTACTCAACGGCCCATCCGATTTTGATAAATGATACATCATTAGATTCGTCTTGATGGTGCGAGTGTCACTGGGTATGAAGTTCGTTAAAATAAACAAAATGGCGGATTTTATGCAGTTTCAAAGTGCACCGCAGTCGGTCTTTATTTAGTAAAAATGTGGTTATTTCAGATCTGATAAGTATGGTTTACTGTCCGCATAAGGTCTCTTTTGTCGATTTAGTTCCTGCATGTTCCCTATGAGACATGGTTACCTCGTAGTGTAATCAATAATCATGATTATCATGAGTATTTCATAAACTGACTTCATGATTTGTGTCATGCCAATTTACTTCTACCACTTATAAGCACATATTACGACAAGTCAACTGCACTGGTGATTGGGTTAATTAGTAATTAATCCATACTGTTTCCTACAGATGCTAGTTTTCTGTTTTCCTGTTTATTTGTTAGGCAAAAATTCACTTTAAGAAAAACCCTATGATGCTAGAAGTTACAATTTTACAGGAAAACCAACAACAGTAATATTTGCATCCTGTATTATTTACAATATGCAACTGTATTTACAAGCTTTTATTTAGTTTTACCTGCCCCGGTGTCTGTTTGTAATGAAATCTTCCAAACTTGACCACTGGAATCATGTCTGAATATATAAATCATATGACAATGCAATATTACTATGACATAGAGCTGATCTGATGATAAAACCGAAAGATAGCCTTAGGATCCTCTAAACTACATAAGATAAACCCATCGTGGTTGATCTCATTTGATTGGTTTTGTCATGCCGTTTGCGATTATACAAAAAAATGTAGAGTCGGCAGTAAAAACCTTGTCTTACATTTTTTTTTACAGAAAATATTTTGACGAAAATTTCAGATGAATTTGCAGACAAATTCTAGTTCAATTATAAACCCTTTATTTTATCGTTCAGCTGTTTTGCTATCGTTTTCCATTCTAACCTATAATTTAACGTTATCATCGTGAATGGAAGAAATACATAAGTACCTTCAGTAGCATGATAACATTCATAACTGATAAGGACACTTAACGAGTTTGAAGTAAATCGAAACGAATATGAGAAACATGCCAATTTAACTACAGTAGAACCCGCTTAAGACGATTGAGGGGACCTAGCTAAAAAGCGTTTTAAACGAGAAATCGTATTAAACGTGAAAAACATACTATACTAGTATTATTTCGTGTAATTTGTTTATTTAGAACGGAAGACACAACAAAGATTACAAATAAATCATATATTTTTTACGCCACGCCACTGCTAACTAAAGCGACTTCTGTTGAGCTAAAACGTTTTGCTCTCATTATCCGATTCTTTAATGTTGGTGTAGAAGTTATCTTAACACTTTCCGAAAGCCCCTGATATTGGAATGACAAGCAAACATGAAAGAGATGCACTTATACAGAATTCCACGCGTGGAAGTGAGAAACACTGTTGTTGTCCCTTACCCGCGTAAGCGTTTTTGAAGCCTGCCACCGGCTTGTGATTGGTCAATTTGGCCAAACTGGCGGCAAATAGACAAACCCAAACAAATTATAGCTCCTCTACACGATAGGCCATCGCTGGCCCAGCGAGATGGCCATGCGATGGTTGATACGCAACTACACGATGGGCCATCGCTGGCCCAGCGAGATGGCCATGCGATGGTTGATACGCAACTACACGATGGGCCATCGCTGGCCCAGCGAGATGGCCATGCGATGGTTGATACGCAACTACACGATGGGCCATCGCTAGCCCAGCGAGATGGCCATGCGATGGTTGATACGCAACTACACGATGGGCCATCGCTGGGCCAGCGAGATGGCCATGCAATGGTTGATACGCAACTACACGATGAGCCATCGCTGGCCCAGCGAGATGGCCATGCGATGGTTGATGTCCATACTATGGAATGGGCCATCGTGTAGATGCGTACCGCCATCGCTGGCCCACTCCCTTTGATGTGCGGCCGAAAAACCGACACCGTCGCCATCCCACGACCATCGCACGCGCCATAAGCCATCCGTCACCACTATACCCTCCACACGCTGGCCCATCATAGTGGACCATCGTGTAGAGGCACCATTAGATAGGATATAATAATGCTGAAATTCGCTATCTAATGTGTGATATTTAATTTAATCGGGTTATAAATATCTCCATCTCAAAGGCATACGCGAAGGTCAATTCTATTTTACACTCATTCTACGCTCTCCGACCAGACAAAAATAAAACCGGTCAAGTGCGAGTCGGACTCGCGCACCGAGGGTTCCGTACAAACCCGTCAGTAGATACGTGAATAATTCAAGAAAAACTGTATGGTGGGACAAACTTAACTTTGCTCTTGTGAAACTGTTGTGCCCATACATCGACATATGCCGCGGTTAGTTTAGTAGGAGCAAATAAGGTTGTCTTACGATTTTTGCGAATTTCTAAAAAACGCTGCAAGTTAGGAAAACCATTTTATTTTTCGTGTAATATTTAGGATAAAATTAATAATCGGTAATTATTGCAGATTTTTCTGTTCAGTATCTTCGGAGATAATAGGGGGGGAACGGTATTTTTTTTAACGGTTTTTGTCTTCAATCAAAAACTACATGTCTAAGAAAAAAAATAAAAACTGTTTTGGAATCTACATATTAAGCCCTTTCATTTGATATCCCATTCGATATATTAGCTCAACTTTCGATTTATGACATTCCATTTGGGTCCCCTTTAAAAAAAAAGTAAAAAAGGTATAAGATTCTTTTTCTGTCCCATAGGCTCGGATTAGCGGTTTTTAACACTATTCCAAATTTCAAGTTGATAGCATCAGTAGATCCTGAGATATCTTGCTGTGACAGACGGACAGACAGACAGACAGACAGACAGACAGACAGACAGACAGACAGAGTCGCACCATAAGGGTTCCTTTTTTACATTTTGGTACGGAACCCTAAAAATAACAATATCCTAGAAACCAACGGAGCCCGCTAGGTGGGTTTGTGAGGCCAATAATCAGTGCCGGATTAACCCATTAGGAATGAAGCACCAAAAAAAGATTTAGATAGACAGGCATGGATTGCTTAGGGCTTTAAGTAGACATAATCCGGCACTGCGTAAAATCGGCCGGTATCTCAGCAAAAGTTACGAGCGCCTACTAGGCGGGTTGTTGGTCGTAAAAGTGTTAAAACAAGCATTGTTTCTCTTCAGGGCAAGCACGGGTTCCATGTCCACGAGTTCGGCGACAACACCAACGGCTGCACGTCGGCGGGGCCCCACTTCAACCCTAACAACCTGGACCACGGCGCGCCCGAAGCCTCCGTGCGGCACGTCGGAGACCTCGGCAACATCGAGGCCACCACCGACGGCGGAGTCACTAAGGTCCGTCCCACTAAAGTAAACGCCATAATTAGGCGAACTAGTTTGACAGATAAAAATGTTGCCTGGCTAACAGAAAATTAAATAGTCATAAATGGGTGTATTTTCGCTGGCGTAATTTCTCTGGCCACCAATATTTAAAAGATTCCTCACTAGACTGGCATTCGTTGGTTATATGTTAGAACTTGATTGATTCTACATTGTAACCAAAAGTCCAATTCTAATAAGGCAAAATCTTCTCAATATTCGCCAATATGTCATGGCAGCGAAATTACGTTTTTGAAAATACACCCAAATATCGATAAAATGCTATCGACAATAATTTGCATGCATCAGGATAGGTCTAAAAAGACAAAAAAAATACTTAAACATGTAATCTTTGAATATTTTCAAGAATGTATTGTGTCACCTTACTTTATTTATTAGGTTATATATAAATTAAGCCACCACTCGAATTTGACGCATTTCTTTATTTTATTATATCGACAAAACATCACTGGCCTAGCTCTGGCAACATTTCGCCTACTGACTGCAATACGGCCACATCTCAAAAAAAATGAAAAAGAAATTGTTTTTTTTTGAGATGTGGCCATATTGCAGTCTGTAGGCGAAATGGTGCCAGAGCTAGGCCAGTGATGTTTTGTCCATATAATAAAATAAAGAAAAGGTTTCTTCCTTAGGGGTCCGTGATATGAGAGCCGGGAGTCCGTCGCTATGCATACAACACAAACTTTCATGTGCCGTTGATTTTATTTTTCTCTGATTGTATTCGGAAAGGGTCCGTAAGGTTATCGAAATAATGTAGGGGGACCGTGACCAAAAAAAGTTTAAGAACCTCTGCAGTAGGGGATTTGTGTTTGTGGAACTGTCAAACTAGTTTGCCTAATTATGGCGTGTACTTTAGGCCGGTGTCGGTCAGGACCGAAGAACTAAAAGGGTGTTCCTCTTAAGCGCTCTTAATCGGTTTTTGCGAGACGACGATATACATACTTAAATAGATAAAGAACACCCATGACTCTGGAAAAATACTCAATCACACAAAATATTTGCCCTTACCAGGATTTGAACCCGGGACCTCTAGCTTCGTAAGCGGTGGCACTCCCACTACGCCAAACAAGTCGTCGAGATCTAAAACTGTCAAACATTTTACTCCAGGTGTGCATCAAGGACTCCCAGATCTCGCTGGTGGGCGCGCACAGCATCGTGGGCCGCACGCTTGTTGTCCACGCCGACCCGGACGACCTCGGCGTCGGCGGCCACGAGCTCAGCAAGACCACCGGCAACGCCGGCGCCCGCATCGCCTGCGGTGTCATCGGCCTCGCTAAAATCTAAAAATCCACCTTTAGCCGGAATACTGACCTGTGGTACTAATTGATAGAGCCCAAAAATAGCACTTGACACCTTTGCAATTATAACATCTCACAATCTCAAATACAAAGCTCCGCTACGCGGGGCTCAATATACGGGCATTTCTCGTTCGGACTCGCTTATATTGCTTAGGATAACTACTATGGGTCATTTTTCTTCCGCCTGGTTCAATCATGAACAATTGGTTAGCCTTGACGCTTGAGGTATTTATGTAGTATTTAAGCTCATACTAGTTCTTGGACGCCTCAAATTCCAACTATACCAATGTATGTTGAGAATAAAAATGTTATCAACTATTCTTTGGCATTCCTAGCATTTGTTTTTTTTATTTTTGTTGGTGCAGGGAACATCGGATCTGCAATTTTATTTAATAAATTGATTTAAATATATTTTTGTTTTTATTTTTATCAGTCAAATTAAATTGTTGTATTTATGTAATTATACTGTAAATCATAATTTCTTTGGTGATCACAAGAACAATATATCAAGTGTAATATTAGATTGTGTAAGCTATAAATAAATATCTATTCTGTCAAAACTATCCTTTGTTACTTTTAGCAATCATAGAATCTGACTATGGTAACTTTGCAGAGCGGAATATGGCAATAAAAAGTCATTTTCATAGAAAATATGTAGAAAATTGACTTAAACGGTGGTGTTGCCATGTTCCGCTCTGCAAAGTTATCATAGTCGCACTCTCCATCTGTATAAAGGCTATATATCATCAGCCTATACATGTCCCACTGCCGGGACAGGCCGACTCTCATAGGTGAGTGAGAGTGCTATATAAAACCAGAAAATGGGCGTTATTCCATTAGCCGGCACGGCAACGGCACCGGCGCCGCCGTGCCGGTGCCGGGGAAGCAAAGATGTATGAAAATAGTAGCAAGCTTCCCACTCCGTGCCGGCCTGGCAAAACTGCATGTGTGTTGTATATGAATTGTAGCCGTGTGTGTGAGTGCGCGGGGCGGGTAGGAGGGCGCGGAGCGGTGGGAGACTTATCGTATTTAGTTTAGTGGTTCGCTTTCAGTGCGTACGCGTCATGGCGTCATATATCTACGCGATGCTCTTTACGTGTCGTCGTGCTGAAGTCCGTATCAGTACTGTACCACTCACCGGTCGTAATCCGGCGCAGTGAAAAAACGAAGCGGCGGTGCCGGTGCAAGCCATGCCGGCTAATGGAAAAACTCCCAAGAACACAAGAAGTACTGATTATGCTTTTAAGCTCTTAAAATTTAAGAATAAGTCGTTGTACTTCAATGGCGACTTAATTTAAAAAAATTGAGAACCGATGGGATTCAACACTACATGACAGAAACCCAAAAGTGAGGATTAGTAATGAAACAAAATATGCTATGAATATTTTATTTGGCCTATACTGTACTCTGTTACACCAGCGTGGCTAAAAAACAGATTGCAGGAGGAATCATGGGCCTGGAACATCCGTGGACTGCCCCGGCTCCATTGCCACAGACTATTTTCAAAGCTCTGCACACTGACAGATGCCCAATAACTACTAGTTTCCCTACTGGTCACATAATCTTGTACTTTACTGCAAATATGCTCAATAACAGTTGGAGTAATAAGCCCTTTAGCAATAAGAAGTGTGATTCTAGATGACTTCAGAGCATTTTCACTTTCCGGCTGGCTATAGGAACTGATGTAGCCTTCTGTTGGGTTCAAATCAGCATTGTGGGCAAGCATGCCAATCCATTCTGACATTTCATCTGAGTCTACATCTTCTAAAGCAGGTATTTCTTCTATTGAAGGTGATAAATGCTCTACTTTTACAGTACATAGAGTCACATTGATATCATTATCATGAAAGTATTTCGCTATTGATGATGGGCATACGTCTTCACTATTCGGCTCCCAGGATACGAAAAAGTCAAATGTTTCTAGCTTGCTAAGTCTAGATGCAGTTTTGGCATAATGTTTCAGATTACCCAAGTCTATTCTCACTTCATAAAAGTTATGTGGCCGTTTTGTACCTTCCATACCCAACTGTTGGTAAATAAACTCTAAAATATGCAGCGTTAGGATGCCATCCGGTGTAATAGCAGCGCAGTTTTCCACAACACAGTTTCTTACTACACTCATGCAATACAACTTTCCTTTTTTCACAAAGTTTTCAATGAAATCCACTTTTATGAATTCCGTAAGGGGACAACCGATAACTTTATAGTAGTCCGTGTCTTCTGTAACTATTTCTTCTATGGAGCTCGGTATGTGCATTTCATCGGGGCATGTCACGATTAAACTTTTATAAAAGTTATTCATTTTGATGGTGTTCATAGTGGCTTCTCTATTTTCATGTTTCATAGACGACGATATTATTTTTGGACAAGGGAAATTGTAAATTTCTGGACACAGCATGTTGATATTTATTTAAAAATTCGCAGCGCACACTGATTATTGTTTTTTGGTCCGAATTTCTAACCTATAAAACAAATTCTCATCATTAATTAAACTTGTTACATTTGTTCAGTAAAATACGGATCTAAATTCAAGTTTCTTTAAACATATTATTGTAAAGGAATTTAACCACTGTATGACTGTATCTATTATTTATGATTCTTTGAAACGTTTATAACCTAAAACATATTTTCTTTTGACGTATTGTCATATTTGTCATTGTATGTGTGACATTGACATTTAATTTTCGTTCCGTTTCAAGCAATATCAATCGATTAAATAAAAAATCATTTCATGTTAAGTTACGTCTAAATCAGTCAACCATTTAGCGATGAGGTTGGTGATGACGTTTGAGGCGCTGATTTGGAAGCTGATTTAGGATTATTCAGACTACAAGGGTTGGAATAAATATGTATTGAGAATTTTATTATTACTAGTTGTTGACAGTAAGTAAATCGAATGACAGAAGAAAAAGAATATCAAAAATCTAAACACGTAGTTGTTAAAAACCTCTTTAGAAAAGAACAAGGAGTTTTAACACTTTCCCTCAACTACTGTGTTTCATCTTTCTTCTCATCATCGTAGTTCAGCAAACACCTAACGCCTCCCGCAGACGAACAAACGTGGGCTTGGCGAGACCTTTAGTTAGTATATCCGCGACTTGATCTGCAGAGCCCACTCGCTTTACAACAATGATTCCGTTGGTCACTTGCTCTCGGACGAAGAAGTGGCGGATGCGGATATGTTTAGTCCGCTTATGGAATTCCGGGTTGTGGGCTAGTCTCACAGCAGCCTCATTATCCACACTTAATGTGGGTATCTCAGTTAGGGCTGTTAGGTCTTCTAAGATTCGCGTAAGCCAAACCAGCTCTCGTGCGCCTTCGCTGGCGGCAACAAGTTCCGCTTCGGTGGTAGAGATTGCCACGGAAGCTTGCCGTTGGCTAAGCCACGATATGGCTCCTCCCGCGTATCGACACGCAACACCCGACGTAGACCTTCCTGTTTGTACGTCTCCGCCATGGTCGGCATCACTAAAACACTCTAAAATGCCACTTGAGACGCCTCTATGGTATTCGATTCCCAATGATGCTGTTCCCTTCAGGTAACGTAATATACGCTTCAGTTTCGCACAGTCCGTGTTAGTGGGATTCTCTAATTTGCGGGATGCCACTCCCACCGCGAACGCGAGATCTGGACGCGTACACACCATCAAGTATGCTAAAGCTCCTACGGCTTCTCGATAAGGGAATAGCTTCTTTTCCTTACTTGCAGCTTGCAACTCATTTTCTACAACTTTCCCTGACACTTCAACAGGTGTAGATAGAGGGTTGCAGCTGGCCATGCCAAAGCGTTCTAAAATTTTCTGAACATAAGCCTTCTGGTTGATCTTTATAGTTCCATTTTGGGATCTGTCGATCTCCATCCCTAGGTAAAAGGACGCTGGTTTTGTCGTGATCTTGAGTTTTTGCTTTAAACTGTCCAGAAACTCATCAGCTAGCTGTTTGTCCGTAGCTGCTATCAGTCCATCATCGACGTACAAGGTAAGTAGAATCTTACGTTCCCCAACCTTCTTTGTGTAGAGACATGGATCTGATGTACTTTGTTTGAAGTCTAGCTTAAGTAGAGCTTCATGAAAACGATAGTTCCAGCAGCGAGGTGCCTGTTTAAGTCCGTATAGGCTTTTGTGGAGTCTGCATACTCTCTTTGAACCATCTGAGAAACCTTCCGGCTGCTGCATGTATATTTCTTCGCTTAGATTTCCGTATAGAAACGCTGTGGTAACATCGAATTGAGTAAGAAACATACCTTCGTTTGCAGCGACGCTAATCAACGATCGAATTGTGGCAAATCTAGCAACAGGACTATACGTTTCTTCATAGTCAATGCCTTTCCTTTGCTTAAATCCCTTTGCTACAAGACGAGCTTTGAATCGTTCAATGGTTCCATCAGGTTGCCTCTTAACCTTAAACACCCACTTGCAAGGTATCGCAGATCTGCCCTTTGGCAAAGTTTGTAGTGTCCATGTACCGTTTTCATCTAAGGACGCTATCTCTTTTTTCATAGCTTCAGCCCATTTTCCTTTCAGGGGACTCTCAATGGCCTCTCTGTAAGACTGCGGTTCTGTGAAGCTGTCAACATTGCACACATAATCGTCGAATTTCTTCGGCCTCCGAAGTGTCGCTCTTGATCTTAAGCCGCGATTATCTTGCACGGTGTCAAAGAACTCATCCTCGACTACTTGCTCGAGATCATCATTCGGTTCTTCTACCACTGGGTCGCTTACGTCAGCCGGTGCTATTGTTAAGTCGGATAGTACCGAATCTTCATGACTGTCATTAGCAATCGGATCTTCGTCTGTACTTATCGGAACTTCGGTAGCACTTTCCTCCCTAAATTCGATCGATGTTGTGTCAGTGTCACTCTCTTCGTATTCTATGTTCTCATTGGGTGGTGTCGGTTGGCCGAATTCAAATACTGGACGGCTTGCTGGTGACACTACCCTAATCTCCAGTTCGTTGGATTTTGTGTCCTGACTTTTCTGGGGCGTCTCAGTATTGACTCTGTAGAGCGGTTTTTCATCAAATATGACATCGCGAGATCGTATAAGTCCATATTTGTTGTTCTCTACTGCAGCCCATATACGATAACCGTCGTCATTATCGTACCCAACGAGTCTTCCTTTGTAAGCTTTCTTGGAGAGCTTCTTTCTCTTCTGCTTGGGAATATGGGCGTAACAGGTGCTTCCAATTATCTTCAAATGAGATACGTTTGGCTTCTTCTCATTCCATATTTCGTACGGCGACTTACTATCCACTCTCGAGGGACCAGTTCTATTTATGACGTATGTCACCGCATTCATTATCTCTGCCCAAAGCACTTGAGGCAAACCTTCTCCACTGTACATGACAGTTCTTGCAGCTTCGACTAACGTGCGATTATCGCGTTCGCAACAGCCGTTTTGTTCTGGCGTATATGGCATCGTTAGTCTCTGCTTGATACCTTTCTCAGCAAGAATATCTCTAACGTCTTTGTTATCGTATTCTCCTCCATTATCACTCAGAAGGGTTTTGATAGTATATCCTATATTTTGTACTTCTGCGATCATCTCTTTCAGCTTCTGTTTCACTTCAGACTTGGCTTTCATGAAGTATATCAGACGATAACCAGAGTAATCATCTCGGAATAGTACAAAATACCTTAAATTTGTGATGGAGTTGGGAAACGGGCCGCACACGTCGCTGTGAATGAGCTCACCGGGTTGTGACGCTCTTGTACGAGTACCGAACTTCTGTCTGTGTGACTTTCCAAATAGGCAGCTTTCACAAAGTGTCTCGTCTATGGGCAGCTCTATCCCTAGTTCCCGTTTCACAAATGCTCGAATGTGCCGCTTATTCTGGTGGGCATATCTCTCGTGATAAAGTTGAGTCTCCGTTGTCAGATACGAAACCATATTCTTTGGTATGACATTCTTGACTTCCAACTTGTAGAGGCCTCCATGTTTTTGTCGGCTACCAACGATCTTGACAGCTCCATTGACCGATATGCTGCATTTCTCAGTCGTTGACGTGAATTTGCTGTCAGAGTTCTTATCGTGAGCCGCTAGGACCGAAAATAGATTCTTCTGGATACCCGGAACGTGCCATACATCTTCTAGAGTGACGGGTAAGACTTTCCCTTCAACATTAGCTTTGACGACAATGGATCCTTTTCCTTTGGCTTGCAAAACGTTGCCATTCGCTGTCGTGACCGTATGCGTATCATCGAAATGTTGGTAGGTCGTGAACAAGTCTCCTCTGTTCGTGATGTGGCTCGTGGCACCATTATCTACGTACCAGCTGTCCTTGTCGTGCTCGACTGCACAGACTTCGTTCTGCACAAACATTACAGTCATATTTACTACTGAAGCATGAGAAGTACGTGGAGTGTTGTCGCCCCTCAGTGGATTACTGGTTTTTGGTGGTTTGCCATCTCGAATCCATTTTTGGCAATTCTTAACACGATGACCAACTTTCGAACAGTAATTGCACTTTAGCTTACTATCCTTGTTCTTCTTCTCACTCTGAATCTGAACATTTGAACGCGTGACAAGGGCTTCTTGCTCGATCGCCAGACTGCTCGCCAGGTTTCGCTCAAACGCGCACAGATGATTGGTTAAGCTCTCTACGGTTCGTTCTGCTTTCGGTACCAAGAGCCAGCTACTTTTGAAGGAAGCATAATCCTCACCCAGCGTGTCAAGGATCTTACAAATTAAGAGGAGATCGGGTAACTCCACCTTTTCTCTTTGAAGATTTTGATTTAGCTCGGTCCATATGTTCTTCAGTTTACACATATGCGTCGCAATGTCATCTTCTGGACTCCGTTTGAACCCGAAGAAGCTCATGCATAAGTTGTAGCTCTTGTCTTCACTGACACCGTCGAACAACCTGTGCAGCTCCAACCATACTTCACGGGCGGTCGTATACCGCATGACTTTTTGTAATGTTCCATCCGTCATGTTACTTGTCAATAAAAGGAGAGCACTGCAGTCAGCCTTTACGTAGGACGCAAGCTGAGTTCCTGCTCCTGCTACTGCTTCTGCTCCTTCAACTAGTACGGGTCGCGTCATTCTACCCTCCACAATATCTAGAGCATGTGGAATGCTTTGTAGAGCTATACATATTTTGTATTTCCATGTAGACCAGTTAGTCTTCCCTTCTAGGTTGCCGATTAACAACTTCGTCGTTAAATTATCCATAATTTGCTTAGCACATAACCTGATGACGTTTGAGGCGCTGATTTGGAAGCTGATTTAGGATTATTCAGACTACAAGGGTTGGAATAAATATGTATTGAGAATTTTATTATTACTAGTTGTTGACAGTAAGTAAATCGAATGACAGAAGAAAAAGAATATCAAAAATCTAAACACGTAGTTGTTAAAAACCTCTTTAGAAAAGAACAAGGAGTTTTAACAGTTGGTTGGTGAAATTTGTTTTTTAGACTCGACAAACAATTTCGCCAAACAATCAATAGGATCACAACAACTTGTTATGTAAGTTTTTGCCGACAAGGTGTTGGGATAAATCGGTCGGATCCACAGTTGAATAATATAATAAGGAGAAGATTGGTGGTAAAATTGCAATATGTTAATCTGCTTATTACAATGAGAGATTAACACGCGGTGACTTACTTATAAAGTTCGATTCCGCGATTCTTACAATAATCTACGGCACCTACTGAAAGCATTTATGATAAATTTTCTGTCTTTCACTGCAACGTTTCAAATCAAGTGTTGCAAAAAAAAACAAATGGTAAAAAAGTAATAATTTATTAACAATTTATTACACTAATCTTAAACAATAATCCTAACTCATAAGTAAGTATACAAATTGTATTTCACTAAGTTGTCCAAAAGGTACATCACTTTGTATAGAGTCTGTACGGAAAGACAATAGGCGTGGCAAAAAACGCAACTAACCTAACCAGTATAGCCACAGCACAGAAAATACGGCACATACGGTACAAAAGCATTACAGCGCCCCCCAAAATTAATCCTATTCTCTTTCCACACAGACTGTAGCAACGATTACAATATTGCAATCTACATTTAGCGCCGAGATCCTGACTATCCGGTTCATTTTGTATGAGAATTTACACGCTCGGCACTGAATGTATCCTGAGTAGCGAAATTAGCATTGTCATTACAAATTGATTGTCGTTGATTGCGCAAACGTTAATTGACCGATGATGATACGACGTGAACCGAATCTTGTGTGTACGTATTTCATCACACAAATGTAGGTACAAGTTGCGGAAAGTTTCCAAAAAGCTGGGAAAGTTCTCAGCAATTTCTAGAAACTCTTACAATACCTAAATTATTGAAGTTCCCTGTAGTAAATTTTGAGAAGAGCATTTCTCAGGTGATTTCCGTGGCAGTGACTTCTGTAGCATAATTAATGTCGAAATCCTAGGAGATTTGTACGACATTTCCGAGTAGGTACCTACTTGTTAGACAACCTCGACGTCTACCAGATATCTGAAAATGTCATGCATATCTCCCAGAACTTTGACGATGCTACCGTTATCACCAGAAGTTACCGAAATCCTCCAATAGGAAAATTTGCTACTTCGGAAACTCCATTGGCATCTATCCTAACTTTACTGCTACACATGTCGCGATAACGCGAAGATTCGTGTCGATGTCTCGTTCATTTTGTAAGAGAGAGATTCCAACTCGAATCGCGTTATCGCGAGTCTGTAGCCGTACCATGAGTATAACTGGTCTACGCGACATACAGTTCGCGGGCAGGCACAGCCGCGAAGAACAAGTCGACGGCTTCGACGACTCGCTGTACGATGGCGCGGACGATGGGCGGGGCGATCTCATTCATCACGTCGCGCCAGTTGGCGTTCACGAACTGCTGGACGGGATCAGCTGGAAAGGGAACATTAGTTTAGCTAGGTTGCTCACGGGCAGGCCCGTAGTTAGAGACACAGGGCCCCTAGGCACTTGGTATTGAGAAGGCGCGCTTGTACGCAATTCAAATCAAAAGTAGGAAATCCGGGGGTATTCCCACCTGTTGTTACCACCAAATTGATATAGTGGTAACGGCTGGGATTTTTCCCCCCTTGTTACCACTAAATGTATGGTTTTAGCATGTATATGTATGGTCGTAGCAGGCTGGAATAACCCGAAATCCGGCGCTGTTGACGGGCAACGAAACGAAGTTGTTTGCGAAATAGTCTGCTTGTGAATCTCTGATCCATCCCATCTCCTCTCATCATGCAAATGTGGCTCCCGAATATTAGTAGGATGGACATGAGTTGTGAGCTTTAGATTGGGTAGATTTAGGTGTTTTTAACTACATAAAGGAATTAGCCCGTGTCTGTAAAATTATGTAATCTCGTGATTAAGTGCCACTAATCACGATCTTGGCAAACATACGGCCATCTGGCCATTTGGAGGAAGCATCTCCTAAATCTTTTGGTTCGTAGGTATTCTTTTGCGTATCTATTGGCCATCAATAAATAGAAAGGTCGGGAGCAGTTGAATGATTTGACCAAGAACAAACAAGGTTTTCAACCAACTTTCATCCCTAAGGTTAAAATGGGTGTGGATTGAATGCTACTGACTTGGTCCAATTATTATAATAAGTTAAGTACAAACGTTAAGACATAACTGACTATTAGAGTGGTAGACGCTTACAAAGAAGCATTCTTAATTCGATGTCAGCCATCTTATTAGTTATATTGTTTTTGTAAACATCCCTTCAAATATACGTACATAGGAATTTGTTCCCGTTGAAGAGGTTCTGGAAGTCGAAGGTGGTGCTAGTCTTGACCTCGAAGATGTGGTGCCAGTCGCTGATGTGCCAGTGTTCCTGCCCGTCGGCGCCCGTCACCGTAGTCAGGTTCGTGTAGGCTTTGATTATTATGTCACCTGGAACGTACACAACAAAGTTAGTAGAGTCTGTGCGGAAAGAGAATAGGATTAATTTTGGGGGGCGCTGTAATGCTTTTTTACCGTATGTGCCGTATTTTCTGTTCTGTGGCCATACTGGTTAGGTTAGTTCCGTTTTTCGCCACGCCTATTCTCTTTCCGCACAGACTCTATCAGATGACGTAGACTAAACAAAATCATCTGTGGCCCATTACGTTACAAAAGATAAAAGTTACAATTTTACACAACACTGATCAAAAACAACAACACCATTGTAACCATGGTCTGAAATCCGAACTCTTTAAAATTACCCCTACCCTACCTGTCTGTAAAGTACAGCGTATACTACACGCAGGTAGGATTGAGGTGGGGTGCTAGACAGGAAACCTCCCAGAGTGTCTGGATTCTTCTCATTCCTCTTGATCCGGTTGATCCGCAGGAAAGGGAAGCGTCTTGGCCGGTGCACCCTGGGAGCAACGGCAAGTGATTTCTTAGGGGCCCCTAATTGATCACTTGCCGATGCTGCGAATGAGCCTGTCAGGGGGGGTTGGGGGGTCCCGCACCGGGTTTCCTCTATTAGAGGACTCTCCAGGTGCGGCACGCGAGGGCGGAGCGTCGGGCACGGGCAGCATCCCTCCGACGTCTCCTTTTGGGGGGCACTGCGGGCAGGTACCAGAAGGGTGACCTGTGCCGCTGCGTGGTGGCGGTGGATTAGTCCTCTGCGTCCCGAGAACTCAGCCTTGCAGGCTGCCGCTACCTCATGTGCTGGGGGCGGGAGGCGGAGGACTGGCCCACCGCGGTCCGTAAGGACAGGCGGGAGTGTCTGCGGGGTATGGGCGTTTGTCCTCCCGTGGACGGTTGCGGGGCAGGGGCGTTTGTCCTCCCGTGGCGGCGAGGGAGGGACCGGGACACCGTGTGTCTGGTGCCGGTCCCTGCTTCCCCGGGGGACGGCCATTTGGTCGGGGGGAGCTGGTGAGGGAAGGCACACTGGCCATGCTACAGTGTGCCTTTTTCGGAGAGGGTCCGCCCTAGGGCGGAGGTGCTGGTGATGTCGTGGTGGTTTAATAGCGATCCCACGGCATCACCGTGAAGGCACAGGTCGGTAGCATCCCTGGGTTTTAGTGGGTAGGCCAATCCCTTCAGGAGCGGAGAGCCCCACATAACCAATACGTAACATCTGGCTTTCACCCCCGACGGCCTTAGGTTACGTAGTGGTATGCAGTTTTATGCATTTCCCGGGGTAAAAAAAAAAGGTAGGATTTAGGTAGTTTTAAAGAGTTCAGATTTAATGTACCTAATCTTCTAAAAGGTGCATTTGCCCCATAGACGCCATTACCCCGGTTGACCTTACCAATTAATGTCTTTGTTTTACCTACCCAATGGTTGACTATGACTGGTAGAGAATGCCTTAATTTTACGTTTTATTGCTGTCTGCCCATTGTACGTTTTATTACTGTGCAATATAAGATGCTAAAGGAAAGTTCAATAATGTTTTCAACCCTTAATTTGGCACTGTATGGTGTAAGGTATCTTTTTGTATTTTTTTCCAACTCCAATCGCATGTTACTATTGAATCCCGACGAGGCTTGAATTATGGACCTTCTGTATTTTTTGCCAGATTAAGGGTTAACAGTATGGGTAACTTACGGATCTTGATGGTGTGTTTGCCTTCTCCGCGGACTGGCAGTATGAGGACCTGACCGCCGAGTTTGTACGAGCCCTTCAACACGACGGAGCAGCGGATCACGACGTTTAGCTTGCCTTTCTTCGTGTCCAGCCTGGGGAAATGTTACTAGGTTAGAAATTGACTAGAAACACTCCTAATGAGTGGCGACCGCAAATGACTAATGTATTGCATCTATTTCATATTCTATAATTTATCGTTTGTTAAAAGCATCATCTAAATACTTTAAACGGGGGTGAATCCTGGTTAATTAAGTACCTTACCTAGCAGTAAATTTTCTTCCTACAAAACGTACCTACATCGCGAGCTTGAATGTGTGCGCGCCGTGTACGAACGCACTACAAGCAAAATTTTAAGAATGCGTAAGAATGCTCCAGTATGGATCGCACTCACACAGATGTGCTATCGCACGTCTGTGTGAATACGTGTCGCGCGCTGGAAAACGGCCGAAGTTGGACTACTTGTTCGTCTTTATACTTACTTTCGCTCGTGCCCAAAATACCGCATTCCCGAAATACCAGATTTTTCAAAATATCAGATTCTCGATTAATCAGATTCCTGTCTTACCATATTCCCTTTACACTCGATTATAAAATCGTAAGTTACTCAAGGATCTAAATTACTTTATTAGATGTATTATTTTGGGAATCTGGTATACCTAGAATCTGATGTATCGAGAATCTGGTATTTTAGGAATGCGGTATTTTAGGAATGCGGTATTTTGGGAACGAGCGCTTACTTTGACATCGGTCAGGGAGTCAGGGGGTAAGATTATGAGGCTCCAAGATGATCTTCATCGTAAATCTATTTAGTGGCAGGTTGCCGCTGACAGAATGACATGAATTCGAATTGTGACCGGCCTACTACAGTTTCGAGCGTGAATTATTACGCAATGGACCGGTTGCCGCGGTCGGTGGCCGAGCGCACGTGCCGTGCGTGAGCCTAGCCTACTGCCCTTGACATAGGCCCCCTCATGTATGAGGATGTATACTCCTCGCGCCGAATGATGATCCCTATGACAGTTCTTTCTCCATACTTTTGAAATGGCGTCGCTGTCATTTTTAAACGGTTTGTAGACGTGCACATGCAACTAAAACATGAAAAAAACTTTGTTTTAAAAACATTAATTTTAATAGTTTTCCTCAATCCATCAGGGAACTTAACGAGCCATGACCTTGTGAAAAAATCTCGGAAAAAACCGAAGCCATTCAATTAGCAAGAACGCATAAAACCTGATACAAAATAGAACTATAACTCTCGACGCAACTACAAAACAAATACAAATAAAGTCCTACCTAGGGATTGTAACGATACATAATTTTGCCGATACGATACCGATACCGATATTGATGGCTAAATAATGGGCACCTCAGACATTTGTAGGTATGTCCTTATTATACCTAGAAATTGGCTATATTTAACAGTCTTTAAAGGAAAAATAAATAAACTGTCAACTCAAAATTCAAAAAAAATATTTGTTATGAAACAAAGAGATAATTATCAAAGTTATTATCATTGCACAAGGTAATAAAGCAATACATAAATTAAGTTAGTAATTAATATTACTTTTTGCAGATTTGTTTCAGACAGCAATTTTTTTCGCGCTCTTCAAATAACGGTTGTGTATTAATCGACGATGCCGATATATCGGCATGCCGATTATATCCGCCGATATATCGGTATTGGTATCGGAATCATTACATCCCTAGTCCTAACAAACAGATAGCAAATAAACTGTTGAATCCGGTCTATTGCACGTTAATTCTGGTTTATTGAGATGTCTCATCTTTTTTCGCACAGACAAAATGTATCAAGCTTAAAAATGACACGTTTCAACCGTAATTAATGTCGTTGAAGCTAAAGATAACCTGGTTATTCTTCAGAAATATGTCTGCGGTCACCTCACTAATCTGGCCCTTTTTCATACTAAATCTATGGAGACGGAGGAATGAATCGTACCTAGACATATTTCTGAAGAATGACCCACCTTCTTTTTATTTTGTATGGAGGGAGAACCGAATGACTCGAATGACGTTAAACCAGGGCTCGTATACCGGTATTGCCTCCATTCAATAATACCGGTACTTTTTTCCGTTCTTTTCGCTTTTTGATTCATTATTTCGTTTTTTAATCGGACAATCTAATAATAAGAAGTCATTACTTGGGATTTATTCGATGTAATAAAACAATATAAAGTCATTACTTAAATACATTTATGCCACACCTGGCCATAAAGTGACTTTTTCCGCACGCTGCGCGGACGGAAAAAGTCCCTTTCTGGTGTAGACATAAAATGATGTACACAACACGGGAGGTAATAAAGAAAGCCCTCGATCGCATATTTACGTCCCTCGCTTGCAGCTCGGGCCGCAAACATCTGCGATCTTGGCCTTTCTTTATATTACCACCCTAGTTGTGTACCCTAGTTACTATTGCTCTTAATTTTTATTTGCTTTTTTTTTTTTTTTTGATGATTATACCTAGAAATTGGCTATATTTAACAGTCTTTAAAGGAAAAATAAATAAACTGTCAACTCAAAATTCAAAGAAAATATTTGTTACGAAACAAAGAGATAATTATCAAAGTTATTATCACTATAATATTATTGAGTTATTGCTCTTAATTAGATATGAGCTAACACTTACTTAGCTCCTTCCATGATGCAGTCCTTCAAGCCAGTGACGGTGGTATCTTTGAGCAAGAGTTGCAGCCCCGCCTGATCAGCCTTCACGGACTTCAGGAGTAGCGGGTCCAGGGATGGCACCTTCAGCGCCTCAATCCCTGGAGCCAGGAAGGGGATGGCGGCTTGGGCTGCAGACAGGATGCACGCGCTGTCTTGAGGCTTGCAGGGCTTGATGAAGGGAGCTGGAATTAAGATACAGATCATTGATTTAAATTTCCATGTGTTGCTCTAAGATTTTCACTCATTATTATAACAAAACAGGACTGGTCGCGAAGGGACTTAGGAAGGGAAAGGAAGGGTTACCCGTCTCGCGACCATGGACGTCAGGTGGATCGGGACAAGGTGACCTGGTTCGACCCCAGGCACCCCCGGCACCCACCCAGTCCGACCCAATTCGTGGGTGATCCGGCTAGCGACCTGGTTCGACCCCAGGGAACGCCACGGCCGACCACCCGGTCCGACAATCGCTATGCCCATATGGGTTGCGAGTTTGTCAGTTTCTAAAAAAAAAACCTCCGAAACGTCGAGGTGATAGCATGTTTTTACGCGACTAAGTCCCATTTTGTTATAATAATAAACAGAAAATTGAAAAAAGGCTTGAAGAAGATTTACTGACTGAGCATATCGGAATTCACGTAAAGATTTTGATTGTAGTAAATTTAGAGTCAACAATCAACAAAGTCATCGTACTAAACTAATATTAATACACGTAAAAGTTTGTATACATATTTGGATAGTATAGATGTAGAGGTTTGGACATTTGGATGTTTGTTACTAACGGGGTAACAGCTTAATGGATTGAGATGAAATTTGGCATGCAAATAGACCAAGTCCTGTATTGAAACATAAGGATAAGTAGGTACCGTAAGGTCGGGGTACTTTCGCCCTGGGGGGTAACTTTGGCCATAGGGATTAACTCGATTCAGGTTTCATTATTGCAGTTAAATTACGGCACATTGCCATGTGGTTGGTTTTAGCTGACCGACCATGTTTTTATGTTTATTGTCAGACCTTACAGATTTGAGATATGTGATTTACAAGGTGGGCAAAGTTACCCTACATTTGGCCAAAGTACGACCTTACGGTACTTAATATTTTGGATATTAACGGCAATAACGCGAGCGAAGCCGCGGGTAAATGCTAGTCCTACTGGGCTATTCTCCAGAAATATGTCTGCGACTCATTCATCTGTCTCCATACATTTAGTATGAAAAAGGGCCAGATGAATGAGGTGACCGCAGACATATTTCTGAAGAAATGCCCTACTAATATTATACATGTGAAAGGTTGTGGAGATGTTTGGATGTTTGTTAATACTTTAATATGCTAATAACGGAACTGGATGGATCAAGCTGAAATTTGGCATGTAAGTAGACCAAGTCCTGGATTGAAACATAGGATACTTTATATCCCGGTAAATAGTTCCTTTGGGACAATAACGGGAACAACGCGGGTGAAGCCGCGGGAAAATGCTAGTGTATTATTAATGTGGTAGTTTCCAAAGATGTATGGTTGTTCAGAGGATTGGATGTTTGTTACTAAATAACGCGGCACCAATTGAATAGATAGATGAAATTTACCATACGTAGGTACCAGACGATGAAAGTAGATCAAATCCTGGACTTGTATGTCCAGTAAGAATAGCTACAGTGTTTGTCATGGAATGTACAATAATAGTGGCCGAGGAAAATATTGACCAACGCTAAGAGGTGCTTCACGTTTTCCTTGACCGAGTCGATACGATAACAACTGATAATTTAACAAACCCGTAATACGTTCAGTTTCAATGCGAGGTCGGTGCTGCATGGATTTGTAACTTATCGGACTTTCACGTATCCGAAACTCAAAAAAATGTCAATGAAAAAATATAAGCGACGAGCTCTTGGACGTACCCTACGTTACTCGATTAATTCTTAATGCCTCAGATGAGTATAAAAACCTCACAGCTCAATACTAATCTAGCACCCAAGAAACTGAACAATTTTGGTTACAAGTTGCGACGATTTAACGGTATTGCCTATTGGGTATACGAGCATGATTTACGAATCTCTAACAGAAAAAAAAACGGTCAAGTGCGAGTCGAACTCGCGCACCGAGGCGAGGTTTCCGTACAAACTCTTCAGTAGATACGTGAATAATTCAAGAAAAACTGTATGGTGAGACAAACTTAACTTTGCTCTTGTAAAACTGTTGTCCCCATACATCGACATTATGCCGCGGTTCGGTTTAGTAGGAGCCAATAAGATTGTCTTACGATTTTTGCGAATTTCTTAAAAACGCTGCAAGTTAGGAAAACCGTTTAATTTTTTCTGTAATATTTAGGATAAAATTAATAATCGGTAATTATTACAGATTTTTCTGTTCAGTATCTTCGGAGATAATAGGGGGGGAATGGTATTTTTTTTTAACGTTTTTTGTCTTCAATCAAAAACTACATGTCTAAGAAAAAAAATAAAAACGGTTTTGGAATTTACATATTAAGCCCTTTCATTTGATACCCCACTCGATATATTAGCTCAACTTTCGGTCCCCTTTAAAAAAAAGTAAAAAAGGTAGGTATAAGGTTTTTTTGGTGCCCCATAGCCTCGGATTAGCAGTTTTTAACACTATTCCAAATTTCAAGTCGATAGCATCAGTAGATTCTGAGATATCTTGCTGTGACAGACGGACAGATAGACAGACTGAGTCGCACCATAAGGGTTCCTTTTTTACCATTTTGGTACGGAACCCTAAAAACAATGGAAAAGCAAAATAAACAAATCATAAACCACAGCCGTCGCGTTATTGGTTAAAAGTTTTATTTCCGCATAAACAACGCCGATGGAAACTCAAACACGGCCACAACAGCAAAGTATAAAGACAACAGTTTGTTTGTCTATACTAGTGCTGAAGAATAACGTACTTTGACTTTGATTTGACTTTGAGTTGTCGGTCGTCTTATGGTATGGAGTTCACAACCACAGTACGTAGATAGATATCAGAATATATACCGACCTGGCGACCTAATTAGGTAGGTATAGATATTCTGATATCTTGGGCTATTCCTCAGAAATATGTCTGCAACTCATTCATCTGTCTCCATACATTTAGTATGAAAAAGGGCCAGATGAATAAGGTGACCGCAGACATATTTCTGAAGAATAGCCCTCTTCTACTTCGTGATCGATTCGCGTGGCATTCCTCGGCCGTTTTAAGGATTCCTCGTTTAGCTTTATGTGGGTCATGTTTCTTTGTTTCGGCAATAAAAGGAATTGTACCTAATACGCAACTAAAGTATCCTATTTACTGACTTTTTTGCCTTTGAATCGTGACCCAATAAATGGAAGACTTGTAATGGATACAATGGATCATCATTTGTCTCCGTACTCAGTAGGTATTCTACGCACAAACTTATATTTGGACTCATTTATCAAAAAAACCTTGCCGTTTTGTCAACAAAGTTTCATAGAATGTTTCATTTAGGTAATACTAAAATATAATCAAATAAATACGCAATAGAAGGAATAACAAGATCATACAAAACGTAAAATGACTTAAAATTTATCCTAAACTCAAGGACCTTAAAATAAATAGCCAGACGGAGGCTCGCCAACAGAGAACTGAAGCCATTTCGAATGCGCCGGCTGCTTGTACGTACGAGCCGCACGCACACATCAACTAGTTTTTTTCTATTGCGAGCAGCACACACAGATAGGTAGCCGGCCGATTAGACGTGCTTCAGTTCTTTGTTAGTGATGCTCTGTCCGGCTATTTATTTGAAGGTCCTTGCCTAAACTAAAATAATTAAATTACGTATAAGACTAAACTAAACCTCGACAAAAAAGAAAAAACATGTATATATATATATATATAATTAAAATGGATCAAACATAATTCGTTAGCAGGGTGGCCCTTGTCTTAAACACCCCGCCCCGCGCTGTACCTGGCTCAAAGGTTCCCAATGTTCCCATAATGCCAGCAGCATTCCGTCGCTCAAAGGCTAATGAGACCTGTTGAACCAAGTAGGATCCAGAGCGAGGATCATAATAGCCCTTTAGGTAATTGAGTTTTCATTTCGTCGACAACTGTTTTCTTTAAAACTATACAATTTTCATGATTTTTGATTAGGTTTCTTTCATATCAATCTCAAGAAAAAATTGTTTCAGAGAAAAAAAACTTTACATAAAATCATACTGTCAATGAAATATTTATTTTGTCGGTTATTCAATGTTTATTAATAATTGATAATTACGTGTAGTAAATTAGCATAAATAATGTCGACGCCATTGTCGGCACAATAGGTACATAGTACATTATAATTACAAGAGACATTTATCACATTTATTTAGGTAGCGTACTGTCGATGTAGGTTTGATCGATATCACGGGAGGTAATAAAGAAAGCCCTCGATCGCATATTTACGTCCCTCGCTTGCAGCTCGGGCCGCAAACATCTGCGATCTCGGCCTTTCTTTGTATTACCACCCTAGTTGTGTAATCTATAATTTCCCTATTTTGTTACCAAGGTTTTTTATGATAAACAGTATTGTTTATTGTTATTGATTAATGTCATAATTAAGATTCTATCGGGAATACTTTTCCCTAATTAACCGAATAAATCAACAAAACATCAACTAATAATAAATAATCATCAAAAATCCATTTAGGATTTCTTTACAAAAAATTAGGGTACCTACCTACAGTTTTTGAGTGTATACTTATTTTTTTTAAATGTACAAAATATTTATATGTATTTCGTGGCCAGCCAGCACGTAAAATTAACGGCCAGTAACAGGACTTTTTTTACGATGGTCAACCCGAATTTTAATAAAATCAAGAATACAAAAAATTAAATATATCTATAAAGAATTAAATGAAAATACGGCATTTCAGTTAATGTGCTTAATTAGGGGCAAATTATTTAATGCAACATTATGTAAATGTAGAGACACGACAAATAATGTAGTATTTAGAGTGGGAAATGTACAATACAGACAGGGATGCTTTTAGAGGTATGATTTACACAGGGTGTGCGGTGAATACAAATTGATATTTAAGTCAATGATTCACTGATTTATGACAAAGAATGTTAAAGATACTGTCTTTGGGCTTAGAGGTCTATGACACTTTTGACTGTAGGGTTTACAATTACATCAATTAAATTAGAAATTCATGACTAAGATCGATGAGTTAAAAAAAAAATCGAGCAACTTATATATGTGTTTAGAATGTTATTGAAACTGCCAAATTTATCTCATGGTAAAAACCGGTCAAGTGCAAGTCGGACTCGCGCACCGAGGGTTCCGTACAAACTGGTCAGTAGATACGTGAATAATTCAAGATAAACTGTATGGTGGGACAAACTTAACTTTGCTCTTGAAAAACTGTTGCCCCCATACATCGACATATGTCGCGGTTAGTTCAGTAGGAGCAAATAAGTTAGTCTTACGATTTTTGCGAATTTCTGAAAAACACTGGCAGTTATGAAAACCGTTTTATTTTTCCTGTAATATATAGGACGATATTAACTATCGGTAATTATTACAGATTTTTGTGTTCAGTAACTTTGGAGATACGAGTAATAGGGGGAATTGTATTTTTTTAACGTTTTTTATCTTTAATCAAAAACTACATGTCTAAGAAAAAAAAAACGGTTTTGGAATCTACACACTTTTATTTGATGTCCCTTTCGATATAATAGCTCCACTTTTAATTTTCGACATACCATTTCGGTTCCCTTTAAAAAAAAAGTAAAAAAGGTATAAGATTTTTTTCTGTCCAATAGTCTCGGGTTAGCGGTTTTTAACACTATAATTCCAAATTTCAAGTCGATAGCATCAGTAGATTCTGAGATATCTTATGACAAACGGACAGACAGACAGAGTCGCACCATAAGGGTTGCTTTTTTACCATTTTGGTACGGAACCCTAAAAATTGGCGAGAAGAAACTGTATGTAACTAATGATGTTATCTTTTTTCGTTATATCGTGATATATTAAAATTTTTAATTTAGGCTTTTATTTTAGGTGTGTTTAGTACCTATTTAGTTATTAATTTTATTTGTAATTTTTAATAAGAAGAATAATATTTAACAAAAAATTATCTTGTGATTTTTGACTTGTACCTTTTTTTATAAAAACCTTGTTTAACTTAATTTAAAAAAAGTATACAACTTTTTTTTTATTTATGAAGAATTTCGAGACAAACGATATTAAAACAATTAAAAATTACAAAAAAACAAAAACTTACCAGCAGCCGACCTCACCCCCAATATCACCGCTAAGAAGCAAAAGTACCTCAACATTTTTATTAATTGAGTTAAATTGAAGTAAATTAAAATTAAACAGTACCGCAACGGTCAAAATATACAATAGTTGTGAGCGACACAAGGCGGCAGCCAAGCTTTTATGCTGCGACCACTCGATACGTTCTGCAAACGTAAATTTGTAGATGTGCATATATTAAGCTATACCTACATGTGTAGATGAGTCACGGTACGTTTTAAAATATTAGGAACCCAAATCTTTTATGAGCTTTTATTTAGTTTCACCTATCGACGTGATCAGAGCTTAAAAATAAAATTCTTAGTCCATTTTCAGCTACATACAATTTTATATGTAAACTTAAATCCGAAATAATTCGGCAGTGAAGTATAAAACCATGTGAAACCAAAAAAAGTGACCTAGGTATTATATATAAATAGGACACAATCTTTAGCTGACATTATATCGTTGGTAAATGGGAATATCTGTTTAAGTTGCCTATGATGTATTTTCATTTTGATTTTTTTTTCTCTCTCTCACTTTGTGTGATTTGTTTATTTTTTTCTAGGGGTTTTCAATGAACAATCCTCCTGCCCTTCTTCTCCTTTCTAAGCTGCACTGCAGTAGTCTTCTTAACTTCTTCCTTGAGCATTTTCCCATCTACTCGTGGTCTGTTTTGTTTTCCTTTTTCTGAAAAAGTACGGTTCTTAGCAAACTAGTACAGTGTCGATATTAGAATCTTTCAAGCTTTTTTACACTGTCATTAGCTAAGCCACCGAATATTGTAGCCACTTGCTTTGTGATTTTAAAAATGGCAGTCTAAATTATTTCGCGTTTTATGACAAAAGCCGGCGCGATGTCGAGCTTAATTCAAAAATTAATAATGTGGTTTCTACTGAACCATTTTTTTCATTATTATATTAAATTAAAATTAGCAATGTATTATAAATGTCGAAAATAGTTTCAAATTATGTAGATAAGATCGTATTTTAAGTTAAGTTTTTGTAATACCCTTACGGGGCATCATGTACCCTCCCAAGATATGCTGTAACACCTAGCGAAGTATAAAATTGTACATGAAAACAATGAATAAACAAATAAACAAAACATTTGCTAAGATTTTTTTACACTAAAAAGCCAAAGAAACAAGGAATTTAATTTTGTGAGTAATAATAGTAAAAATAAATATAAAAAATGCGTAAATTTGACGCATTGATAAAGTTGACGACTTCAAGGACCAGTGCACCTATTTTTAATAAAAAATCTGAAGCTCACCCTTTGATTTTAAGTACATTAAAAAATCACTTAATTTTAAATACATCACGCAAGAAAAACGGAAATAAGGAACAAAACCGTTCGCAAGCTTTAGCATTTATTTATGGATAATTTAGAAGCATAATAACTGAAATATTGTCCTAATTAGAACAAATAACTAATAATCTTAAATTCAGATTGTACTTATTTGGCAACTACAGTAGAATTCATAATTAGGCGAACTAGATTGACAGTTCTACAAGCACAAATGTTGCCAGAGTTAGGCCGCCAGTGATGTTTTATCGATATAATGAAAATAAAGAATATCGATATAATGCGTTAGATTCGAGTGGTATCAATTGAAGTTGTAATATTTTATAAGCTATGTATTTTTTTCGTGATAAATCCCATTTGGCTTGTGTTAATAAAATGATTAGTTTATTATTAAAGAATTTGGTTTTAAAACGTACCGCGGATAACAGGCCTAATAAATAAAGTAAGATGACACAATAAATTCTTCCTTTGTGTCCTATATATCCCTGAAAATTCAGGGTTCTAGCTGTAGCCAGTAAAAAATTACGGGAGGCTGAAAATGGCCTATGGCTTCGAGAAAAGGATGGTACGGCCGTGCCTT
Organism: Eudemis profundana; assembly: GCA_947034925.1. Taxonomy (NCBI): domain Eukaryota; kingdom Metazoa; phylum Arthropoda; class Insecta; order Lepidoptera; family Tortricidae; genus Eudemis; species Eudemis profundana. Next base: position 5,600,649 of record OX344804.1, on the reverse strand, counting down.
TGTTTTGCTTGACTTGGCGAGGGCACTGCCGGATTTGTTAGATGAGGTTCCCAAACGCTTGTTTTCCTTGCGGCAAATTTTCTTTTCGCGGTTATTCCTAGTCTCATAATTTCCCATTTCTCTAATTTCCCTGTCTTACTATTTCTTAGTAGCTAGTTTTTTTAATCGCATTTGTTCACAAACGCATTTTTTCACATTCGGTTTATTACTTACTAGCATATTTTTTGCTCGCAATATTTCCCTAAATCAAATATATTTTTTTCTGGGTGTAAAATTATTTAGTAATTTTGGCTCCGGAACCCTAAGTCTGAGGCTCCACTGAGGCGGAGACGAGAGGAGCGGAGAGGAGACAAGTAGGCCAATCACATCAGTTGAAATCCACATCTCGTCTCTACTTCGCTTTAATGGAAACAGCGAAAAGGAATGTGATTGGTTGATCGCTACACGACACTTCTCCGCTCCGCTCGTCTCTGCCATAGTGGGAGCCGCAGCCTAATAGAATTAGATCAGGGCCCCTGACTGCAAATAGTATAATATGTAGACCTGAAAGTTATTTTCATCTTTTTACATTTGCATTTACATATCAGTAATTATACCTGGCCATAATAGTACATTGTGTATAAAAACTGGCTGCGGGAAAAAAGGAGACACAGAAAAAAACACAACAAAGAAAAAAACGAATGTAGAAATTAACTGCAGGTTAAAATTGAGACGAAAAAATATGAGAAACGGAAACAACGCGACTGTGAAAATAAGCTTCAGAGGAAAAAAGTGAATGGTGATAATCGCTTTCGGGAAAAAAAGCGAAAAGAAAAATTTCAGCAAGGAAAACAAGCGTTTGGGAACCTCATCTAACAAATCACTGCCGTGCCCCCAGATTTAATCAAAAGTAGACAAAACTTTTGACAAACAAAGTTTTATGCACCAAATAATTATTTATAGAAAAGATTACTGAAAATAGCGTTTGCCCAATTTTTAAAATACTGCATAGTTAAATTCTGTGTTGCGCGCACTGTGCCGCGACCTTAACGGTTGCCAATGTGGCAGCCATCTTTGTTTTGTTCGTCAGTACGAACGCAAACCGGTCACGTATTGCGAAAATTAGTATACTTACCGGCTTGTTTATTTATTATAAAATCAGTGTAATTATGTGTATATAAGGACTATTTCCACCAAACGGCCCGCATCGGCTCGGAACGGAATAGTACATTACACAACTAGGGTGGTAATACAAAGAAAGGCCGAGATCGCGGAAGTTTGCGGCCCGAGCTGCAAGCGAGGGACGTAAATATGCGATCGAGATCTTTCTTTATTACCTCCCGTGTTGTGTACATCATTTTATGTCTACACTTGTGCGCGTGCGGAAAAAGCCACTTTATGGCCAGGTGTGGCATAATAGTACTTTTTGATACAAGTGCGGAAAGTATGTCATTTTTCACTAGTCCCGAGGTGTCTTGGCCCGAGCCGTAAGGCGAGGGACAAGACTCGGGACGAGTGGAAATGACACTTCCGCACGTGTATCAAACGACGTTTTTTAATACATTTGCGAAAAATTACAACGAAAATGAAATGATTGAATGATTAAGAGACAAATTTGTTTATTTTTTGGCCTCATAAAAATGGAGCACTCAATTGGAACACTTATTAAGAGTCACGTTGAGTATCCTGACCACACTGTAGATGCCTAATATTTCTTAGATAATTCAAGAAAGTAGGCCATAACATAAGTACATTTTCTGAGAATGACGCCGTTCGATTTTCTCGTTTCCAGTCAGTGAATTGCTCATAGACGGCCAGATATTCCTCCTTCGACTTCTCTGGTAAAATAATGAATAGTAGTTGCCGTTGACACCTTTGCTAGTATATCTCGTGGTGTTGAATTTATTTCAAAATCGTCTGAATCGCTCATTTTTCACAAAAGTGTTATCAAACTAATGCGTGATAGGCTACTTGACAGTGTGAAAAATAATGGAAGAATTATGGATATATGTATTAATTATAAGTATTAAAACCAATTTACGTGAATATTACTAAAAATAAATGGGTAATTTATTTATAAAACTCGGATGAAAATTGATTATTTTTTATCTGTCGCCATTTTATCGAAAACGGTTTGGATTGGCCGATGACGTCACATCATTGTAAACGGCATCGACAGCATCTGTCAATCCTATTCGTTCGTAATTCTGTCATTCAGAACGTTATGCGATCCTCGTTGACGTTTGTCGGTTTACTATCGTGTTACGTCATAGACGCCATATTGTCTGAGAAAGCGTTTTGGCGCCTAATTTTAAAAGTGCATTTTTATTTGCTTTTTTCAGAAAAAATACACAAAAGAATTAAAAATAACCACTTTCTGAGTGCTCAATAGACATCATTAAACAATCTGAGTTACTTTTCAGAAACCTGTCAAGTAGCCTATTAATAATTACAAAATTACAATCATGAATGAAAATGGCGGGAATAAAACAAAATGTGTTACTTTTAATTGCGAACTTTTTCCAACGTGGCAGCGTTTGTCACCATTCAGCCAAATAAAAATAAACTATTTTGGGAACAGACAAACGTTCTAAGATAATTTAACTGCATTTAAAAATGGAAAAAAGCAATAAATATTTAAATACTTAATAGCTCATTAATTTCCAAGTAAAATGTAATCTTTAGTGCCGGAAAGCTAGTTGTCATTTATAAAACTCGAACAGCCTGCACCATATTATCTTATCTGTGACAATTTTTATTTTTTGGGTCTCGCATAATACTAGTATTATGCGAGACCGCGCTGACTAAACTACTCATTGGTAATACTCAAGAAGCATACTTTTTAAACTATTTTAATATTAGATAACAGTTTAATTATTTATAATAAAAACAATCAAACGTTATATATGTGGATTTAATATTTTAAACGTATCAAATGTATACTTTCATTCAATGTCCACTGACGTAATAAAAACAAAGAACGTATTTGACCATTAGTTGGATGTATGTATTTGAACAACAGTAAATTAAAAAAAATGGGAAATAAAAAGCACTAGTTCGCAAAATCGAACTTTGCGCACGATATACAGCTACAAAAAGTACCACTTTTTGAGCAAGTGTATTAAAAAGAATTTTTTAATACACTTGCTCAAAAAGTGGTACTTTTGTACCAAGCTGCGCACAACAGCTTGACCGCGGGCGTCTTCCGCGACACGTTATCGTAACCGAAAGTATGCTGCGACACGCGATCGGCTCCGTTCGCTACCGATCGGCCCCGTTCGGTTGTCGACGTGTGCGATCGGAACCTTTCGGCTATCGATGCCGCCGTCGCGAAACTATTTGACTGGGTGGGTGCGGATTACGTTCCCAAGCAACCGTACGATGCCGATCGTGTGCGTTGACATTCTGTCGGCCGCGAACGGCTGTTACCGGCCGATCGTATGCGTCGACACGACACGTTCGTATTCTTTCCGTTCCGATCCGATGCGGGTCGTTTGGTGGAAATAGTCCTTTATGGTTTCTATTTGTGTAATGTTATGTTGTGGTTACAAACTGTGATTTATAGTGTGTTAATGTGGTGATGACGTGATTTTAAGTTACTTCTATCATGTTTTTGATCGGCCGAACAAAAGTTCGGGAGGTACGTACATTATTTTTGTTGTTTTGACTTTATAACCACAATTAACATGCTACAGTAGAATTCATAATTAGGAGAACTAGTTTGACAAGGAATAAATTGCATTTAATAAATCATAAAACGAAAATAAGTTACATTGTATTTGACAATCTAAAAACTATATCTAACTACTAGTAAACTAAACTTAACTATAAATTAAATTAAACCTAAAAAACTAAGACTAAAGTGTATATTACAAAATATCAAAAAAATTGGGCCCCCTTGGCATGGTGCCGAATATGCTCGCAGCGTTTCCTCGCTGTATAGCGATGCCTATACGCTGTGCGAGGAAGCTGCCAGCCCTTCGGTCACCAGTGCAGTCGACCAGCCTTTTGGATACGTTCTTGAAGAGCGTGTGCGCGCAGGGACCCCACGGGCCAAGGGTCTCGACGCCGACTGGCATGAAAATGTATTCGGGGCCGAGACCCCTGTATTTGTGGGTTTTAAGTTTTTCGGCCGCTTTTGCCGCCGCACCTCCTTGGGTACTGGTTCCGTGGAGGTGGGAGGGTGCACACAGGTGGCGTCTCAAACCAGCACCCTGCCCAGCCTCCACGGAATCAGGGACATCCCGTCAGGTCTCTTGCCATCATCTCTGACAATGCCAGTCGGCTCGAGGAGGGCTGGCACGTTGACTGTGGCAAGAGACCTGCGGATTATATCGTTCAGTGCGGCGTGTCTGGAAAAGAGGCCAGCGCTTTTCTGGCATGAAAGCCCGTGGTGTCCCAGCTGGTCGACTTCGCTGCCGCAGGGGCACCGGTGTGGAGCGCATATTTTGACTCCGAGCCGCAGGCACGTTGCCAGGCGGAGGGTAAAGTCCCGGTGTAAGGCGACGAATAGGCACGGAGCCGGTCGCCAGATTCCCTAACGCCTGACGCCAGCATTCTAGCCCGTTCCGGACCTGTGCTGTGGCTCAGGAGGTCTTCAAAGGAAATTTTGCACATCGTGTCGTCCCAGCTCCTTTGAGCATTTGGATGAATCCATTCCCGGGCTGGCAGCGGACCAAGCATTTTTGGCCTCTGCCAAGTCAGCAATCTCATAGTTTGAGGAGAGATCTCGTAGGATTTTGCCTGGCTGAGCTGTGGGCAGAGGACAAGAATACTGGCAAGGAAACACTGGTAATTTTTCAATTACTATATTGTGAGATTACAAAATATATATTTATCACAAAGCCACCAGTTAACTAAAAATAAAAAAGTTTCTCCATTTCATCTTTCCACAATATACTCATTGTTCCAAAATATATCAAGATTCGGAATGAATACACATATACAATATAACATCTATTAAAATAAGCGAAACACCAAAATTAATAACAGATAACATTATTCAAATATTAGTAAGTACATAAAACAAATATCTCAAACGCGCTCACAGCGCTTCTGGTGTGCCGTGTGCCTTACCCGTCTGGGTTACAATTTACTGTCACTTGTTTATTTCGGTAATCCTGTATAATAAAATAAATCATATTTGATCGATTAGAGTAAAACTAGCTCAAGCTATTTAATTACTATAAGTTAGAAAAGAAATATTCGAAAGTCTTTAAAATATGAGCCATTTAATTCACAAGCTACAAGCTACTGGAAAAAAAATCTGTTAAATTACGTTAAAGTGAAGATGTGATCTTCATAATTATGAGGTTGGTATTGAAATATTGTTACAAAAAAATCTGATAAGATTGATAAATACTGAATCGTTTGATATATAACTTTAATAAAAAAAAACAGTAATTTGAGTACTTATGACATTTTCTAAACGCTGTGCACGTTGTAAAATAATACTTTAAAAATATTTTCAGTCTACCATGTTGGCTGCCCTTTTTAGAGTTACGTACCAAAATGGTAAAAAAGAAACCCTTATGGTGCGACTCTGTCTGTCTGTCCGTCTGTCACAGCAAGATATCTCAGGATCTACGGATGCTATCGACTTGAAATTTGGAATAGTATTAAAAACCGCTAACCGAGCCTATTGGACAGAAAAAAGCTTATCCCTTTTTACTTTTTTTTTAAAGGGGACCGAAATGGGATGTCAAAATAAAAAGTAGAGCTATTATATCGAATGGGGTATCAAATAAAAGGGCTTAGTGTGTAAATTCCAAAGCCTTTTTAATTTTTTTTCTTAGACATGTAGTTTTTGATTTAAGAAAAAAAACGTTAAAAAAAAACACCATTCTCCCTATTGTCTCCGAAGTTACTGAAAAGAAATTTCTGTTATAATTACCGATTATTATTTATATATTACAGGAAAAATAAAACGGTTTTCCTAACTTGCAGCGTTTTTTAGAATTTCGCAAAAATCGTAAGACAAACTTATTTGCTTCTACTGAACTAACCGCGACATATGTCGATGTATGGGGACAATAGTTTTTCAAGAGCAAAGTTAAGTTTGTCCCACCATACAGTTTATCTTGAATTATTCACGTATCTACTGAGGAGTTTGTACCGAACCCTCGGTGCGCGAGTCGGACTCGCACTTGACCGGTTTTTTCTGTGGTGCCATGTTATTTATCTATGCTTTGAACAGAGTTTGTCGTCTAAAGCACATTCTACAGATTAAAAATAAAATATTGTATAAACGTCGCCTGGTAGCTCTGGCTACCAAAAGCAACTTGTAGGTGAACAAAGTTGGTAGCTTTAGCTACCGAAAGCAAGTGAGTGGGTAGTGTGTAGCGCCCGAAGCCTGAATAGAAACTATGTTTTTGTGAGGTATCCCATTTACAAACCTAATGTGTGTACATAAAAAGGAATTAACTAAAGTACCTGTAACACTATTCATACCATTTTGCAGAACGTAACAAGACATCAAAAAAGTCGATAATTACTTTTGATAAAAGAATATCGTTAATATGTATTTATGCCACACCTGGTCATTAAGTGACTTTTTCCGTACGCTCGCGCTGCGCGCTTTCTGGCCAAGTGTAGACATAAAATGATGTACACAACACGGGAGGTAATAAAGAAAGCCCTCGATCGCATATTTACGTCCCTTGCTTGCAGCTCGGGCCGCAAACTTTTGCGATCTCGGTCTTTCTTTGTATTACCACCCTAGTTGTGTAATGTACTATTCTTTTCTTCTGTTGCCAATTTTTTACCCGACTGCGGCGAAGCCCAAAGGAGGGTTATGTGTTTGACCTGTATGTATGTATGTCCGTTCCTGTGTCCGCTCGTAACTAAACGCAACGGCACATCCGATTTTGATAAATGATAGTTGATACATCATTAGATTCGTCTTGATGGTGCGAGTGTCACTGGGTATGAAGTTCGTTTAAAATAAACAAAATGGCGGATTTTATGCAGTTTCAAAGTGCACCGCGGTCGGGTTTTTTTTAGTAAAAATGTGGTTATTAAGGTTACTAGTTAAAGCACATTGCCTCGCTTTGCTCATAGTTGATTTGAAGGTGACTTCAATATACTTCTTTTATTAAAATAAGCTGTTGATTCAAATTAACTCCGTGCTTTACAGAACACCAACGGACTTATTTTATACGCGCAATTAACTTTTTATGCGCGTTGCGAACGGATCAACCTAAGCACTTATTACTCTTATCCTTACTTACTTATTAAGGTGATTCGACTCGGTCACTTTTCCTACATAAACATAAAGAGGGTCATCGCTTGCTTCCACGTAATTATATTTGAAATGCGTAAAACATTTTACCTGCGTGAAATGACATGAGAAATCTCAAAAACCCAGATTGAACGTTCAATTGGGCCTTTGAGGTTAACGCTACCTATTAGCAGAATTGGTAAACTAAACGTTTTCTGCATTATACGTCTCCTGGGTTTTTTGAGAGTTCTCAATTCTCATGTCATTTCGCTCAAAAAAAATAAAACACATTTCAATCATGAGTGATGTAGCGGAAGCAAACAATAACCCTCTTTATGTTTGTATGGAAAAACGAGGATCTTGAATCATCTTAATCTTACATATGAAAGAAAGCATCAAAACATCATGTTTCTTTATTTGTTTTTATTGCGGGTAAATTACACCACATTTTAAGTTACATATATACATAAAAGAAATCAAAGTACATAGACAAATGAAATGGTACTCACCTATGGTCCAGACCGGGAATCAAACCCGGTACCTCTGGATTTCCGGCCCGGCGCCTTAACGCGCCAAGTGGTTAATTTCTTGTATCTATATATGCACCTTAATCTTATTATCACTTCATCCTCTACACTCTATAATATGTATGTTCTTAGATATCACAAACACGAGCCAATCAACAATACAGCACGTGTTGCTAAATAGTACATTACACAACTAGGGTGGTAATACAAAGAATAGCCGAGATCGCAGATGTTTGCGGCCCGAGCTGCAAGCGAGGGAGGTAAATATCCGATCGAGGGCTTTTTTATTACCTCCCGTATTGTGTACATCATTTTATGTCTACACTTGGCCAAAAAGCGGCTTTTTCTGTACGCGTAGCGTGCAGTACAAGCCACTTTTTGGCCAAGAGTGACATGAAAAAGATTTTTGTCATGCATTGTCAACAGTGAAACCGGCTTTACCTGATGACTTGCCTCTCTGGCTGGACTAGAGATGCAACGAATATTCGGCCATTATTCGGTATTCGGCCGAATACGGAATAATGGCATAGTATTCGGCCGAATACCGAATAGTAAATTAAAACAAAGTCGAAGGAAAAAGAATGATGAATAAATATTTTAATAACAAATTATATTAGTTTATTCATCTTTCACATTAATTTCAAACATATATTGAACAGTAGCATAAACAACGAATTAGAAATTAAACTACAAATGAAATAAAATTTTTCATTGGCGCATTTTTCTATCATAGGCTACCTACGACGAGTAACAAGTTGCAACCTGTACTGTCCTGTACAGAGATTCACGGCGCCGCTCACCCGGGCGTTCGAATTTACTTCATTTTAGATAAAACCGTTGACCGAATAGTGGAGGGCGGGGTTCAACGTGCCGATTTCACTAAAACGCAAGATATCTTCCGCATTATCTAAGTAAAAAATATCTTTTTTGAAGTATGTTATGTGAAATGTTATGTAGTTTTTGAAACAATAGGCTGTCTTTAATCATATGCGTAGTTAATTAAATCATAAGCAATATTATACAAAAAGTCAGAGGAGCCCAACTTACCCCATCAAGGGGCGGGTTGTGCCGATGATGAGGTAAGTTGTGCCGCTTATATTTATAGTATGTTAAAGTAGACTTTTTGGGTTATAAAACAGCAATAAAGTGTGTAATTTAATAATAGCGTATATTTATTAAAAAAATTAACAACGTGTAACTTACATAAATTTATATATGTAAAAACATTGTACTTTTTTAATGAGATCAACAGAGCAACTTGTCTATTTGAAACCAAACTTCAAAAAATAAACATAAAACTTAATATTTAGCAATTATTTTTCTAAATTAACAAAATAAACATAAGTTTCTTCTTGTAACACACATTTGCTAATGTAGTAATTACATATCTCAACAGGATATCATATGTTACCTTATTAAAAAAATCTACATAACATTAATCAGTCATAAATCAGTCTATAAGGTAAACCTGAGGTAGTATCTTATTAGATATTACAAAGTTATATTATTTTTATTATTCGTTTGAGTCAGAAAAATCAGAAAAGCAATTTGGGCAAGTATATGTCGTGCAATTTTCATCAGTGGTGCATTTTGAATGTGCCCAGTTTTTGCATATAGTGCATTGTATCCACTGCTCTCCTGGTCGCGAGTTAGAATAGGAGTCACAACAAATAAGACAACAGCATTCATCGTCATCTTTTCATCTGTTTCTTGCAATACTTTTCTTTTTGCTGATTTGTTTCCTGTTTTTTTTGCGTTAGTTTTTGTTTTCTTTTTGGTACTTTTTCCCTTTCCTTTCCCTTTCTTGCTTGTAACTGTTTCCACTTTCTTTTTCTTATTTGCTTGTTCTTCGGCTATCGCATTCTTTTCTGGGGTGTCGGTAAGAACGGTACTCTTTCTGATTCTTCGTTTACGCCCTGTTACCACTCGAGGTGGAGCTTTGGGTAGTGGTCTAATACTTTTGTTGTATCTGTGCAACATGATCTGTGGTAAAAAGTATTATGTGAGAACTGTCGGAGTGCGCGGTAAAAAAGCGATCACTGGAAGTTGTAATAATTGAAGATAATAAATGGTTAACGGACTAAAAGAAGTATTATTTACTATTAAGAACATAAAAGTGGCGACGAGGGGAGAACGACATGATTGGAGGAATCGAAAATTATAAACAGGATGAGGATTTCATCGCGTATACAGAAAGAATGGAACAGTTTTTCATTGTGAATGATGTAAAGGAAGAAAAACGAGTTCCAATGTTTATAACCTTAATAGGGCCGGAGGCTTACAACGTCCTGAAAAATCTGGTTTCCCCGGAAATGCCGGCCAAAATGAAATATCAGACGTTAATCCAAACATTAACTGCCCATTATGTGACAAAAAAGTCCGCCATTGCTGAGCGATACCAATTTTATTTGCTCCAACAAAAAGAAGGCCAAAGTATTAATGATTATGTGGTGGAAATAAAGAAAAAAGCAGCCTTATGTGCATTTGGATGCTTTTTAAATGAGGCCCTTCGGGACAAATTGGTGTGCGGCTTGAGAAACGAAAATATTATTAGAAAGCTATTATCAGAGGGTGACAGTCTGGATTTTGATAAGGCCACTAAACTGTCTTTAGCCTGGGAATGCGCTGAAAAGGAGACAAAGCAGATGCAACCAACTGTTCCAGTGTATGCTGTGCATAGAACTACACCGAGGCGCCCTAATATGACTACACAGAGGAATGAATGCTATAGGTGCGGAGGGCCGCATGAAGCAGCAAGGTGTTTTAAGAAATTTGCCACATGTTATGTTTGTCAGCGGGTTGGGCACCTGGCTAACAAATGCCGACTGCGGACACAGAAGAATGAAGTAAAACATGTTGAAAATGAGACGTATGCAAGAGCGGAATCAGGTCATGAAGAGGAGGAAATAATACTGGGTAGCTTGCAGTACATTAGTGAGGGTGATGAAGCAGCGGCAGAAGTACCCCTGTGACTAGGCGATGGCAGGCAAATACAAATGCAAGTGGACACTGGAGCATGCAAATCGGTTATTCATTACAGTGACTATAAAAAATACTTTCATAATCATAGTGTTCGGAAATGTGTGTCAAAATTGAAATCGGTATCTGGAGAAACATTATCTGTGTTTGGATTGATTAAGATAAAGATTAAAGACATTAATAAGGGTTTAGATTTAGTTATAATTAAGGCCAATAAGTATTTTATGCCTTTGTTAGGACGTAACTGGTTAAGTTTACTGTATCCAGGTTGGCAGCAACAGTTTAAACAGAATAGTAAATCAGAAGTTATAAGGCAAGTAAGTGAGACGGCAGAGGCCAGTCAGGTTAAGCAATTGGTAGACCAAGTTAAGTCACAATATGAGAGTATATTTACCAAAGATAGATCATCTCACATAGTAGGTATGAAAGCATGTCTTAAAATGAAAGAGTCGGCTAGGCCTATGTTTCATAAAGCATATTCCATGCCATATGCTAAAAAAGAGGAAGTAGAAAAAGAGTTGTTGAGTTTAGAAAAAGCAGGCATTATTACTAGAGTTCAGCACAGTGATTGGGCTAGTCCTATTGTACTGGCTCAACGGACAGATAAAAAATTGAGAGTGTGTGTTGACTATAAGGTAACTGTTAATAAAATGTTAGACACTGAGCATTATCCATTACCAGTTCCGGAGGATATCTTTACAGAACTAACGGGAGCAAACATATTCTGTGTTCTTGACTTATCAGGGGCCTACCAACAACTGCTACTGGATGAGAGCTCACAGGAGTACTTAACTATAAACACACACCTCGGTTTATTTAGACCTACAAGGTTACAGTTTGGCGTCTCGAGTGGGCCCTCGGTGTTCCAATGTGTAATGGATCAGATATTGCAAGGACTGAAGAACGTGAAGTGTTTTATTGATGACTTGGTCATTAAAGGGTCAGATTTACAAGACTGTCACAAAAATTTAATTGCAGTGTTAGAAAGGCTTAAAAAGTATAATGTCAAAGTGAACTTGGACAAGTGCCAATTTTTCAGTGAGCAAATAAAATTTTTAGGACATCTATTATCAAGTGAAGGAGTTAGGCCACTGCCAGAAAAGTTAGATGCTATTATGAGCGCGCCATCCCCTAAGACTTTAAAAGAACTACAGGCTTACCTTGGCTTATTAAATTACTATGGTAAATTTTTGCCTAGGCTGTCAGAGCAGTTAAAACCTTTGCATGAACTTTTAAGAAAGGAAACGCCATTCATTTGGACAGAAATATGTGAAAGCACTTTTCAAAATAGTAAGAAATTGCTCACTGAAGATAACTTGTTAGTGCACTATGACACTACTAAGGAATTGTATGTCACCTCGGATGCTAGCATGTATGGATTAGGGGCGGTTTTAAGCCATAAAATAGATGGGGAACCAATCTATTTTGCATCTAGCACCTTAAATGAAGCTCAGAAAAATTATTCTCAAGTTGAACGGGAGGCCTTAGCGATTATATTCGCTGTGCAGAAATTTCACAAGTTTTTATATGGCCGAAAATTTGTAATTGTTTCTGATCATCAGCCATTGAAGTTTATCTTTGACCGTACCAAAAAAATACCTATAACTGCAAATGCTAGAATTCAAAGATGGGCACTATTATTATCTGGTTATACTTATGATATAATCTATAGAAAAGGAACGTTACTAGGAAATGCAGATGCCTTGTCTCGTTTACCGTTGCCTGCCCTGGCCGAGGTCACAGATTGTATTAACTATTTTAATTTCAGTGAAGAACCTGGATTGAATTTTAAAGAAATTGCGAAATGCACCCGTACTGATTCTGTATTAGGCAAAGTTTATGATTATGTATTAACTGGTTGGCCAAGTTATGTTACTGATGAAAATATCAAACCATATTTTACAAAAAGGGCTGAACTGACGTTAGAACAGAATTGTCTACTGTGGGGTAACAGGGTAATTATACCTTTCAAGTTAAGGCAAATAGTATTAAGAAATTTTCATAAATCACATCAGGGCATTGTTCAAACTAAAATGCTAATAAGAGGATATTGCTGGTGGCCTGGTATTAACAATGAAGTTGAGAAAATGATTGATTGTTGTGAGATTTGTCAGGCAAGTAGGAATTATACTAACTCAAACCCATTAATGGCTTGGAGCAAATGTGAATTTAACTTTGAACGCATGCATGTTGATTTCTTTTTTAAAGACTCAGTTACCTACTTACTGATTGTTGATGCAAGGTCAAAATGGCTGGATATACATATAATGAATGGTACCTCTGCATACCAAGTAATGGAGAAATTGTTAAAGACGTTCGCCGTTACTGGTGTTCCACATCAGTTGGCCAGTGACAATGGACCTCCTTTTACTTCCATGGAATTTCTGAATTTTTTGAAAGCCAATGGGTGTGAACCACTTAAGAGTCCACCATATCACCCCCAGTCGAATGGTATGGCTGAAAGGACCGTTCAAACTGTAAAAAAAGCACTCGGTAGGTTACAAGTTAACAGTTCAAAGTGGTCTAAAGAGATGTTGTTACAAAACTTTTTGTTTACTTACAGGAATACACCAAATTCAACCGGGTTAAGTCCAAACGAGTTCATTTTTAAACAAAAACCGAGAACGCTATTTGATTTAATGAAACCATGTAATACAGTGACTAGGAGGGCAGTAGAGACAGGTAAAGAAATTTGTATGTTTAAAGAGGGTGATATGGTGTGGTGTAAAAACTTAAATGGACCAAAAAGGTGGCTTAAAGGCACGATTAGTCAAACACTTAGTTATCTAAGGTACCTGGTAAATATTGAAGGGGTTGAAAAACACTACCATGCATCAGATATTAGGCGATGTTATGTAGATCATAAGTTCCAAGATGATTATACAAAAGAATGTGAAGAAGTAATAATAGCACCGGAACCTGCTTCATCAGAGCTTAGTAATAATAATGATGAATTAGAGGAGATGCCGAATGAAAATCCACCTCTAGAAAATGGGGAAGAGACAAATGTGGCTGATGAAACAAGTTCTGGTGACCAGAATCCCGTGGTAGAGCAAGTAGATAGGCCTGAAATTGAATTAAGAAGATCACATAGAATAAGGAGAGTCCCAGCTAAGTTAGATCTGTAACAGAAATTAAAAAAGGGGACGAGTGTTGTATCTGTGCAACATGATCTGTGGTAAAAAGTATTATGTGAGAACTGTCGGAGTGCGCGGTAAAAAAGCGATCACTGGAAGTTGTAATAATTGAAGATAATAAATGGTTAACGGACTAAAAGAAGTATTATTTACTATTAAGAACATAAAAACTTTCTGGTAAGAAAGGGGCATCTTTAGATGTTCCTGGTTGTGGTTCGTCATCGTGAGCTGCAAAGGATGGCTCTGGTTCAGTCTCGGTCTGTTCTGTGGTGCTTATATGACTGATATTGCAAACACCAGTTTGAGAAGTTTGCTCCGAAGATTCTTGAAAAACAAAAAAGTCTTGAGAAGTGGTACCCCTATTTGTCTTCCTTTTGTAAACTCTCATCCTAAAAACAATACAAATAATAATTAGATTCATGTGGGGTTAGTTGTGCCCTAAACGGGGTTCGTTGTGCCGCGGCACAATGTACCTCCAACCATCGGCACTTTTAACCCCTTAAGCAACACAACAACCAACAAACCGATACCAAAAAACAAGTTGAACACAGTGTTATTACACATTATCTTCACGATTCTTTAATAAACTGTCAACACTTTATCCACACACTTAAAACAATAGGTTGCAAAATGACAGAAACAGACCAAAAAACATAAACAAGAAAATATTTACTTACGTAGCACCGGGAAGGCACGTGGCGGCGAGCTACTCAGACCGCGGTCTGACGCAACTAAAATTGCCGCCGAATGTGCGCGTGGGTAAAGCAGTTTTCGACGCGACAACGGAATATGTCTATCTCTTTTCCTCTTTGAGATATTCTCATCGGCACAACCTACCCGCGGCACGTTGAACCCCGTCCTCCCCTACTCGGCTATTCGGCCGTCGACTCCGCCGAATATTCGGTATTCGGCCAAATCACTATTCGCTGCATCTCTACTCTGGACTTAGCATCTTTGTACAGCCAATTGTGAAAAGGAAGGGAAAAACAAACCTTCCATTTTCGCATGTAGGTTATGTTTACTATACCTATGCACCTATGTACGTGATGGGTTAAGAGTAAATTCCGACCGGAGCTAGTTTTCAAATGCCGAAACCGAAACCGAATATTGGCTTTGAATTGATCTTAGTTTCGATCGCAACCGCAACCGAAACTTCCATATAAGGTCATGTTGTCGTGGGAAAAAAAATACAATCATATTTGAAGATCATTAACATACATAACATATTATTCCAAATAAATTATCAGTGTTTTTTAGGGTTCCGTAGCCAAAATGGCAAAAACGGAACCCTTATAGTTTCGTCATGTCCGTCCGTCTGTCTGTCTGTCTGTCTGTCTGTCCGTATGTCACAGGCATTTTACTCAGAAACTACATGATGGATATTGATGAAATTTGGAATATAGGTGTCTTTTATGAGCCGCTACTTAGTTTGGTATATAAATAATTAAAATAAATATTTTTAGGGGGGGCACTCCAACTCCATACATGTTAAAGACAGTAAAATTTTTTTTTTCAGCAAATATCAACGTGTGGTACATAGTTCGACAGCTCTTTAAAAAACACTATAAGGTTCCTAAGTAATGTTTTTGATTAAGTGAATGTATTTGGAAATAATCGCTCCGAAAGTTGTGTAAATTGTGTCCCCCTCCCCTCTATTTTCTAAACCGTGCGTCCGAAAAATATGAAAAAAATCACGAAAGTAACGCTTAATTAATACTTTCAACGAAAATTATTTGCAACAAGATCGAGTTAACCGTTTTTGAGTTATTGCCGATAAACTGCGCTTCTCAACAAAAGGACGTAATTGCTATGAAGATACGCTCTTATGTTGTTGTACTTTTTTTACATCGTATTTTTTACCTTATAGTTACGGCTATGGAACCCTACACTGAGCATGGTCCGACATGCTCTTGGCCAGTTATTTAAAATAAAGACTGTCTGATCGCGATAGTTGCAACAGCTCAAAGAGCTAGCTAGCATTATGTACAGTACAAGCACAAAAAAGCGTGAAGCCCCTCAAGTTCAGTTTCGGCCGTTGTTTCGGCTGAATTGCAGCCAAAACCGAAACTAAGCTGAAACCCGGTCTCAACCTCGGTCCGACTCTAGTTAGAAGCACTACCCTATCTGAAAACCTAGGCTGTTGATATTGTTGTTTTTGTAGTTGTAGTCGTTGGTAACATCAAAATGTTGCCAACGTCTTTTGGGAGTGACCTCTGTGTTCCAAGGTTTTGTATCCGGGACTTGGCATTCAAGAATTAAGTGGACTCACCTGCCTCCATGCAAGTTCTACAGTCAAGATCTGTCAGTGAAATCTGGAATACAATGTCGCATACATTGCTGGATCCCTTGTGTAAGTTGTGTACTGCACTGTATCCTGCCTTTTCACCGAATTATTTTTCCCAAATGTTTCACTTGCCATCTGTTTCATTTCCCAACTTTTGATTTTCACCGAAAGCAAACATTTTTCTCAGAGTATTTTCTTATAGTTTTATAGAACACAGTAGGTTAGGTTAGTTTTGTTTTATGAATGTTTGCGGCAGTGCAGGTTGCGTGACTTGCATTTTTTACATGTTATGTTTTTGATGGGATCTCATTTATTTTTGTGTGTGGTCTTCCTTTATTTATTACATTCCAATCCAATCAATGGCAAATAGCATTATTTGCCGTTTGAACTACAAAATTAACTTTGTAATCGCATGTATTTATATAGGATTACAAACTTATACAGTTTATATATCTATGAAAGGTGTCTGTAATTGCAATATTTTTAGATTTTGTGTGACGTGATAGGCTAAAAGCTAATTATTTTGCAAACTTGGAGCTTGTGGGTCTGCTAGTTCATTAGAATTATGATGATCAAAGATCAGTTAGTCAATCAGTGAGTGTGTCAGTGACAAAACTAAGTAACTTTAACAGGCGATAGTTCTTAAACTACAAGTTCAAATTAAATGTTATTGAAAATATATCTTAGTCATATTATACCTAATTATGTTACTGAAAATTCAGGGTTCTAGCTTTAATCAGCACAAAATTACAGGAAGTTGAAAATGGCCTGAATAGCTGCGGGAAAAGGATGGTAGGTACGTCCGTGCCTTTGTTTTGCTCGTCTTGGCTCGGCTGTAGGTATTTAACGGTTTAGAATTCTACTGTCACTTATAATCTTGTAGGTATCGTAAAAAGGAAGGATCGTTGGAAGGAACGTTTCCAGAGGATACGTGTGATGTTTCGAACTAAATTTTACTAAAATGCCCATTGTAGCCATCTTCCAATGGTTATTTAAGTAAAATTTTGAAATAGTGCTGTTGCGTGAGGTGGCCTAGCCCCCCTCTTCTTGAGGACCGTCCTGTTGGAGGTCCTGAAGCACAGGGCCTACAGGCAATCAGGTTTATATGTATAAAAAAAAATACTGTTTGTAAGATGCCATTCTCTTACAAACGGTACTATTTCGGGTGCCTGTCGTTTCATAGAATTTTAATTTTGTGGGCAGCTTATTTCTCAAAAACCGTACAATTTTCATGGTTTTTTTTTAAACTTCATCATATAATAACCATCAAGTTAGGCCGAAAGCGGTTACAGATAAAAAATGCTCTCGAAGTAATGAAACATACATTGAAATAAATCATTCTTCTGAAATCTAATAAACGGTCCAGCTCCTCAGCAACAACTTCGTCATATGTGTCACATGTGCGTGACTAGTTCTGATCCGCTTCGAATAAATCTTCGGGGCCATTAATCGTAACCAACGCAGTAGTCAACAAAACATGGAATGGGCTCGAAATGCAAATACGGCTAGTTGATCATCATAACCTGTAGCTGTCATTGTAACTGGTTTAAATAACAAAAAACCCGAATTCAACTTACTTATAATCAAAGTCGGAATCTCTCAAATACCAACTTATATTTGCGGTCCAAACTGCTGCGGTCCTACCTATTCTACTGCCAAAGAAAAGGTAACAATATTAATGCCTGTGATCGATTCTTCCTTTATTCATATCATGAAATACTTATGAACAGTTTCACTATTACTCTAAATAGGGCTTAACTATATTTAAGTTTTTAACACAATTATCGCGGATAGTTGAGTATGTAACTGTCAGTTGCCAGTTTTAACCACATGTATCGTTAAGTTTGTTCTTTCAAAGGTTCGTGCGGCGCTGCACGTAGTTCTTTTGTGCATCGAATACTGTTACTGATGGGTAACAGGGATGCTGCTATACCACTTGTATAGCCTTGTCTCTTTCTAGTAACTAAGGCAAGTGGCTGGCCTAGACCTTCGAGTGAGCAACAACCTCTCTATGATTGATTTGTTTATGTTTTGATATCAGATGTAAACAGAAATCTAATTGACGTATGGTCTGTCCTTATGGTGAATGTCGGTAGGTACCTATGTTGCGTTTGTTTTTGGTCAACATTGAAAATAATACCTACCTACCGTGTATAGTATAAGTAGGTTAGGTAAATGTAGCTACAGATTGACTTGAAATAGTGACTTGGGTACTTAAAATTCTTCTTCTTCTATCCTATTACCCTTTATGGGTCTACGAAGCAATTTTCTCCGTTCGCTCAGCGTCATGGGTCAGTTTGTGTTAAATCTTCTCATCCCATGTCAACTCCTCGACGTCATTTCTCAATACTCAACTTCTTGCTCTTTTGAGTGACTCCCAGTTTAGAGGCGATTTACTTTTTGACGAGAATCTTTTTCATAGGTGAGTCAATTATCATCAATTTAACTTCTACATCCTTTGTGCTACAAAATCCCTCTCTTTTCCCAGTTTCTCGCTGTTGTTGTACACCTAAATTCGTACTTTGCCCTCTTTTTGTTGTCTTTTCTCTTGTGTTGTTTTGAAAATTGCGCAGTTACTCCAAGCGTTCTTTATGGGGCGTTTCTCCAGAAATACGTCTGCGACTCATTTATCTGTCTCCATACATTTAGTATGAAAAAGGGCCAGATGAATGAGGTGACCGCAGACATATTTCTGGAGAAATGCCCTATGGTCAATGTCATATTATTATCATTTGTCATCAGGTGAAATCAATATCGAATATTTTTATAATCAGCGGTTTTTTCAAATACCTAGTTTATTTTTGAGGCAACTTTTTTATCACCGACTGTTGCCTCGTGTCCGAAGTAATAAATTCAAATTATTATATCAGTCGGCGTCGAGACCCTTGGCCCGTGGGGTCCCTGCGCACGCGCGCTTTTCAAAGACCTATCCAAAAGGCTGGTCGACTGCACTGGTGACCAAAAGGCTGGCAGCTTCCTCGCAGGCTCGCACGCACATCGAATAAACATCGCCTTACAGCAGGGAAACCCTACAAAAACAAACTGCACGTCAAAACAAATCGACGAACCCAAACAGACGTCGAGAGACTTTGCCAAGGTTGCCTATCTTTGCCTCTACCTGATTTCATAAACTTCCTCTGGGACAAGCTGCTCATGGCAATCTTTACTTTAAAATATAATGATAATGATAATGATAATATATTTATTTGCAAAGAATATGGTACATAATAAAGGTGACAAGAATCAGATGTCCAATCATATTCGGTTGCGCAAGCAACGTACAAATTGGGTACTTAACTTACTTTACATTTAAATGATCATTAGGAAAACTATAATAATAATAAATAAATGAATGTCAATGTGATTCATACTTTTAACATTACTAAATGATTTAACATGAACATTAATAAATGAATTAATCCTAAAAAAAAAAAAAAAATTATTTATGAATCTAAGAATTCATTAACCGAGTAGAAACAGTGCTCCTCTAAATATCTGTCAATGTCTCTTTTAAACGATTTGTCGTCCTTATCTTTGAGGCTATTCGGTAATTTATTAAATATTTTGATAGCCATGTAATAGGCATTTTTCCTAAAAACTGTGAGATGTGGTCTTGGAAGTGACAACTCATTCTTCCCACGACATCTAGAATTATGAGCTTCAGCTCTAGTTTGAAAGAAACCAGGATGTTGTCTAACAAACACACAGATTTATTTTATGTATAAGCATGGTAGGGGTAGTATGTGTAACTTTTTGAAAAGTGGTTTACACGAATCTCTATATCCCGCTCCACATAGTACACGAATGCATTTCTTTTGTGCCTTAAACACGTCATCGACATTTACTGAGTTACCCCACAACAGTATACCGTATCTCAGAATAGAACCTACATATGCATGATAAGTGCAGAGAGCTGCTTCCAGAGATGCTACCTTTTTTGTTCTATACAAAGGGAATATAAATTTGTCGATCCTATTACATATAGATTCAATGTGGTCTTTCCAATTGCACAATCTGTCCAATGTGAATCCTAAAAATTTTGTTGATTCTACCTCTGTCACAATCTCATTGTTATATTTAATGGATAAATTTATAGGTTTCCCTCTGCACGTTTGAAACTGCATGAGTGTGGTTTTGCTTACATTTATTATCATTCATTATTACATTTATATATAATTATGTTTTTTTTTTCTATGTAGTTTTTATGCTGTCATGAATAAATGTATTTTCTTTCTTTCTTTCTTTTAAAACTGATAAAAACTATTAAATATCAAGTAATGAATAGGTACTTGATATACTGTGCCTTTCCCCGGAGACAATTCTCAATTGCCCAAAGTGGCCAATTTTTTGACCAAACGGGGCACAAACCAATAAAAAAGGTACCTACTTGATATTGAATACTTTGAATAGTCATATGAGCAGCTGGTCCCAGAGGAAGTTTATGAAATCAGATAGGCAAAGATAGGCACCCTAGGCAAAGTTATGGCTCTCGACTCGACGGTAAGCTAATCTAATGTAATTTAGATGATCCTATGGCCATCGACTCCATCATCAAAACAACTTGATGGTACAAACCAAGCCACAGTTATCTGAACGAACACCCATAGACTTTAACATGTTGTAATAAAGTTGACATCCGTTTAAATGTACAGTTAGGTACCTAACAGTATGTTAGATTGTACCGTAATGTTGCATTACCAATTAGACCAACATGGAAACATTCAACATCATAGGAAAATAATAAGTGCTAAGTACATAGAAACATTACAAGTTTAAAAAATCTTAATCTGTTACTAAGTCGAGTCTACATCAATACGGGCTCCACGCTACCACTGGCGTTAAGCTGGCTTTAAAGTCAAAGTTGAAGGTCATCAGGTCTGTTAATCTCAATAATGTCTCATTATTGAGATAACAGTAGGTCACGTTCGAGACCTATTACGCGTTGAGGGTTCTGTGACCATTTTGTGAAGTATAGAGCAGTGGCGTGGCGTCAAATATATTCTTAAGTAAAACCGGAGCAGATTTGGATTACTTTTTCTACAGGAGTAGTAGATATCGGAATATCTGACTGCTTTAAAATAGGCAAGCCGATGGGAATCGGGTTCTATGGACGCCCCGCCACTGATAGAAGTAGAAATTCTATCCATATGACGTTTGATTTTTTATAGCATTAACGATTGCCAACGAATTCTAAATATACAAGGTGAAATTTTAATGGTTGTTTTCCGTTTAATAAGGGCATGTTCAGTATCGTGTTCTGATTAGGAAAAAGGGCAAGAATTTTTTCTGCCCTCCGGCCGGCAAGCGTCACCTTGCCGATTTCAAGATGCCGCTCTCTGGCTCCGTCGAACAGAAAAATAGTATACAAACCTTGGCCAGTAAATAAGAAAGCCTCAGATCACATGTTTGTCGTCCTCGGCTTCGCCTCGGCCGACAATTCCATGAGATCTGAGGCATTTCTTACTCTACTGGCCTTGGTATGTAATGTACTATTTTTTTAAGCAAAAAAATATATTTTGTATGGAGTAGGTCGTTCAAATTAGCCGACGATACAAAACACAATTTTGTTTTACGTCATTTTTTTTTTTTCTAATCAGTAGCCTTATGATGCTACGCTTTGTCGCGCGATAAATAAATGATAAAGCATCCGTCACTCTCACACACTATTTGTCTGAACGTGACGGATGCTTTATCATTTATTTATCGCGCGACAAAGCGTAGCATCATACGCCTACAGAACACGATACTGAACATGCCCTTAAACGGAAAACAACCACTAAAATTTCACCTTGTATTATTAGAAGAGAAAAATTGAAAAATTATATGCCCCGGGCAGGATTCGAACCTGCATCTCCAACGACTTTCCGGGCAACACAGGCGCGCTACTAATTGCGCCACCGAAGCGTACCCAAATCATCCAATTTGCCCGAGAGAATTTTTGAACTTTTCTCTTCTAATAAAATAAAAAAGGCTATGACGTGTTTCGCCAAATTAACAAGGGGCACTGACCTGGCGAAAACAGTCATTGTTTCTCATTGTGCTTGCGCTTCCTTTAACAATAAAAGGCAATGACATTGTTCGTGAGATAGGATGGCTAAGCGGTGTCAAGTTTTGTCTACTTACTTGGTTTTTACCCGACTGCGGCGAAGCCCAAAGGAGGGTTATGTGTTTGACCTGTATGTATGTATGTCCGTTCCTATGTCCGCTCGTAACTACTCAACGGCACAACCGATTTTGATAAATGATACATCATCAGGTTCGTCTTGATGGCGCGAGTATCACTGGGTATGAAGTTTGTTAAAATAAAGCGTGCCCCACACTACGCAGATAGGATAATATTTTATCTGCGTATAATAACTTAATGACCTGAAACTATCACACACTACGCAGATACGATAATATACGAGACGATACATTCAGTCTAAATCCTTCAAACTGAGTAGACTTGTGTTTTGGTGCGGATTGTTTATACAGGATGTTTTCGTGTTTATCTCTTCTAGATTTACTGGACAGCTCGTCAGATGACGATTCTGATTATGAATTTGATGCTCGTGTTGCGTTACCATGTACTAACAGGCGAAGGATTTGGATAGAACGTCATAAGTATAATGCTTAAAAAGGACCGTGGTGAATTTAATATCTTCGAGGATCTATCAGAAGAAAAATTCTCAATCTATTTCCGAAACCCAAGGTTAATACTCGTATTTATGGCGATTCATGATTTGATTAAAGAAAATGAATACTAAAATCACATCAACCTGTATCTATCTGCAGATAAAATACTATACCATATTTATATCGGCATTTACGGCATTATACACAGATCAATTTATATACGCAGATAATATCTTTGCCATCTTTCGATATAATATGTCGGAGCCCACAGATACTTCACGATAAAATATAAGTTATCTGCTCTGTGCGTGTGCTGTGTGTGTGTGTGGTGTGCTCATTGAATTGTATAGGGAGCGATATTGACAGATGTGCGTTCAGATACAGATATCTTATTATCGTATCTGCTTAGTGTGACACGCTTAAACAAAATGGCGGATTTTATGCACTTTTGAAGTGCACCGCGGTCGGGTATTTCTTAGTAAAAATATTTAAATACCTTGCTTTTTCTCCTTATACGAGTACAAGTATAGGGAACTTTACTGTTAAAAAAGGTCATCGGGTTTGAATAAAATCGAAGGACTTGTTTATAGAAAACTAGCGACCGGCCCCGGCTTCGCACGGGTGCAATTCTGATACTAAATGCATGTATTATACATATAAACCTTCCTCTACTTCCTCCACTCTATCTATTAAAAAAACCGCATCAAAATCCGTTGCGTAGTTTTAAAGATTTAAGCATACATATATAGGAACAGAGAAAGCGACTTTGTTTTATACTATGTAGTGATAGTGAAGTGATGACAGTTTTTTATTTTTATTTTGTAACAATCATCTTGGGATGGGTCTACGGAACCCTGAAAACCTGACCAATCCAAGCTGCTCAATAATGCAGAGAATTGACAAAAAACTTCATTTCAATACTGGCTAGTAAAGTCGAAAACAAAACTTTTTATCGTGTGAAACTAACGCAATGTCTTATCAAAATTTTAATTATTGCAACAACCACCTTACGCAATGATGATAGAGTTCAGTTTTGAACTTACTACAGTTAGTCCAGTTTAAAAACAAAATATTCCGATATTTTGCCGGTTGATATTTCCGCTTCTATACCAAAAGGACGTAAGTTAGTTCGTAGTTTTAACGTTCATAGGAGCTTTTAATACGGATAGATTAGTTCACGATCAAGGTTAGAGAACCAGTTTGGAAAATGGCGACACATTCGCACGTGTTGGTGATCACGCGAATCCCTTGTCTGGTTTTGACAGGTCTACAGTCTACACCTGTGGTTCCGAACCTGGGGGTAATAGGGTACTTTCCTGACAGATCAAATCAGTTACTTTTTATGAATTGTCAAAACGCTCGGATAGTATGAAGTTTCTATGAGAAAAAGCATAATGACGTCATTGTGCTCAAACATCAAATCATCCCCTCATTTATAGCTTTTGGTCTTTTAAAAATCGTTTAAAACGTTAAATAGGTGAATTTTAGTTGATTTTTGCAAATTTTCGTAAGCAGATTTCAAGGCTAGCGTGAAGTAATTTATATTGACTACAGGCAAGTACCCTATTACCCCTTTAGGGGTAAAATTAGTTTTCTCAGGGGAAGTACTCATATTAAGTCGTTTTTCTTTGGGTACTTTCATATACTTGTCTGTATTACCTATTTTTGGAGGGGTAATGCTACAAATCTAGAGGGGGCCTTTGGGTGATGTGGCAATAAAGGTTAGGAACCACTGGTCTACACCATGTTTTTAGAGTTCCGTCATTCCATGCGTGCCCCGGAAGAAAAATGAACCCTTATTATATTATAAATAGCACTTTGTTGTCTGCCCGTACTTCGGGAAACTGAAATCGAAAATTTATGTATAGAGGTACGAATTAGGGATTGCAATCGGTTATTTTAGTATGGAAAAAGCTCGGGTTTTGACCGAATCCGAGTTTCTTCCATACAAAAATAACCGAGTTGCATTCCCTAGTACGAATGCACCACGACGCGACAAAGTATTTATGCTTTGTATGAAATTTTATGAGGTATAACGCAAAGGCACTCGTCCCACCGCCGGCAAGTAAGCGAGTAAAGTTGGGCGAGTAACATTCAATTAACCTTTCCAGATTCGCAATGTAATGCTACCTACTCGCTTACTCGCTGGAGGTGGGTGCCCAAACGAGAGTTGGGGCCTTTTTTTCTTTGCCCGCAATCCCTAGACCCCTACCTATTTCGTACTGATTTTGCATTTTGTTACTAAAAATAGTGTTTGGCATATCATTGTCATACCTACGGGTACGTGTTTTTACTTTTTTGCAGCCAAAGGCCTCAACGTGCTTTAGTAACTTGACATTTCACACACATCACAACACAACAAATCTAAATGTGAAAAACAAAAAATAAAAACCGACTTCCAAAATCTTAAACTAAAAACCAAAAAATAATATGTTAATTACCCCGAAGAAATGGATAATCAACGATTCATATATACATATACAGCTATTTATACTTTTTAACATGGATGTATAAAATAGAAGGATACCGCGCGGTCTAAGACGCGGGTGAAGCCAAGAAATGGCCGCCGCGCTTTGTACGCACGCACGCACACATCAACCAGCATAATGGGCCGGTCGGCTGCCATTGGGCCGTCAACGCACACATGCTCACTTCGGCGGCCATTGCTTGGCTTCACCCGCGTCTTAGACCGCGCGGTATCCTTCTATTTTATACATCCATGCTTTTTAACCTGTTATTTTTGAAGTTGGTGCCTGCCACGTAAAGCTGGCTGTGTTGAGCTCCTTAGCTGGCACCGACTTCAAAAATAACAGGTTAAAAAGTATAAATGTCTGTATATGTATATATGAATCGTTGATTATCCATTTCTTTGGGGTAATTAACATATTATTTTTTGTTTTTAGTTTAAGTTTTTGGAAGTCGGTTTTTATTTTTTGTTTTAAAAATTTACTTTATTTTAAATTTTTAGTGGCGCTGGAAACCAAATAGACTTAAGTCTATTTAGTTAAAAGAAAAAAAATCCTAATCGGTCTAGACGTTTTCAAGTAACCGAGGAACAAGCCTACATAAAAATTGCTCTTTGTTTTGAAGTCGGTTAAGTTAAGACTCGGAACTTATTTATTTATTTATTTTATTTATTTCTAATAAGAAATGCACGAGAAAGTAAGAAAAATACCAAAATCGCATATGTGTGCTTATGATATTTGAAGAGTTCCCTCGATTTCTCCAAGATCCCATCATCAGATCCTGATTTGGTTGCAATGGGTCCACCTCGGAGGTATACCCTTTTAAACAAAAAAAGAATTTTCCAAATAGGTTCAGCCGTCTTCAAGTAATCGGGGAAGAAACCTAGATACAAATTTACTCTTTGTTTCGAAGTCGGTTGACACTAAAAACTTGTTGCTAATAAGAGATGGACGAGAAATTACGAAAAATACCGAAATCGCTATATGTGTGCCTATAATATTTGAAGAGTTCCCTCGATTTCTCCAAGATTCCATCATCAGATCCTGACTTGGTTGAAATGGGACCACCTAGAACCACCTGAACAAACACACAAAAAAAAACATACGACGAATTGAGAACCGTCCTTCTTTTGGAAGTCGGTTAAAAAGGATTATAATTATTTAGTCTCTAGAAATTATTCTTTCATAGCATTTTAAGAGGAAAAAGTTAAGACTCAAGTTTCCTCAATCATCTAATTCTGCGATCCGGTATCTACCTGTAATAAATAACGAAAGTTGATCGCGGCATAATCTGTGGTCGGGTGACGTCATCCGTCACGTAGCGTACGTGACACGAGCGATGTACGTGTGTTGCTGACGTGACGTTTCGATTATAGGCACCAGTCGAGATTTTTTATTGAATTCATTCACAATAAAGTAGATCCACGTGTCCTGTAAATGAATATAGTTTTCTGCCCGTAATTTGCTTTGATTCAAAGATATGTGTATCTAAAGCGCTCACTTTCTATTTTAATATACAATTATACATATCTACTTAATAAGAATTGATGCAGAAGTTTCCTGCGACGCGATAGCAAATTAAAATCATTTTCACGTACCATGATATGGTAAGTGTAAAAGTCCATGCAAGACACTTTATTGGTCACAGGGCGCCTTGTCTGCGGATTTGAGAGGAATTTCGAAATGGTACCCTTCTTGGCCTTTCCAAAAAAATATCGGGTACTGGAGAACATCGTAGAACTATGAGTATCGGCGACGCGGGAGAGCAGCCCGTCGTGCGCACGTAGCACGATATCTCTGTTGGAGGTGAGTTCGTGCCCGCCACCACGGCTGCCACTTCGTTGATGGTGGGCGCGTTGTCCCGCCGCGCCGTGCGTGTTCGCCGCGCGGCACCCGGTCCGGGTGGATCACCCCCTTATAATTTTCATTAGACATATTTTCCAGAGTCGTCTTGAATTCACGTACCAAAATATTGTTGTCATTGAGTACTCTTTGTATTTTTTAACCGACTTCCAAAAGAAGGACGGTTCTCAATTCGTCTGTATGTTTTTTATTTTTTTTTTTATTTTTTTTTTGTGTGTTTGTTCACCGATTACTTGAAGACGGCTGGACCGATTTGGAAAATTCCTTTTTTGTTTGAAAGGGTAGACTTTCGAGGTGGTCCCATTGCAACCAAGTCAGGATCTGATGATGGAATCTTGGAGAAATCGAGGGAACTCTTCAAATATTATAGGCACACATATAGCGATTTCGGTATTTTTCGTAATTTCTCGTCCATCTCTTATTAGCAACAAGTTTTTAGTGTTAACCGACTTCAAAACAAAGAGTAAATTTGTATCTAGGTTTCTTCCCCGATTACTTGAAGACGGCTGAACCTATTTGGAAAATTCTTTTTTTGTTTAAAAGGGTATACCTCCGAGGTGGACCCATTGCAACCAAATCAGGATCTGATGATGGGATCTTGGAGAAATCGAGGGAACTCTTCAAATATCATAGGCACACATATGCGATTTCGGTATTTTTCTTACCTTCTCGTGCATTTCTTATTAGAAATAAGTTCCCAGTCTTAACCGACTTCAAAACAAAGAGCAATTTTTATGTAGGCTTGTTCCTCGGTTACTTGAAAACGTCTAGACCGATTTGGATTTTTTTTCTTTTAACTAAATAGACTTAAGTCTATTTGGTTAAAATAATATTTTTCCAGCGCCACTAAAAATTAAAAAATAAAGTAAATTTTTAAAACAAAAAATAAAAACCGACTTCCAAAAACCTAAACTAAAAACCAAAAAATAATATGTTAATTACCCCAAAGGAATGGAAAGAAATGGATAATCAACGATTCATATAAGTATACATATACAGATATTTATACTTTTTAACCTGTTATTTTTGAAGTCGGTGCCAGCTAAGGAGCTCAACACAGCCAGGTTTACGTGGCAGGCACGAACTTCAAAAATAACAGGTTAAAAAGTATAAATATCTGTATATGTATACTTATATGAATCGTTGATTATCCATTTCTTTCCATTCCTTTGGGGTAATTAACATATTATTTTTTGGTTTTTAGTTTAGGTTTTTGGAAGTCGGTTTTTATTTTTTGTTTTAATTTAATTGTCTCTCTGTTAACATCTTGAATGATTCCAGATCGTTGCTCTACTTGCGCATCTTCATCGCCTATAAAATAAACTTGTAAAATCTGTGCTTGCTTGTTCGTTCAACAGGAAGCAGGGAACGAATTCTATGGTAAATCTGCCCTTGTACAGTGACATTCGGCGAAAAACCTGGCATGATAACAACCTTATCCGCACCAAAAGATGTCGTGTGAAAGCAGCCATTATACTTTCTTATATTATTTAAAAAATACCGCGATTCGTCTGTCACATGTGAAAAGTTATTTTAAAGGTTGTACTGGTTCCTCTACCCTTGGGATTACTACTTTCCCTACAGAACAACACATACCAGCGGTTTCTTCTTTCCATTTCAGTGCTCCGCAAAACCTACACGCTGCACACATTCTTTTTATTCTAAGAAGCCTGTGGCTGCCATAGTCGAGACTTGCGTCATATTGTAATGCAGCATTCTGAAAAACGCCCCATGTGTTTTCAGTAAAGATTTGCCGTCGCTCTGCCGCTCTATTCGCAACAGCACGTCTGCGAGATTCCGCTTCCGCCACAGTTTCTGCTGCCCGCTGGGATGCTAAATAATTTGCGCGTTGTTGACGCCTAAATTGCGATTGTTCCGGCGTATCAGCCGCCCGCAAGGATACCATATACTCATCGTGTTGTTGAAGCCGATGGTTTGATTGTTCCGGGGTTTCAGCAGCTCTCAAGCTAGCTTGCCGTTCAGCTTGCTCCACGAGCCGTACTTGGGATTGTTCCGGCATCTCTGCCGCCCGCAAGGATACCATTTAGGTACTCAACGTGTTGTTGAAGCCGATGGTTTGATTGTTCCGGGGTTTCAGCAGCTCTCAAGCTAGCTTGCCGTTCAGCTTGCTCCACGAGCCGTACTTGGGATTGTTCCGGCATCTCTGCCGCCCGCAAGGATACCATTTAGGTACTCAACGTGTTGTTGAAGCCGATGGTTTGATTGTTCCGGGGTTTCAGCTGCTCTCAAGCTAGCTTGCCGTTCAGCTTGCTCCACGAGCCGTACTTGGGATTGTTCCGGCGTCTCTGCCGCCCGCAAGGGTACCATATACTCAACGTGTTGTTGAAGCCGATGGTTTGATTGTTCAGGGGTTTCAGTTGCTCTCAAGCTGGCTTGCCGTTCAGCTTGCTCCACGAGTCGTACTTAGGATTGTACCAGCGTCTGAGCCGCCCGCAAGGATACCATATACTCAACGTATTGTTGAAGCCGATGGTTTGATTGTTCAGGGTTTTCAGTTGCTCTCAAGCTGGCTTGCCGTTCAGCTTGCTCCACGAGTCGTACTTGGGATTGTTCCGGCGTCTCAGCCGCCCGCAAGGATACCATATACTCAACGTGTTGTTGAAGCCGATGGTTTGATTGTTCCGTGGTTTCAGCTGCTCTCAAGCTGGCTTGCCGTTCAGCTTGCTCCACGAGCCTTACTTGGGACTGGTCCGGCGTCTAGCCGCCCGATGGGATGCCAGATATGCAATATGTTGTTGACGGCGATAATATGACTGCTCAGGCGTTTTAGCTGCCCTAAAGTTGGCTTGCCGTTCCGCTTGATCCACGAGCCGTACTTAGGATAGTTCCGGCGACTCAGCCGCCCGCAAGGATACCAGATAGTCAACGTGCTGTTGTCGCCTATGGTTAGACTGCTCCGGGGTTTTAGCTGCTCTCAAGCTGGCTTACCGTTCAGCTTGTTCCACGAGCCGTGCTTCCGATTGCTCTGCCGTCTCGGCACCGCGTTGAGATGCTAGATAATTAGCGTGTTGTTGACGGGGGTCATCCGCTTGCTCCAACTTCTTCGCCCCTCGGAGGGCCGCTTGACGCTCAGCCTGCTCAATCCGCCTTAGCTCTGATTGATGAGATGTTTCTTGATTTCTAGCCACCTTTAGCTCGAGTTCTGCTAGTGTTTTTTCATAAATTGGATTTACGTTTCCGCGGCATATTGTAATAACTGTAAAAGCAAAAGAACGTGTGAAAGTGATTAAATGGAGTCAGACTCGAACACTAAGAAAACAACCATAACAAATAGGTATTATATTTCTCGTGAGAACTTATAATTCTTTTCGGTTAATAATAATTTTGGCATGAATAGTACATTACTTACCTAGGGCCTAGGGCGGAGGCTTTCTTTATTACTGCCAGTGGTAAGTGTAGCAAACACTCGTTTGTAATTTCTTTACCGCCCGTGGCACACAATGTTTTTCATCACACTTGTGAGAATAATCTAAATAAAATAATCTTTTTAATCTACCCAGTATCAGAAGAAAATTTTAAAACATAAAGTGACATTAGTGACATATATCCATAGACAAATAAATCGTCAAAATGGTTTAGAAAATTGTTAAAAGATTCCTCATTGACAGCTCAACAGCAATAAATGTCTTTAAAGTCACACGTTATCCCAAGGGAACCAATTTCCAGGATAAAAAGTATTCTATGTTTCAATCCAGGGTTTGGTCTTTCTGCATGCCAAATTTCAATTAAATATATCCAATTGTTACTGAGTTATTGAGTAACAAACATCTAAATATACAAACATCTTCACAAACTTTCGCATTTATAATATTAGTGGAAGTGGATATTAGTGGACGGGATGTTAGAACGTTGACTACCCCATCTCATAAACCTAATACTTAAATAGAAAAATATCCTATTAGAAGTTCGATTTCTTGGTGACTCCAGCCAGAGACATTTACATTAACGCTAGAGATGTCAAGTGTTACTCTAAAACTTGATTCCCCCATTTGTGACCAGATGAGGCTATATCTTCGAATGATCACTTAACGCATATAAAGAAACTAGAGACAAATATCGAGGATAACGATTTATTGCAAAATAAATGTACACGGGGACATTTTTTTCCGAGAAAAGTCATAAAAACACGTAAACATAAACGGGTAAGGCTGAAAAATTGGGCTTATGTAACATAAAAGTAACTAAAAATATATGTTACTGAGTAACTTAAAAGTTACATAAAAGTATTCTAAAGGGATATTCACAATGTCTACAATACAAACACTTTTTGTACTAAGTGTTTTAAGAGATCAAATAGGTATATAAGGTCCTAATTTATTAGTTGCAGATATTTTTACAGCTGATAGTACTCGGTCTCTGGAGTATATTAAAGCATGAAACATTATAGCTTTTACGATGTTTTTTTGGAGAAAAAGGAAAAACAAATTTGCTACGTAATAACACCCTGTTAATGTGATTACTAAATGAAAACTCATTGAAAAGATTCTAGTAGCTCTTTTACGTACCACTTAACTGTAACTGGCCACTTCACGTAGATATGTATACTGTAGCTAGTAGTAATGACTGTTAGCTTAATAGTCTATTTCTCGACGTGAAACATACGTTTCCCATTTTGTATTTCGACGTTTGGAGTTCCTTTACACCTCCAAAACATAATGTTTTGACAACGGAGACTCCTTACATCTCCATAAATTTTAGTCTATGTTTGCCTATTTTCTATATTTTTTATCGTGTTTTGACGCCTAGAGACCCTTTACATCTCTAAAAATGTAGTTTTAAGTTTTGTAATGTAATGGATCCGGAGATTATATACGTCTCTCGGTAAAATGTAAAAAAAACTGTGCCCAGTTATTTGCTTGTTGCATTTTATAAATATTGTCATCTTATGTAATAATGTCACAATTGTTGTAATGTTGTTTTTAAAAGAGAAACTGGTGAGTTTCTTCAGGCGCTTCTTCTCACCAGAAGGTCATCTACCGAAGCGCCAAAAGAAAAGAATCAGACATGTAAAAGAGCCCTTGAGGCCTACTTACAGAAATAAATGAGTTTGAGTTTGAGTTTGAGTTTGATAAATTAAAAGACATTTGCAGTTTTCCCGCCGAACCGTTACGACATTTACGACAACAAATTGTTGATATGACAGATAGTGTTATTGTGACATGTGATAATGCACATGATGATTTATTTAGACGAAATTATAATAAATTTTATTGTTAGGTAAATGAAATCAGAAAAATTATATGAAAAGATTTCTGAATTTCTATTTAAAGTTAATTATTTTAATGTAAAGTATAATGTGTTAAAATATCTGCAACTAATAAATTAGGACCTTATATACTTTGGTACATTTTTGAACAAAGATGAATAAGTAATTAAAGGCCACACAAAAGCTCTCTTCACAAATAAAATTAAATCATAATTTTTCCCCGGATTACTTGTTATAGGTAATCATTGTAATTATGTAAAATAAAATAAAAAACACGTTACTCTTCTTTGTGTTGCGCAGTTGGGTATAAAAATTAAAACAAACCAAATATTTTAAACTCAAAAACCCGACTGCAAGAACTTGTAACTGAAAAGAAAGCGTGAACAAAGCTTTACTTTACTTTTATGTTACGTAACTTAAAAATAAATTGAAATGGTAACATATGTAACTTAAAAGTAACATAAAAGTTAACCTCTATTCACTTTCATTTGCATTATATAGAACAATAACAAACATATTAACTCGAACACGACACCTAGCTATAAACTAATATGAAGATTATATTAATAATGTATTACGTAATACAAAACAGAA
Organism: Eudemis profundana; assembly: GCA_947034925.1. NCBI lineage: Eukaryota > Metazoa > Arthropoda > Insecta > Lepidoptera > Tortricidae > Eudemis > Eudemis profundana. Next base: position 5,567,760 of record OX344804.1, on the reverse strand, counting down.
CAAATTTACCATGAAATTCACTCGTAACTTTTAAATTCCATAAAAAATCCTCGGCACAAGTTGAATCGACGCACTGAACTACCCACAAAATGGCCGACCAGTGAGAGGTATACCAAGACTAAAGAATAAATAGTGTTGCCGTTATAATAAAATCAAATTCCGCAAATCAACTGCTAAAATAGCAAGACAGAACGGTTACTTAAATTAAGTAACTTAAAAGCTTCAATATGTTGACTTGTCTTATGTTACACGTAAATTATTATTTTAAATGGGCAATGCTAATGTTAAAGCTCGAAAAACGTTGCATTAATATATGACAGTTATAAAAAAAACTCCAACAAATCAGTATAATATCACAAAACTAAAAAACGATAATTACAATCTTTCAGGAACATTTTTGGGACATTTTTATTTGTATGGAAATCGATGTAATTGCATAGAAGAAAAAAAATTTGGAATACAAACACAGAGATTTACATTTGTTAGTGGACTAGATCTAGTAGAAAAAGTTTTGTATTTTGCACGGAAAATTAAAAAAGTAAAATTTTGTAATTACTTTTCGTAAAAACAATGCCGGACGCTTACAAGTCACGAAATCATCCCTTTTTTACGGCCTTACCCAAACACGGCCTTTGAAGCGGGGGTTTTCCCCGCCATTAACTCTTCGCAAATATGTGTCCCAGGCAAAGGTACTATTTTACTTATGACATTAAGTTTCTAGCAATAAGCAACTTCTGTATAGGGTGAATCCGGGGACGTGGGCAGGACCAACCCCACGGATTCTGTGAATGTTAATAAATGGTTTACCGTCGTATTTGAGTGAAACACCAACACTGTTTTTCTTTCCGTTTACTTTTTGTTAAGTACAAAACTTTGGTCTCTACAATCATGATTAATAAAACCTCTTATCTGTTACAACAGCATTTTAATTTTGGCAATCTTAACGTTTACATTCACCCGTAAAGCAAAGAGTAACTGCACTTGACAGAAGTATTCTAATTGTGGAGTGACACTGAATGTCGTAAATGATTTAAAACTTTTACTTTCAACACAAAAAAAACAACGCCAATCTCACTAATACTGGTACGAAAAAGTAGCTTTATAATTGATTGAATTTGTAGGGTTAATCCTGCCCACGTCTCCCGAACCAGCCTGTATATTATGGTGCAACCAAACAAGGTTCTTCTCGAGAGTGAACTTGTCTACGTCACGAGAATGTTGCCATTGTACATGGGCTTCAATATGCTGGCACGTAGACGGATAGAGTCTGGCTAATGAAAGATGAGACAAATTTATTGAAACCTTTTTAAATGGCGACATTACACAAACGTCAAACGTGTCAATCGTCATTAGATTTGTGAGGATAGTATGCCATGGTGATTTTGATAATCAATACGCAACATAAGAAAGTAACAGTTTACGAAAACACTTATCGAATTGTTTTTGCTTTTCTTTCCGCGGCTAATGTGGAGAGTAAATATATCATAAATAGACACTAACATTTTAATAAACACTATGTACTTACCAATTTTCACTAAAATCGGAAGAATTAAAAAAGTGTCAATAAAACAAAAATCGGCCCAAGTATCATTACCGTTTTTGTCACCCTATAAACAGTGTTGCATTGCAACCCGTTGTTTTTTTAAATTTGCCGCTATTTACTAGTCTCATCTTTCATTAGCCAGACTCTATAATGACATTAATGACGTCATCAACTTTCACGGGAACAGTATACTTTATTTTGTTTGTAATGTACCATGCTTCTATAAAGGTATTTATTACAACGACAAAGTAAAGCGGTTTTGCCTGAAAACATCACAAAAAAAGTATTGCCTTGATCACACGTACCGAGCAAACGGGCGAGACAGTGCTCGGCCCAGTACGTTTCTTCCCGTACTGGGCCGAGCACACCGTTCGCACGAACCGAGTACTCGGCCGAGGGCACTGTCTCGCCCGTTTGCTCGGTACGCGTGATCAAGGCATTACTATAATAAATAATAAGTATGTATCTGTTATTGCACCATCTAAGCGATAGAACCCTGCACCTTGGGACATCGGATCATCCATACTAACCCAATTCCCACTATAGTTGCTTCCCCTTCAACAATCGCTCAAATCCCAAATAACCCTACAATGAGTGATAATCGTGGAAACCGAAGACGAAAGCGATGATATATGTCACGAAGGATATTCATTGTCCCTTTCTCTTTTTTTATATAACTCGTTTTTCACCGTTTACAACTCATTAGATAGGTACGTTAGCATTATGTATTTAGAGTCCAAGAAAAAGCAATCTTCTAACGCTCGAAAGACGAACATTCTTAAATCGACTTAATCAATGGTGATTTCCTTAACGGGCACCACTGTAAACATCTTCTCGATGGCTTTGACGATCTTCGTGACGACGGCGGTGGTGACCGGCGGCGCCAACTCCTGGTAAATCTCCTTCCAGTTGGTGTTCGCGAACTGGTGGATGGTGTCCGCTGCAACAGATAGTTGAACTAGAAGATGATCTCTTTTCTTGTTACTCATCGCTCAAAGGTAAAGGTAACGAAAGAACTTTGAGAGATTGCTCATCTGGTCTCATCACTCTTACTCAAATGATAAGGAAGAACTTCCTGAACAAGTCCTACTGATTGTTGTAAAAATAAGGCCAGGTGGGGGCCGTGGCGTTTCCTGGGATCGAACCAGGTCCCTTGGCCCGGACCACTTTGAGCGGGTCGGATTAGGTGGAGGCCGTAGCGCCTAGGATCGAACCAGGTCGCTTGACCCGGATCACCTTGAGAGGGCCGTACTAGGTGGGGGGAAGAACTTCGAGGGGTTGGTTAAAGGTATAGATGCCTGCCTTTGTCGACTAACGTTTTATCAAATGTTTTTTTAAATCAAATGTACCTACATCTTGTCGACAACTTCTAATAATCTGTTTGGTCTAAGAGAAGATAAATGTATTCGAGCTACAGAATCAAGGAGTGACCACATCGTTACTCAAATATTCCGAACGGTGCGTTTACGCTACTAATATGTAGGTAGGTAAAGGTAGAGTAGAAAACGTGCCGCAAACGACGCATTACAGAGTATATGCAGCATTAGGCTTCGGTTTAGTCGATCCTTCAAGAGCACAGACCACTAAAGCTAGTATGTTGGGTGGCATCAGAGTAGACAAAAACCACAGGTCCCGGCCAGAACCCAACATTTATTTCTCCCGCATTCTCCCGCGGCTTCGCCTGCGTTGTTCCCGTTACTGTCCCAAGGGAACTGTTTACCGGGATATAAAATCCTATGTTTCATTCCAGGACTTGGTCTACTTGCATGCTAAATTTCAGTACAATCCATTCAATTGCTACCCTGTTATTTAGTAACAAACATCCAAACCTCCAAACATCTCAACATCCAAACATCTGCACAAACTTTCACATCCCACTAATATTATAAATGCGAAAGTTTGTGAAGATGTTTGGGTGTTTGGATGTTTGTTAGGTACTAAATCACGGGGTAACAAGTGGATGGATTGAGATGAAATTTGGCACACAAGTAGACCAAGTTCTGGATTGAAACATACTTTATAAATATCCCGGTAAAGAGTTCCCTTGGGACAATAATGGGTAGAACGTGGGCAAAGCCGCGGGCAAATGCTAGTTTATAATATTAGTATGATTTACAACGGGCCCCAGCGGATATGTACGCCACTGACAGCCTGTTGTTGTACTCACAAGCCTGTTTGTTCCCGTTGAACAGGTTCTGGAAGTTGAAGTGCACGTTGGTGAGCACGTCGGTGGTGTGCTTCCAGTTGGCGACCTTCCAGTACGTCTCGCCGTCACGCACCAAGTCCGCCGTCTCCAGGTGAATCTTCACTACAATGTCACCTGGAACGGAATCGTCAAATTATAATCATGTAGGTGAGAAATAATCTCGTTTCCACTTTCAGTATAGGTATAGGATAAGGTAGTCAGTCACACGTAAGGATGTGTTGTTCTTGAGAATACTCTCTAAAGTTCCCCATACAACTAAGAAACCATGTCCACTGCGGAAGTCTTTTACCCCTATCTAGGATACATAGGTATCCATAACGAACGGTTGCGCACTTTTTGACTCCACCAACTTTCGGCCTATACGGTACTTCATTCGCTATTAGTTCACAGGAGACACGATTCACATAACACACGACACGACTAGAGATGTGCCGTTCCCGGGAATATTCCCCACTTGTATGGGGAATATTCCCGGGAATGGCACATCTCTAGACACAACTGACGCCATAGCCATTCGTCACGCTCCTACAAAATGTGTTATAGCAAATACTCTATTAGGACACAGTACATTTACTCAATAATATTACAGGAAAATTTGTATAAATATTAGGTAACACTTAATAGGCTACTTGATGACAGTTCAAATCAGCTTCTTTTTATGAAGTGTCAAAACGCTCCGAAAGTATGCAGTTTAGTATGAAATACTATCTTGTGACGTCATGCTCAACATGGTGCCTTAGTTTTAGTTTCCGTCATTGTAAAATCGTCGGTGGCACGAAAATAAGTTTGAATGATTTTATCCGGGCTATTTTGGGAGCGTAATTTGCTGGTTAGAGTTAATGAATTTATTTTGATTGTTGTCAAATACCCTATTCTTAGGAGAGCTCTACATTAGTAAAAGAATAGAATCTTTGTAAATATTAAAAGCACTAGCTAACAACTATTTGCCCATTTAAAAACGCAACATTGATATAGGTATCTTAAGAGTTTATCGCTGACTGTTTACTTTCGCTCCGCTGGTTTGCCGCAGCGACAAGAGTTACCAACGCTCTGCGATGATCGTTTCACGGTCAGAACATTCGAGAGATACACATACCATTCTTACGGTGGCATACAGTTTCGCCCGCACTCGCACACTCGTTTATAGCCCAGTGACAAAGCTATCGCTCGCTTCTCGCTGCTCGCCAACTCGTTTCTAATCTCGCCGGAGCATGGCACCGTCGCCGCGTTCGCTCCCATCGAAATGTATAGTAAACGTGTACACTGCAGTGCGTTCACGCATATCACATCATCAGCCTATATACGTCCCACTGGCACAGGCCTACTCTCATAGATGAGTGATCAGCGTGATGTAGCACTTCACCTCCAGGTTTCATCTTCCTGCCGTTACGTTACGTTGAATCGGGATTGCACCGTTCGCCGCGTTCGCTCGCTCCCATCGAAATGTATTGTAAGCGTGTACCTACACTGGAGTGCGTTCGCACATCATCAGCGTGTATACGTCCGTCTGCTGGGCACAGGCCTACTCTCATAGATGAGCGATCGATATGATGTGCAGCCCTACGCCCCGACCTCGAATAGGTGTCGCGCGCTTCTAAAGCGCCGGAGTGTACCTACTCTTCTTCCCTTGTACTTTGCTAACAGTGACTTACGGATCTTGATCTTGTATTTGCCCTCGCCCTCGATGGGCAGGATGAGCAGCTTCCCGCCCAGCTTGTAGTCGCCGGTCAGCGTGATGGAGCACTTCAACTCCAGGGTTATCTTCCTGCCGTTACGCCTGGAACAACAACCATCATTACAAAAGTAACTACAAAACGGAAAATATACGTTTTTTCGCAAATAAGCCTCACGAGCACTTTTAGGAGCCTACCTAGATCTACGAGGCATTTAATTATTTAGGTAGTTTTCACTTCAATAGAAATTGCAAATCTGACGCTATGTTACAGTGTCAAAACTGATGCTGGTGCATGTAGGCGTTCCGTGACGGATTAATCCGTAGTTGGCGCCGAAAAGGTATAAACTTTCACATTTATGTGGTTGTAGTATATTGTTCTTATCGATTTCTTAATGCAACTTGAAACGGTGGGCCGGGAACATTCCTCGAAAGCGTTTCGTAAGGGGCACTACCTTTTTAATACTTTTGACATGTAAAATTAGGAATCTGAATGTCGGTATTCTAATATTATAACTTGGCTTTAAGATGGGTAGTGTTTCTTAGCAGCTAATAAGTTTTATTAGGGTGGCTACCATAGCGTTTCGTAAGGCACAAAAAGTTGATATTTTCATGAAATGCTCCCGCATGTGTTACCTAACTGCGGCGGATGGCGCTACAAGTCTCCCCTAAATGCGTATAGTGTAACAAAGATGCAGGCGACAGATTTAAGGATGTGATGACTCGTGTACTCGTGTGTTTACGTCTCTCTAGAGTGGGATTTTTTGTTACTTCTAGAACCGGCTACATTCTACAAAGTAACCGAAAACAGGAGTGGCTCACTCCGCGATATCACCGCGCGGCTGTTAAGAACCAAATTTTGCCTCTCGGGAGGGGCTTAGCCATTGGCCAGGAAGAGCACGCGTTATGCAATAAAGAGAGACGGTCGGACCATCGACTACTTCCGCACCGCATCCGACTCGAGATTCGAATCAGAATCAGAATCAGAAAATTTTTATTTGTCAGAATACAGTTTAAAAGGTTTTACAGTATAAAATGTTCTTGTATTCAACATGCAAGCACGTGTACAAATATTTGATTAATTAAGCTAGATTTATAGATGTTATTGAATTAAAATAATAATAATAATATATACGTAATCGATCATTAAGATGTCAGTAGATTTTTATAATTTAAATATTCCCCCACACTGTAAAAACATTTATCCATCAGCCACTTCGTCAACTTATGTCTAAATATATTCCCTGATAATGTCCGTAAATCATTTGGTAAATTATTATAAATAGTTATACTTGTATTGAACACATTTCTTTTGTATATGTCCTTGTGACTGGGTGGTTTGTACAGAAGGGACATAAGATGTGGTCTTGTCCGTCTCTCTATGACTTCACTCCGTAACTTGAAGTATTCGGGATGTTCTTTGACAAAAACACATATATCCCTTATGTACAAACATGGCAGTGGCTGTCGAGTCTGAACTCGAACGTCAGTTTTGTGAGAAAGAGTAACTTCTGAACGTACATAGTAGTTACTATTACCTACTTATTCTCTGACTTGGCTTGATTATTCTTTGAATAAAGGTACTGACACATTTGCTTGCTTAAAGCATGCCACTAATGAGCATGTGCACATTAGTGGCATGTGTGTCTACCAGTGGTGTGGCGTAAAAGATATCCTTGGGCAAGCCGGTGCAGATTTGGCGTACATTTCCCTCTGAGCTGTAGAATAAGGTGCTGAAGTGCCTGATATTAGGCAAGCCGGTAGGAATCGAGTTCTTTGGACGCCACGCCACTGGTGTCTACTTATTGCCACTAATAAGCATGCTTATTTCGAGCATGCTTACAAATCAACCGCTACCACCGCATGCTTAAAAGCATGTTTATTTTAAGCAAATGTGTCAGTACCTTAATTCTTGTCTCAAGTGCTGGTAGACGGGTACGCCGTCTAATAAAAGAGCTCCGGTTGACTTTTATTTAGTAGATAGGTGTCGATTTGCCGCATATTGATCCAAGCACGTACGCACGCAAGACCTAAACGCTGTGACGTCACTCGCGGTGACATGTACCTAGTTAGGAACGTGACAAAACGACAGTTTGCCGCTAATCGCCCCTGCGTCACCTGTTTACGAACGGTTCCGGGTTCGCTCGATGCCTAATGTTTGTCGATGTCTAGTTAAAAATAAGATACTGATCAATGATTTCAAAAGTAAGGATAGGCCTATCCAAACAGTTCGGAGCTATTTTCCCCGTAACAAAAAATGCAGCTATAAAGACCAGCTGCGCAGTGCACGCGCCGCGTGTCGCACTACCGGCTGATACTGATTTGGCGGTATTTTTACCGCCAAAGCGTTGAAACCTTCTGCGCGCTCGCTTAGCCCTGTCCTTTGTATACGTCAATGATACTGATGAAATGATAATGATTAGGGTATTGCTTTCGATTGCAGGTTTAACAAAAGATGCACATTTCAGTTATTTAAAAGAAAGGCGACAATCATCATCAATAGCCTATAGGTGCATACCTATATGTCCCACTGCTGGGCACAAGCCTATTCTCGTATTCCATTTACTTGCGTTGTTTATACTCCGTTTTTTTTAGATGTGAAAATTTGGTAAACAAAAGAAGCAGTGGTCGTCAACATTTGTAATTATCAATGAACAATTTAAAAGTACATGATATTTATTATGTCGTTTTTGTTGTCCGAAATTAATTCATTACTTATAAGCCTAAAGTACCCACTTAGTAAGCCAAGCCAAGGCATAGTAATATAATGTATACATAATAGTATTTTATGCAACAGTTGTATAAGAAGGTTCAAAAAATGCGAATTGCGTGAGTTGCGATACGAGCCGCGAATGCGGCGAGTATCGCAAATAGAGACGCAATGAGCGTTTTTTGACTTAATTATACAACGTTGCATACAATACTTTTTCTACGACTAGGTTAAAATATAAAATACATGGACGTCACGCGTGTCTCGTCCGGTCTCTCCGAGTGTGTACAGCCGGCATGACAGTTGTGTCTATGGTAAACTTTTTTTTGATATGGCTGGTGACACGATGTGACGATAATTAAAATACTTTTTTTTATGTTGGCATCAATTAATTTAATTCGGAAAGTTTTGTTTTTCTTATGAATCGTAGGAATTTAATTGTTTGTTAAGTTGGTAGTTGTGAATTTTTATCGTGCAGTTAGAATTGAGCGCTTAATCCTCGACATAAGTTTAACCTAGATTTAGAAGTCTGTGGATGCTAGCAATAACGTAAAGTGACTATAACGACACTAGTGCTGTTATGGGGAATAGAGTATAGACTTCTCTGAACTCATATTATGTATGTTCTTATATTAGTGTTCGTGACCAAGTAAAAGACAGATAACAGTACAGGAGTAGAAAAAAAAGATTTTCGACATACCTGCTCATAAAGTGACTCTAATTTCATTATTCTTATGCGCGCAACGCAGCTTATTACAGACACACACTTTTTACTTTGATAAATCACAAATAAATACAAAAACAGAAGTTCTAAAGATATATATTACTTTTTATTCGCAACTGTGTTGACAAACTGATCATAACGTCAACGACGTTTAAAAACCTGACCATAGCTTCAAAACCTCTGCCTCTTTGGGTGTTTTATTGTGCAACATTTCTACAAATGATTAAAATAATAGGCAAAAAATGAATCTGATTTTTGCTTTTAGAATAATGTAAGTAAAATAATAGAAATTAGTTTTTTTCTTAATTTGTTAATTATGTAAATTGCAAACGTACATAAAAATCAAGTATTCACTATCAAATAAAATTAATTGCACAATGTCGCCACACAATGTACCTGATAAAAAACCTCAAGTTGACAGATGTCAACTTTGTTTACCAAATTTTCACATCTAAAAAAACGGAGTATAGTAACAAACATACAAAATACAAATATCCAAACTTCTTCACAAACTTTCACATCTAGGTATATACACTCGCAGTCAAAGAATTCGGGTTACCGTAATTTAAATAACAGAAATAGGTGTTTTACAATATTTGACACTTGTTTCATTTTCATAATATACTATTCTTCAATACGTGGCTGTATTAGCAATATCCGCTAACCTATCATAAAAATATTATTATCCAAAAATGCCAATTTTTGCGATATTTCATTCCGTTAACGTCATTATTTTTCATGGGTTTTTACGAGTTTGATCTAAACCTGAAATTGCTATTATTTTCGGTTCCTACCTTATTTCTGTTAAGTCACTATATGCTTCATAACAGAAACAACGCCTACTTTATACAGCAGCTGTGTAATTGTCTAGATGTGGTGTGTAATACAGCTAAAAGAGAACAGAACCTCAATTATTCAGCACTATGCTTACTAATGACATCTTATACCAGTGTTATACAAAAGGCTACACAAACTCTTGAGTAACAGGTCTTTTTTGCTGACTATTCAGCTTTAAGAAATAAAATCGGCAAATTACAGAACTAACTCAGCTAATAGAGTTATTATAGCAAAAACAAACTTTAATACAGAACTTGGCAATACAAACAGCTTCTATACATATATAATAAAGCTTAACCCTGCATAAGGTTAAACTATTGGCCAGTTATCCGGCTTGTGTGCTGCCTGGGATCTTTAGCATATCTTTTTTCCACGTTAACTTAGAAGCTTGATTTTTTTACATCTAAGGGATGATAAACTTGAGTAAGTATATGGTTTTATTTTCAATTCGATACCTCCAGACAGACGGACGGACGGACGGACAGACAGACAGACAATAAAGTGATCTTATATGGGTTCCATTTTTTCCTTATCTTTTTTTTTTAGAAACTGACAAACTCGCAACCTATACATGGGCGTAGCGATTGTCGGACCGTGTGGTCGGCCGTGGCGTTCCGTGGGGTCGAACCAGGTCGCTAGCCGGACCACCCTCGGGTGTCGACTGTGTTACACACACAATCGACACACAGGTTGGGCTGGGTGAGTGCCGGGGGTGCCTGGGGTCGAACCAGGTCACCTTGTCCCAACCTACCTCGAAAAAATCGGGCTAGGTGGGGTTCCTTATCTTGTAACCATTAGGTTTGTTTGATTTACATCAAACCGAAAAAATGGTTTTAGAGGAAAATGCCTATGATTAAATGATATGTCGATGAAACGTTCATCGGCAATTCAAGGATAAACCATTTTTAACGGACTTTCAAAAGAAGGACGGTTCCTAATTCGTTTATGATATGTCGATGAAATGTTCATCAGCAATTCAAGGATAAACCATTTTTAACGGACTTTCAAAAGAAGGACGGTTCCTAATTCGTTTATGATATGTCGATGAAATGTTCATCAGCAATTCAAGGATAAACCATTTTTAACGGACTTTCAAAAGAAGGACGGTTCCTAATTCCTTTATGATATGTCGATGAAATGTTCATCAGCAATTCAAGGATAAACCATTTTTAACGGACTTTCAAAAGAAGGACGGTTCCTAATTCGTTTGTATGTTTTTTTTTTTATATTTGTTCACCAATTACTCGAAGACGGGTGAACCGATTTGTAAAATTATTTGTTTTAGTTTGAAGGGTCTATCAACCTTTTTACCCACACGACGTTCTCCGTGACTAATTTTCGTTGTAAAATAACGCCTTTAAATTATGGTTTGTCTATGTTTAAATTTATGGCGTATTTTAGAACGTTGAATGCTCTGTCTCATAAACATAATAAATAGAAAAATATCCTATTAGAAGTTCGATTTCTCGGTAACTCCAGAAACATTTCCGGTAACGCCAGAGACGTCAAAAGTGTGGGACTAAAAGTTGATTTACTCTGAAAGAGTACACCTTCAAAGTAGCCTCATTGCAATCATATCAAGATCTGATGATGGGATCCTGAAGAAATCGAGGGAACTCTTCAAATATTACAGGCACACATATAGAGTTTTCAGACTTTTCAGTAGGCCATAGTCGTGCATTTCTTATTAATATAGGTTCATTGAAAGTCGGTTATTAACCGACTGCGGCGAAGCCCAAAGGAGGGTTATGTGTTTGACCTGTATGTATGTATGTATGTCCATTCCTATGTCCACTCTTAACTACTCAACGGCACAACCGATTTTGATAATTGATATATCATTAGATTCGTCGTGATAGCGCGAGTGTCACTGGGTTCGTTAAAATAAAGAAAATGGCGGATTTTATCCACTTTTAAAGTGCACCGCGGTCGGGTTTTTTTAGTAAAAATATTTTTTTTAATTTTTTAATTTTGTGGTTATTATATAGGTTTTTGTGTAGTTCAAAGCTCAAACTGGGCAAAGGCTTCCCATCTTTTTTCCGTTCCCCGCTTTGAACAATGTCTTGCCAAACCCGGTTGATTACATCCTGGTCATGTTATCTACTTCTTTATTATTAGGGGATAAATAAATATTAGGGGACAATCTTACACAAATCGAACTAGTCCCATAGTAAGCTCAATAAGGCTTGTGTTATGGATACTAGACGACGATATATTTAATAGATACAAATACTTAAATACATAGAAAACATCCATGACTCAGGAACAAATATTCGTGCTCATCAATCACACAAATAAATGCCCTTACCGGGATTCGAACCCAGGTCCTCTTGCTTCGTAGGCAGGGTCACTACCAACTAAGCTAAAGCGGTCGTCAAGTTTATATGTATAAGAAAGGGAAAAATACAAATAATACATATTATTTATTCTACTCTATACTTATTACATATCGGACTCGAGCCAATGTCACAGAATATAAATAAAGCAGTATGGAAACTACGCTTACTTTTTGAAATAAATACCAACGCTCCATTAGAGCGTTAGGGTTGTTTAAAATGAAAAGATCGCGGGCTGTCGCGGCGCTAGGGTTGCCAGATGGCCGGGAATTGGCGGGATTCTCCCGATTTTTTGTATGTCCTCCCGACTCCCGACAAAGAAGAAAATCTCCCGACAAACGACTTCATTTTAAAACTTAGTCCGATCCACTCACGGTGGTCCTGCCAGTGAAAATTTCTGCTATATCAGGCTAAAAAAAGCTCGCGCGTATAGCGCGCGGGGCATCTCCCGACCAAAGTCTCAAAATCCCGACATATTGTTTCCTGCTCCCGATAATAGGGTAATTCAATCTGGCAACACTACTCGGCGCACGTACGTAACAAACGCAAAGCGCGGCCACTCGCCTTCATGCGGCACTCGCGACTGACGGCATCGCGAGATTCCCTTAGGGGCCTTGTAAAAGCGCGCGTCTATGTGTGCGTGCGTTTCGATCGTTTTATTTGTAGATTCCAGGGATCGGAAACCGTTCCGAGTAGAATACCGGTTTTGTTCATTGACACGAGAACGGAAAGGTTCTGGTTTTTGTTTGTGATCACCGGTTAAAGAACCGTTCTTTTGCGATACCGTTTTTTACTAAGTTCCGTTTCTGTGGAACGAAATTAAACGTTTTTCTCGTTGCGTAACAAGATAGAACGAGTTGCTATTTCTAATTTTACCTTGAGTTTGCCTGAAGGATATTTTGTTTTTCGGTATGCTGCGCACAATGATTTTGTATTTTTTGCTTTTGTGCGTTGCTTAGGTTGTTGTGTTGTTTTGTTACGGATTCATTCGGATTATAAAAGTAGTTTCGGACAATTAACCATTTTTCGTAGATAATTTAGTTAGCAAGTGTCTAGCGCGATGTATTTGGTATATGGTATACATATAACGAGATTAATTACACTCACGGTCAATTAATTCGGGTCATTTTCTAAGGACAATTATAATAGGAAATGACCAGAATTCATTGTTCGTGAGTGTATTTAATTATTTGTAGGTATAATTTTAATTTATATTACCGAGTGAAAAACAAGCATTCTGTCGACCTGATAGAACAAATTAACGTTCAAACTGTTCAAAGCAAAAGATTACACATGGGTGGTCAGTCTGGGGACTAAGATGTAGTGTCTGATGCACTGTTATACCTAATACATACTTATATTTAATTGGGATAAATTTAATGATTAGAGGCAGGTACATTTGTTTCGTCTTGACGAGTACTCTGTACCGAAATAATATCCAGGGTCTGATGATGGAGCCGGAAGGTCGGCATGGGAATTCCGTAATAAAACGTCAGAACCCCATCGTGTTTGGGCTCATTTGTTTTGTCTTGACGAGTACTCTGAACCGAAATGATATCCAGGGTCTGATGATGGAGCCGGAAGGTGGGCAAGGAAACTCCGTAATAAAACGTCAGAACCCCGTCGTGTTTGGGCTCATTTGTTTTGTCTTGACGAGTACTCTGAACCGAAATGATATCCAGGGTCTGATGATGGAGCCGGAAGGTGGGCATGGGAACTCCGTAATAAAACGTCAGAACCCCATCGTGTTTGGGCTCATTTGTTTTGTCTTGACGAGTACTCTAAACCGAAATGATATCCAGGGTCTGATGATGGAGCCGGAAGGTGGGCATGGGAACTCCGTAATAAAACGTCAGAACCCCATCGTGTTTGGGCTCATTTGTTTTGTCTTGACGAGTACTCTGAACCGAAATGATATCCAGGGTCTGATGATGGAGCCGGAAGGTGGGCAAGGGAACTCCGTAATAAAACGTCGGAACCCCATCGTGTCTGGGCTCATTTGTTTTGTCTTGACGAGTAATCTAAACCGAAATGATATCCAGGGTCTGATGATGGAGCCGGAAGGTGGGCATGGGATCTCCGTAATAAAACGTCAGAACCCCATCGTGTTTGGGCTCATTTGTTTTGTCTTGACGAGTACTCTGAACCGAAATGATATCCAGGGTCTGATGATGGAGCCGGAAGGTGGGCAAGGAAACTCCGTAATAAAACGTCAGAACCCCGTCGTGTTTGGGCTCATTTGTTTTGTCTTGACGAGTACTCTGAACCGAAATGATATCCAGGGTCTGATGATGGAGCCGGAAGGTGGGCATGGGAACTCCGTAATAAAACGTCAGAACCCCATCGTGTTTGGGCTCATTTGTTTTGTCTTGACGAGTACTCTAAACCGAAATGATATCCAGGGTCTGATGATGGAGCCGGAAGGTGGGCATGGGAACTCCGTAATAAAACGTCAGAACCCCATCGTGTTTGGGCTCATTTGTTTTGTCTTGACGAGTACTCTGAACCGAAATGATATCCAGGGTCTGATGATGGAGCCGGAAGGTGGGCAAGGGAACTCCGTAATAAAACGTCGGAACCCCATCGTGTTTGGGCTCATTTGTTTTGTCTTGACGAATACTCTGAACCGAAATGATATCCAGGGTCTGATGATGGAGCCGGAAGGTGGGCATGGGAACTCCGTAATAAAACGTCAGAACCCCATCGTGTTTGGGCTCATTTGTTTTGTCTTGACGAGTACTCTAAACCGAAATGATATCCAGGGTCTGATGATGGAGCCGGAAGGTGGGCATGGGAACTCCGTAATAAAACGTCAGAACCCCATCGTGTTTGGGCTCATTTGTTTTGTCTTGACGAGTACTCTGAACCGAAATGATATCCAGGGTCTGATGATGGAGCCGGAAGGTGGGCAAGGGAACTCCGTAATAAAACGTCGGAACCCCATCGTGTTTGGGCTCATTTGTTTTGTCTTAACGAATACTCTGAACCGAAATGATATCCAGGGTCTGATGATGGAGCCGGAAGGTGGCCATGGGAACTCCGTAATAAAATGTCGGAACCCCATCGTGTTTGGGCTCCATCATCAGACCCTGGATATCATCTCACTTTAGAGTACTCGTCAAGACAAAACAAATGAGCCCAAACACGAAGGGGTTCCGACATTTTATTACGGAGCTCCCATGCCCACCTTCCGGCTCCATCATCAGACCCTGGATATCATTTCGGTTCAAAGTATTCGTCAAGACAAAACAAATGAGCCCAAACACGAAGGGGTTCCGACATTTTATTACGGAGTTCCCATGGCCACCTTCCGGCTCCATCATCAGACCCTAGATATCATTTCACTTTAGAGTACTCGTCAAGACAAAACAAATGAGCCCAAACACGATGGGGTTCCGACGTTTAATTACGGAGTTCCCATGCCCACTTTCCGGCTCCATCATCAGACCCTGGATATCATTTCGGTTCAAAGTATTCGTCAAGACAAAACAAATGAGCCCAAACATGATGGGGTTCCGACGCTTTATTACGGAGTTCCCATGCCCACCTTCCGGCTCCATCATCAGACCCTGGATATCATTTCGGTTCAGAGTATTCGTCAAGACAAAACAAATGAGCCCAAACACGATGGGGTTCCGACGCTTTATTACGGAGTTCCCATGCCCACCTTCCGGCTCCATCATCAGACCCTGGATATCAATTCGGTTCAAAGTATTCGTCAAGACAAAACAAATGAGCCCAAACACGATGGGGTTCCGACGCTTTATTACGGAGTTCCCATGCCCACCTTCCGGCTCCATCATCAGACCCTGGATATCATTTCGGTTCAGAGTATTCGTCAAGACAAAACAAATGAGCCCAAACACGATGGGGTTCCGACGCTTTATTACGGAGTTCCCATGCCCACCTTCCGGCTCCATCATCAGACCCTGGATATCATTTCGGTTCAGAGTACTCGTCAAGACAAAACAAATGAGCCCAAACACGATGGGGTTCCGACGTTTTATTACGGAGTTCCCATGCCCACCTTCCGGCTCCATCATCAGACCCTGGATATCATTCTGGTTCCGAGTACTCGTCAAGACAAAATAAATGAGCTCAAACACGATGGGGTTCCGTCGTTTTATTACGGAGTTCCCATGGCCACATTCCGGCTCCATCATCAGACCCTAGATATCATTTCGATTCAGAGTACTCGTCAAGACAAAACAAATGAGCCCAAACACGATGGGGTTCCGACGTTTTATTACGGAGTTCCCATGCCCACCTTCCGGCTCCATCATCAGACCCTGGATATCATTCTGGTTCAGAGTACTTGTCAAGACAAAATAAATGAGCTCAAACACGATGGGGTTCCGACGTTTTATTACGGAGTTCCCATGGCCACATTCCGGCTCCATCATCAGAACCTGGATATTATTTCGGTTCAGAGTACTCGTCAAGACGAAATAAATGTACTTGCCTCTAATCATTAAATTTATCCAAATTAAATATAAGTATGTATTAGGTAGGTATACCAGTGCATCAGACACTACATCTTTGTCCCTAGACTGACTTTTGCTTTGAAGAGTTTGAACGTTAATTAAACAAAAATATCAATAACGCGGTAATAATATAAGTAACGCCTGACTCAATCAATCAGTTTGATTGAACGTTTTTTTTTTTTGACAGTGACTTCTTTATTGAAAGAAAGTACAGTAAACTAACAAATACATAGAAGATAAAATTTAAATTTCCTAAAACTAAATAAACCTAAAAACTAAATTAAACTACCTAAATTAAAATACCTAAAATACAATAAAAATATTGCAAAAAGAAGAACGTTATTTGTATTATTTAATTTTGCATTCAGTTTGTTCTGTCAGGTAGACAGAATGCTTGTTTGTCACTCGGTAGTATAGAAATACCTGCAAATAATTAATCTAGTTAAAAAATTACTATGTATCATCTTTAAAAACTTAATATCACAAAACAAACAATATTATAATAAAGAGCGTGCGCGCTTCAACACTCAGAATTTAAACTTTCCCGACAAAAATTGAAAATAAATACATCGCGCTATGCGACGCGCTACAAAACACGGAATTTGACCTTGTAAATGCCGGCGCACATCGTCACCACCCCTGCGAGCCCCTCGGCGAGCTCGGCTCGTCGAGAATACCGGTTTTTATTCTCATCAGGAACGTTATCATTTCGTTCTTCATCACTTAGCGATCACCGAAATATTCCGTTCCGTTCCATCAAAATACCGGTTGTAGCACGAACGGAGGAAAATAACGGTATTTCAACGAAATAAAACGGTAATTCGATACCGGTTCCGATCCCTGGTAGATTCCTTACTGCTTTAGCTTATATAGGTATATTCTGTGCCAATGTCATCAACATTTTACGGTCATGGTCATAATGACATTTGTAACGTAACCCTTAATTTTACAAATTGCTAACGCAACAGGAAAATGGAAGTTAACCCCCACTTAATCCTAGTCATGCAGATAATGACAATACTTATCTTGAAGGAAAACCAACTGGCTAATAATTAAATCAGTAATAGTTGTAACGATATCCATCATTTGGATGGTCTAATACATGCATATGAATAAGGTGCTATTAAAATGCTATTAGTGTATGTGACCGTGTTAGCGTTAACGTTCTGGTAAGAAAATTGTTGCGTTTGCGGTCTTAAAGCCAATTAACTAGAAAAGCGAATTAACTTTTATTGATGCGGTTAAAGTGTAATTAACAAAAAACCCGAAGTATTCGCATTAAAGTTAATTTGATTTTGATCACTGAACTAAAATAAATAGTAGTGAGTAATCGACTTTATTTTTACCCGGATATTTATTTCGACATTTAGATTTTCTATTTACGTTTACCAACACCGTTAAAGTTTTCAGGGTTGTGTAAAATATAACGTACAGATTTTTTTAATCCTCTCTAAGATTTATATCATAATACAGGGTGGGAGGGACTATACCGACATACTTTAGCCATGAATTCCTGGTGGTGTGACGAGTAAATAATGTTATATCAACATGGGTCGAATATTGTCATTTTACATTAATAGTCTTATGGAACAAAATAAATCAGTAATTTCAGCCCCTCGTTATAAACATGTCCTTACTGGAGGAAAAGTTATCAAAAAGAAAAAAAAAGCTAAAATGGAAACGAAAGGTCAATTTTTTTTAGCCTCGTAGTAGCTTTACCATCAAATACTGCGAAGGTTAATTGCTGTATGTCTTAGTCACATTTATTAGGGCTTGTTACACACTTGGGAGTTTTCATTTAAAAAATAATGAATATCTCTGAAAGTAAGCGTTTTTCGACTATTCATCACGTAGCTTTTTTTACTCGTCACACCACCAGGAATTCATGGCTAAAGTATGTCGGTTAGTCCCTCCCACCCTGTATAAGATTCCTGAAGCGGGAAGGGACTGAAAAGTTAACAACTTCAGAAATCAACAGGCATGGGAACGAAGCAAATGAAATAAAATCTTATCAATATCAATTCATTTTCTATTATTTTATTTGTCTCGTTTGGACGCATAGAGATACCCTTTACATCTCTATAAATGTAGTTTTAAGTTTAATGTAATGTATTAATAACACACTACGCAGCAGCATAGTGGTCTGCTACGAAGCAGGAGGTTCCTAGTCCTGGGTTCGAATCCCGGTAAGGGCATTTATTTGTGTGATGAGCACGAATATTTGTTCCTGAGTCCTGAGTTGAGTGTATTTGTTACTATGGGGCTAGTTCGATTTGTGTAAGATTGTCCCCTAATATTTATTTATTTATTTTATTTATTAATGAAATCTCATGTATTAACGTCATAGCTATTGTTTCTTCCGGCGCTTCTTCTCACCAGGCTTAGGCTTATGATACTACGCTTTGTCGCGTGATAAATAAATGATAAAGCATCCGTCACGTTCTGACACATAGTGTGTGAGAGTGACGGATGCTTAGCATCATACAATCATACGCCTACTGAAGGTCATTACATTACCCGAAGCGCCAAAAGAAAAGAAGAGAAAAGAAAAGAATCAGACATGTAAAAGAGACCTTGAGGGCCTACTTGCAGAAATATATATATATATATATATATATATATATATATATATATATATATACAGGGTGTCCCTAAAACCAACTTTTATACGATCAGGGCTGATAGACCAGCTCATAAGAACCTAGATTAAGCAAATTTGACCTCAGTAAAAATCTCTTAGTTTTCGAGATATTGACGTTTTTGTAAAACTCGTGCTAAGTGATACCCTGACTCGGTGTTTTGAGTGTCATTGCTAAAATATCAAGTATTTTACAAATCTGTATTTTGCTATGTGTGGCCAAATAACTATGCTATTGAACGTATTTTCTATTTTTGCTAATTTATTCATGCTGTTGACACAGTACAATAACAAAAAAAAATTATTCGATTTTTTTCAAATTTCACCTCTGACTTCGAACTAGCGTGGTGAAAAAAAAATGTACCAACATAACCAGGCACTCAACGTAAAAAAATTGCGCATTTATTGTAGTTTCTAAAATGGTATAAAATTTACTAAACACTGTAATAATTTTTGAAATAATGATATTTTGTTACAAAATTAACCGTCTGCCGCCTTCATCTCATACGATCCGGTTGAACTAAGTTTGCACCTGGCGTGCTTGACATCACATACAAATTAGGTGCAAACTTCACGTAATCGTCAATATCTCGAAAACTAAGAAATTTTTATGAGGTCGATTTTACTCAGTCTCGTTTTTTATGAGCTGGTTTATCAGCCCTGTTCGCCATTTTGTAAAAGTCGCGAATTTTGATAGCCTGGATCAGTCTTTCGAATGTCATGACTTCAAATTTCAGTATTTTCTTAATCTGCTTTTTGTTAAACATTACTTAATAATTATGCTATCATACCTTTTCTGTTCGAAATTCAAATTCTGGTACGAAATTTAACCAATGGAATATTGTAGTATAACCTCCTTTTGAATTAAAATGCTATTATCTTAAAAACTACGGTGTCTAGTGTGTAAAATCTTTCTATTTTAAACTACATTATTTTTTTTTATTTTAGCATGGTAAATTTGTTTTAAGTATTACGCGATTCAAATCCGAGGTCATATTTTGAATCACGTAAAATCTAATTTATTTTGATAAGGTATGATAGCATAATTATTAAGTAATGTTTAAAACAAAAAGCAGATTAAGAAAATACTGAAATTTGAAGTCATGACTTTCGAAAGACTGATCCAGGCTATCAAAATTCGCAACTTTTACAAAATGGCGAACAGGGCTGATAAACCAGCTCATAAAAAACGAGACTGAGTAAAATCGACCTCATAAAAATTTCTTAGTTTTCGAGATATTGACGATTACGTGAAGTTTGCACCTAATTTGTATGTGATGTCAAGCACGCCAGGTGCAAACTTAGTTCAACCGGATCGTATGAGATGAAGGCGGCAGACGGTTAATTTTGTAACAAAATATCATTATTTCAAAAATTATTACAGTGTTTAGTAAATTTTATACCATTTTAGAAACTACAATAAATGCGCAATTTTTTTACGTTGAGTGCCTGGTTATGTTGGTACATTTTTTTTTCACCACGCTAGTTCGAAGTCAGAGGTGAAATTTGAAAAAAATCGAATAATTTTTTTTTGTTATTGTACTGTGTCAACAGCATGAATAAATTAGCAAAAATAGAAAATACGTTCAATAGCATAGTTATTTGGCCACACATAGCAAAATACAGATTTGTAAAATACTTGATATTTTAGCAATGACACTCAAAACACCGAGTCAGGGTATCACTTAGCACGAGTTTTACAAAAACGTCAATATCTCGAAAACTAAGAGATTTTTACTGAGGTCAAATTTGCTTAATCTAGGTTCTTATGAGCTGGTCTATCAGCCCTGATCGTATAAAAGTTGGTTTTAGGGACACCCTGTATATATATATTTATTTCTTTTTAACACTTATGTGGGTTCAGAGCGTTTCGATCCGCGGCGCTTTTTTCATTTTTAGTCCAGCAAATATAACAGCAAGCGGCCGTATTCTCAGTTAACTTTTTTTATAGACGGTATCGAGGCTACACACGATTGAATCAAAAGCTGTCGTCATTCGATAGTCTTTCGCGGTAAAAATCGAGGGTCACTAATGACAAAAAAAACGGACAAGTGCGAGTCGGACTCGCCCACCGAGGGTTCCGTACAAATACTTTAAATAAAGACTATATTTTTTTTACGATTTAATTACAAATGTATAGTTTTCAGACTTTTCCCTATAAGACGGTATTACTTGCCAAATTTCATAGTTTAGGTCAACGGAAAGTACCCTATAAATTTGGGTTAGTCTCATCTCGTCTAAAAAAGCAGCTGGTCTAAGCAGTAACTGGTCTAAAAAGCAACTGGTCTAATTAGCAACTCGTCTAAAAAGCAACTGGTCTAATTAGCAACTCGTCTAAAAAGCAACTGGTCTAAGAAGCAACTGGTCTAACGCACAGATGGTCTAATTAGCAAGTGGTCTAAAACGCGGCTGGTCTAAATAGCTAGTGGTCTAAAAATTAGCTGGTCTAATTAGCAAGTGGTCTAAAAAGCAACTGGTCCAAAGGTCTTACCAGAATGAAGTAGAACAATGACTCGTACTTACTAGTGAAAATGCATATGTCATGTACTTAAGTCATTAATGTCATGTAATATGAAAAATATTTTTATGTACCTACTATCTTTTATCTTCTTACCAAATTTCATAAAATCGGTTGTACAGTTAAACCCAGGATTGTCAAGGAATAAGAGTGTAGGTAGATCCTTTTGAGCTCTTCGTGTGTATAGCTACTTCCGCTGCTGACTGTACATAGAAGTGGGCTGCGGGTAAATACTTCAATGCAAGCAGAAATAGTTAGGCTACCTACCTATGTAGATTACGAAAATAAGTATCCACTTTTGACTTTATCTGAATGCAATAACAATAAGATCAAAAAGTGGACACATGTCTTTGTAGTAAAGGAGTTGACTGTACATATAGATATTTAAAATTTAAATAATAATAAAAATATTATGATCGATACAAATCAGTGCTGACTAATTTGAGTTTAGAAGACATACATTTTTGACGGGATGAGATTTAGACATAGAGCCTTATAGACCAGTTGCATTATTGGCGGGTAGCGTTTTAGACCAGTTGCGTTTTAGACGAGAAGCATTTTAGACCAGCTGCTAGGTGCGTTTTAGACAAGTTGCTACTTAGACCAGTTGCTTTTTAGACGAGTTGCTAATTAGACCAGTTGCTTTTTAGACCAGTTACTGCTTAGACCAGCTGCTTTTTTTGACGAGATGAGACTAACCCATAAATTTTGGTTTCCTTGAGAGTGTCAAAATATACGTTTTTTGCGGCATAAACGGCCATATCTTTTTTTAGGTTAACTTAGAATTTTAATTTTTTTCACCGCTTCAAGGGGCTTAGACCTGAGTATATTATGGTTTTATGTTCAACTGGATACCTCCACGTGTTCCCGAGGAAAAAGAATATTGACGGACGGACGGACAACAGTGATCTTATAAGGGTTCCGTTTTTTCCTTTTGAGTTAGGAAACCCTAAAAACGCTAGGAAAACGTCTGAAACTGATTTCGAGGATTAAAGACTCGAACTCTAAAGACTCCCGAGGCTTAAAGACTCAAATAACGAAAAGACAATTTCTTGCATTTTTATGCGTAAAATAAGCCAACACGATTCTTAGCCACACGAGTCTTTAGGGTTCAAGTCAATAAACCTCGAAATGAGCGTTATTCACAACACTACCATGTAAGGGACTTCTCGTATTTTAGTATCACCATAATTTCTAGAATGAAACAGAGGCGGATAACAAGGATAAATTGAAATACAATACGCGGAACTTAGTTATTGCGGCCGCCATTAAACAGACAATTATCTTAATAAGAAACAGTCATTATCATTGTCTCCTGGCATGGTTTTTGTACCCAATTGACATGGAGCATCCTCGTGGACTCAATTGTTCTGTAATACTTGAATAATCGGGATGGAAAACAATTTAAGACAGTTACAGCGTTTTTCTTACGGACCTACCTATTAACTGAAAGTGGTAACAGGTCATGTAATTAGTTATTCATGTAGTGATTAAGGTTGGACATTAAGCTTTATAATTACTAACCTGATACAATAACGATTAATATTAACGATGATACCTCCTGGGTTAAATTGAAATTTAATCGGATTCAGGTAATTTTCATACGTTCCTAAGTCCTACATAAATAATAAGTTACTTAATCACATAACGGTAGATTTCGCTCATCGACATCAAAATTCTCGTAAGCGATTCCGGGACTCACATTAAGGATACCATTCTGGTTAAGGAAAATTAAATCAAAGTCTGAAGAGAAGGCATATTCCAACGATGATAGTGATGTTCCAAGAGGATAGAATGAAATGTAATTCAAAATATAATCGTTTGTTCAGTCTCTACAAGGCTGTTCTTCATATCTCGCATGATTCACATTCAAAGAATACAGCCAGGGTTGGTAATTTCTTCCCCTATAAAAAATAGAACTTACATGAAATTCACGACCTCGTTGTTGCACTTTTCCCCCATTGTAAATAATAATCATTTATTTCAGGCATTAAAGGCCCATAGATACCTTACAAATAATGAATATCTCTGAAAGTAAGCGTTTTTCGACTATTACATCACATAACTTTTTTTACTCCTGTTAGAATCTATAGTCAAAGTTTGTCGGGTTACTCGTACCCACGGTGTATTAAATATAACTACAAAACAAACTCAACAACTAGGTCACATTTTACAGCGATATGCTTGTTCGTGGTGTCAGGTAGCAACCCGCCGAAGCGCAGGAACATGACACCTTTCGGCGAAAACTCTTCTTTGATGAAGGTCGCTATCTTCTCAGTTAATGGTAGTGTATTTTATACTAATAAAACCGAAAATGATTCACATCAAAAACTTACTTGAAAGTCACAATCTCGCAGTTCTTGAGCCCCTTAACCGTGGTATCCTTCATGTCCAGCTCTAGCCCCGCCTCGCGGGACGCGGCGTGGTCGATGATCATGGGGTCCAGGCTGGGCAGCCCCAGGTCTGGAGCGCCGGCGGTGATGTACGGGACGGCTTTCTTAGCAGACGCCATCTGGCAGGCGGTGTCGGCGTCCTTGCATGGCGTTAGGAAAGGCGCTGAAAATTTAGAATTTAACTAAAGATACGTATGCATAAAGACTCGGGAAAGGGGGGCCGTCTGGTTGCATAACAACTATTGTCATATTATTAATTGTCATAACAGTTTAAGCATAAAGTTGATGCTCTTATATTTTTTTTGGCATAAATTGTCCTATGGCATAATTGTTCCGTGTCATAATTATACGGAGTCATAATTGGTTTAACCATAATGTAAATTGTCATACATTTATTTAGTCATAATATTAATGATTATAAGTCGTTTTTGCAATAATTGTAAATTTCATACATTTATTAAGCCATAACATTGATGATTATAAGTGGTTTTAGTAATAATTGTAAATTACATACATTTATCAAGCCATAATATTGATGATTATAACAATCGTATTGCATAAATTTTGATAATGGACTTGCGATGGTTCTTCAAAAAAGAAACGATTTATATTATTGAAGTATTTTTAATTTCTACTCATTACACAATATTAGTGACCTCACACAGAACCAAATCGCTGCCAGAAAAGTAGGTTAGGTTAGGTTAGAAGTGTTAGAACTGTTATCTCACACATAACCGAATCGCTGCCAGAAAAGTAGGTTGGGTTAGGTTAGAACTGTGACCTCACACAAAACCAAATCGCTGCCAGAAAAGTAGGTTAGGTTAGGTTAGAACTGTGACCTCACACAGAACCAAATCGCTGCCAGAAAAGTAGGTTAGGTTAGGTTAGAACTGTTATCTCACACATAACCGCATCGCTGCCAGAAAAGTATATTAGGTTAGAACTGTGACGCAACATAAAAGAGAACTTTTAAAATTAGGTTTATGCGTTTAGCAGTTTATGCTTTTACTTAGTATGGTTAAAGTGTTGTATGCGCAACCTATTTATGCGTTTAGCATTTTATGCATTTACTTAGTATAGTTAAAGTGTTGTATGAGCAATCCATGTATGCCCATTATAAAGTATGCTTGAATAAATGTATGCATATCAACTATATGCCTATTACACAGTATGTCTATAAACATTATGATTAAAATCATTATGCGCATAAATGTATGACTATTTACAGTTATGCGTAATGATGAGTATCACGAATCCTCGTATGCGTATCAAAAAGATGACCTTAAACTTTATGCAACCCGACCCCTACCCCTCGGGAAAATGGGCACAGTATAATAGCAGTAATTTTTCTTCCTACAAAAGGTATATAGCGCGCTTGAATGTATGTGTCCGCGTCGTGTACGAACGCATAGATTGCACTCATACAGACGTGCTATAGAGCGTCTGTGTGAATACGTGTTGCGCGCACCTAAACGGCTGAAGTTGGACTACTTGTTCGTCTTTATACTTTGGAATGGGCGTGACTAAAGTGTACAGTCGCCACCAGACACATCTATACACTTCAGGGGGCTCGGAATATCTGAACATGCACTCTAAAGCCTTGGCAATAGAAAGGTGGTCAAATGTTTGTGATAGCCTTGTTTGCTCCGATGTATCTTACGACGACTGTACTGCCGCCCTAGTCTAAAAGGCGACTTTTGCTATGGAAGTTCATAGTAAAAAAGTCGCCCTTTAGTTAGACTAGGACGGCAGTGTAGGTACCAGCGCGGTTCTGGTTATAAAAATCAATCTAATAGGGAATATGCATTAATTTTTTTAACACATTTCTTAACAAAATCTGAAAATACCTTAAAAAAGATAACATAAAGTTAAAATAAAATTAAAATCGACCGAGAAATACGGAAGATATAAACATTTTAAAGCACTAATCAGACAGCGATTAGACAGAGAGATCCGATATGGACTATGACGTCATAGTACACGGCCGGCATACAATCTCTATACTATATTCTGTTTTGCTAGAAAGAGTTATCTTGGTTGTTTTTATAGTTATTTGAAAAATATTTTTTTTCTACTGTTTCTCATGCCAATGAGCTTTTATTAAAGTAAATAAAAAATATCATGCATATTCCCTATTGACCTTGCGAGCGTCTCTCCGGCTATTTTTCTCTACAGGACGCATTTCTAAATCGATTCTCGTGAATTTTGTGAGCAAGTTCAATGAAATGAAATGAAATGAAATGAAATAATTTATTTCTGCAAGTAGGCCTAATAATTCTATGTACAAATATGTTTATTAATATTATACGTAAAATCAATACAAAACAATAATGGATATATAATACAACCTGTGAGCATCGATAATTCTATAGATTTTTTTGTTGATTCAGTTTTTGGAAATGTTTGTGGTGGCATAGCTAAGAGGGTTGATTGATAGGCTCGCGAGGGCAACAGCTCTCAGGGCCACTTATAGGGTTCTAGGTTCTAGGTTTTCTGCAAGATCTAATTATTTACAGGCATTTTTACGACGGTCAACTGACAACCGCACATTGTGTTTTTGCAGCATCTAAAGTTGAGATTGAATTTTGTTTTATTTTTCGTTGTACTCAATGTTGTGGCAAACATCACTCTAAATTGCCGAAAAAGCTGAATCGCTAGTAGGGCATTTCTCGAGTGATTTCTGAAATATTGATTTCGGTGGCGTCATTAATGTCGAGGTCCTGGGAGGATTTGCATAACATTTTCAGATATTTAGTAGACGTCGAGGTTCTCTACCAAATACCCGAATACGTTGGAGTTCATTTACATATACTCAAATAAGAGAACAAAAATATCGGAACACGCTTTTATGCTCCTGACAATAGGGTCGTGTTCAGATATTTTTGTTCCCGTATGTGTGTATATGTAAATGAGCTCGACTGTACAAATCTCGCAGGACCTCGACATTAATGCTGCCACCAAAGTCACTGCCACGGTAATCACCACTCACCAGAGCCCAAATGCCCATTAATTAGTTTAATTTTAAGTCATTAGTTCATATACCTACCTCAATCAATTTGTTGATATTAGGGCATGCAATACCGAACCACACAAATAATACGGGTATTGTATGCCCTAGTTTATATTAATATTTTCGTCATAGTCTCGATTGAAACCATTTCAAATCTTTTAAAAGTTTTTTAACAAAAAGGGGCGATAAATAGTTTTGGCAATCCTAAAATTGCACATTCCTTATTATACTGTTTGAAGGATTTGTTTTCATTACTATTGTGCAATTTTGAGAAAAAAACAGAAAAATATTGTAATAAAATAATGAATGAATAATGAAGGAAAATAAATACCTGGGTTTCTTGTGTCATGTACAGTTTTTTTATAAGGTTTTAATTAACAGTATTATTATTAACTTATGTATGTTTGTATGGGTTAAATCTTGGAAACTAAATTAGAGCTACTTAGCGACGTTTGATTGGGCTCAAGTGTGGTGTACTTGCGTATGTTCGGTCCCAACGCAATGATATGGTGAACAGAATTAATATCGAGATAGCAGGAAATTGTTCGTCGATTTGTATGAGAACCAAGCGTGTAACGCGTGCTCGGTTGCGTATTTATAAGTATTTTACCAATAACCACATTTTTACTAAAAAAACCCGACCGCGGTGCACTTTGAAACTGCATACAATCCGCCATTTTGTTTATTTTAACAAACTTCATACTCAGTGACACTCGCACCATCAAGACGAATCTAATGATGTATCATTTATCAAAATCGGATGTGCCGTTGAGTAGTTACGAAAATTTGAAACTATTAGTATCTGCAAATAAACGTCCCTGAAGAATGTTTCTTTGAATATTTTTTCCTTTAGATTCTCACGTAATAAATATAAATTGGAGATGGGGTTAAAAACTGGCAAAAATCGTCTTACGTAATAAATGAATGGCCCCAAAGTATAATTTAGTGATGGAAAACATACATTTTCCTGTTTATTTGGAGGCATTTGAACAATTAATTATACAATTATTATCAGAGTTTCAAATCTGATAATAATATTGACGAAAACTGAAGTTGACGGCGTGCAAAGTAGGTCGTCGCCACTTCTTTTTAGTACGCGAGATACATACACTTTTTTCCTTCTATACTTCGATATATTTCTGTGATGTGGTGTCACGGAGCTGGTCTGATGATGTAGGCAATGTAGGCCATAGGGACCCCTAACCCAAACCAGTTAAAAGGCACCGTGTTTAGGCTCATTTGATTTGTTTAGATAAGCAATTTGCGATTATACAATAACGTCGCCCCCATGCTAAACTTACAAATGTGCAATTTTGGTGAACTTGGATTTTTGACCTAAACCTATACAGATTATGATCAAATTTGCGAATTTCTCAAAGTGGGAGATTTGTGTTGGGGGCGACGATAAATGGTACAGTCAGCAATAAAAGTCTTGTCTCAAAAATATTTTTCTCAACAACTTTTTAATCAGCAAAATAAAAAAAGTCTGTAGCATCAACTTTGAACTCCTGTTTTGATGTTTTAACAGACGTTAAAAACTGAATTAAAAAATGGTTATTGAACAAGGAGAACAATAAACAAACTAAGTAAAAAACAACTAGACGCCGGTGATTGACACATTTTTACTACGCCATTGTTTCTCTATTTCTTTGTACCTAGTAGGTGAATAATAAAATACATTTTTGATTAGTATTAATTAGTACTTGAGCTAGCCTCAGTGACAGTGACATTGTTTTGACACGTTGATTGATGGTGTTTTTCCTCGCACAGCGCTCTTCTGCCTCACACAAAGGGCTCTGGCCTGGTGGAAACGCAGTCTTAATGTGGTTTTCCACCGGCAGGGCAAGACGAGACGCGACGCAGATTGAATTGAAATTTGTATGAAGTTTTCAATCCTCTCCAAGCGATTGGATTGGATTGGATTGAAAATTTCATACAAATTTCAATTCAATCCGCGTCGCGTCTCGTCTCGCCCTGCCGGTGGAAAACCACCTTTAATCGATGAGCGTTTTATAACGTTTACGACCTTTTAACACAAAAATCGTCTTATCAGGCCGGAAAAGATTTTATGCTGTCAATGTCAAGTATAGTAAGTCGTGGCTACACTAACGTTAATTGTCCTTCATTGTGATACTAATAGCGTTTCCCGCTAATGTGGCCCCAGCATACCAAATAGACAAGACTCAGATTGGCGATAGGGAACGTGCACGGCGAAGGTGCTGCCAACTGGTGCCGCCAATCTAAATCGTATACCCTCTCATGCTGGGGCAATATTGACGGAAACGCCGTAATTTATTGCGATGAAGGACGATTAACGTCAGTGTAGCTACGACTTACTATATTTGACATTGACACTTACATATTGTCATTGACATTGACAGCTTGATTTGACAGCAGTCCTTGAAAATAACTAACTATATAACCAGACATGCATGGCTGTAAAGTGCATATAATATACGAGGTAAGCGATACCTACGATTATTTACCTACATTAGGTTTTCCCCACACACAGTATTATATTTAGCAGCATTTCTTCCAACGAAAGGTAGGTACATCGCGCGCTTGTATGTGTGCGCGCCGTGAACTAACGCACTCCAAGCAAAATAGTAGGTACGTTGTGCACCGAGGGTAGTAAGAAGGGGATTACTATAGCTTGGCAACTTCGTTGGTGACACTCACATGTGTGCTTTTTACCCGACTGCGGCGAAGCCCAAAGGAGGGTTATGTGTTTGACCTGTATGTATGTATGTCCGTTCCTGTGTCCGCTCGTAACTACTCAACGACACATCCGATTTTGATAAATGATACATCATTAGATTCGTCTTGATGGTGCGAGTGTCACTGGGTATGAAGTTTGTTAAAATAAACAAAATGGCGGATTTTATGCAGTTTCAAAGTGCACCGCGGTCGGGTTTTTTTTAGTAAAAATGTGGTTATTGTTATATGCAGCCGTAACTGCTTTTACTGCCCGTGATACACACAATGTTTTTCATAACATTTGCGAGGAAAAAAAATAAGACAAAAAGCAAATGATTTATTGTCTACTGTTTCAATATGTATAGTCTTCCACAGATAATGCTAAGAACTGCGTTTAGTTTTCAAACTTGACAGGTAATAGGTACCGCCAGATTGTAGGTACCGATTTTGAAAATAAAATATTAAACTAAATCAATTTAATTGCATTATAATAATTGCAAAAATTACTACTACTTTTCACTAAAATTGGTTTTGTAGCCATGTTTTGCCGGTTTTTGAGCGCGTTCCAGCGAACTTATGTTACTTATATGTGTAGATAAACAAGAAAAAAAAATTGCCAGTATTCTGCATCATACGGTTAAAACGTAGCATGGCCACTCACTTGACCGTCAAGCGACCGGATCATATCAGAATTTCCTTTATTTGCTCAAGATATACAAAACGTGGAATTATGACCTGGCGAAGGTCGCCCGAGCCCGCTGCGTGGGGCCGGGACCAGTAATTTGCGTTTTTGGGGGAGGCATATGTTAGGAAGTTTTGAAATGATATAATATGCAAGGACAGTATTATCGTTGGTAAGATAATACTGTCCTTTACATATTATGTCATTTCATGTAAGTACATTGTCATCGTACTTAGGGTCGATTCCAGGCATTTTTCCAGTGTTTTTTTTTATTTATTTCATTAGTTTCACTTAGATTTTTAACGCAAAGGTCTATATAATGACTTTTTATTAAATCATAGCCATTTTTCGACACTTTGAAGGAAACCGAAAAAAATAAATACACCTTGTTTGAGCGCATTTGATTAGTTTTGTTTGACATGCCGAAATTGGTATAAGTACTCTAAAAGGTAAGCTATTTAATTTTTTTTTGGACAGAAATTTATTTTAATATCAACGTGCTTAGGAAAAATTCTCATGAAAAACCAGGAAGGGAGGTCTGTAACTAAAAGTAGAGGTGAAATAAACGAAGGATATTTCCAAATTCAACCCTTAAAGGGTTACCTGTAACTGTGTAAGGATGACCTGTATCTCAGGGGCGGTTAAACGTAAGGTATATAACAGTTTTAGAAACATGTGTTACAATAAAATCAAATCGTTAAAAATAACTAAAATCGTTAAACTAAAAGCCATAATTAAACCTATGAAATATTTAATTGTATCTTTACCTATAGATGAAACTATCCATATTTAAATAAAAATTAATCGCTAAATGTGTTGCTAAGCGTAAAAACTCGACATCAGCTGAACCATTTTTTTTAAATATTCTTTGAAGTTCGAGGAAGGTTCTTATAAATAGGAGAAATTGAAAAATGGCCTGGAAAAATGTAGAATTCCCACTTTACTTTTTACCATGCGAGCTGTCAATTTGACACATTTCGGTCTAAAAATATCGGTGTCAAACCGGTGTACCAGCTAAACGCGCCAGATAAGGGGTTGAAACTTGAAACGGATGCTGAAAACGGAGGTACGAAGTCGTGGGGAGGCATCTAATTTATAAATAAATAATGATATCTAAAAAGTGGTTATTAGTTATTATAATACAACTATTTCACTAATCGTTAAATTAATCATTTCCATTTAATAGATCTTAAAATTTATCAAATTTACAACTTACCGACATTAGCACTCGCACAACACACCAACGCACTAACTATAAAAACCAGCATCATGATTCCAAAATTAGCAATATATTGCACAAAATTATATATTTTTAAGTATCTGTTCAGCGTACGTGGTTATTAAGTAAACAATGAGACAGCTTGGCGGAGATTGGAGGCTGCTACAGCGCATCTCGTCTTTTATAGAGTGCTAACGCTAACTAACTACTGTCATTACAATACACTCATTCACAACGCGTCGTCAATGTAGTCTATACATATAATAAAATCATTATGCAAAAACTACTGGGCTGATTTCCATGAAATTTGGTGTACAGGTAGATCATGACCCCGGTTAATATATAGGTTACCATTTACCCGACCAACCCGGAGCAGAAAAAATTATATTAAATGCCACACCTGGCTAAAAAGTGGCTTTTACCACACGCTACGCGTACGGAAAAAGCCGATTTCTAGCCAAGTGTAGACATTAAATGATGTACACAACACGGGAAGTAATAAAGAAAGCCCTCAATCGCCTATTTACGTCCCTCGCTTGCAGCTCGGGCTGCAAATATCTGCGATCTCAACCGTTCTTTATTTTACCACCCTAGTTGTGTAATGTACTACCTATACTTAACTTATTCCGCGAATGTTGTCGCGAGCGGGTTCACTATAGTCTATGTCTATACCATTGAAATACATTGCCGGATTAACCGATAAGCAAATTAAGCAATTGCTTAGGGCATCACGTCTTGGGGGGCACCAGAAACAGCACCAAAAATAAAATTGAATAGGAGGGGGGGGGGGACCCTTAGGCGCGGATTGCTTAGTTAGAGCATCAAGTAGTCTTAACCTTTTCAGCGCTACGTAAAACATAAAAGTCGCAAATCAGACGCCATGACATGACATAACAGTGTCACAACCGAAATTGAACTTTATGCTTGTGCATGAAGGTTTATATCGCTCTGCGGTCTGTGACCAATATATGCGTCGTTGGCGTGGAAAAGGTTAATCCGGCATGTCGAAATAATATAATGTGTAAAACGATATCGCCTAACAAAACCGACTTTGAAATTTGCCCCATAACGCCTGCTTTTAAAATCAATACTTATACCTATAATATATCAAATGGTATTGATTATCCAACTTAATGTTTATTAAGTGTGAGCAGACCGACATACTTTTACTCTCATTAGGCACTAGTTTGTCTCACCACTGAGGAAGCGACTAAAATTGGGCGAGTAGCATTACACTCTGGAAAGATCGATCGATACTGTTGTTCGGTGCAATGCCCCTAACACGTGCCATTATTTAGTTGCATTGATTGCCGACTAGATTTAACTATTAATGCATTTACGGACTCCGTCGAGTCCGTCGCGACCGGGTGCATTCGAAATTTCGAACATATTTTATAACATATTAACATTTCATTAACATTTAACTAACTTAGAAAATAATAACAGTTTGTCGTTGGAGTTAATAAACAATTTCATACTCTTTTCCCGCTTTTAACATTCACTCGCAACCCTCGCCGCCAGCTTGCAACTGTAACTCGCCCAATTTTACTCGCTTACTCGCCGCCTATTCCTAGTTCAAGAGTCGAATTATATTAGGAACGAGTATGGCGCCGATGTTCGGAATCAATGTGTAATGTAACCGTTGATGTCATAGTACAAGAGTCAATGTCTCAACCTGGAATTTGACCGCGACAGCGTCCGAGGGCGAAAATGTCATCACCCAATTTTTTCTTCCGCTATGGGCATCAATATCGTTTATGATGTAAAATTTACATATTATGTATTAACATTGTAAATACATAATATTGTCTTCGATTTCCGCGATTAGGTATCACTTAAACGGTAAAACAACTTAAACGGTGAAAAGGGTTACGAAACGTGGGGACGTAAGAAAATGTAGTAATAGGTCAATACCTATTCTTAGAAAGTAAGGAACCCATGGAAAGTAGTACGAGTTGATCCCCTGGGGAAGGTCGCACACCACCAACTGATGATAGCAGCGACAATATATGGTACACAGACGGATCCAAAATGGACTCCGGTACGGGAGCAGGCGTACATGCAATAGACTACAATGTCAGTATTAAGATGGGAGGTTATGCTACTGTCTTCCAAGCGGAGACATATGCAATAATCGCCTGTGCCCAGGAGAATATAGATAGGCATACCAAGGGGAAAAACATCTATATACTCAGCGACAGTCAAGCGGCACTTAAAGCACTTACGGCGCCGAAAGTGGACTCTAGACTGGTATACAATGGCATCCAAGCCCTGAACAAACTTGGAAGGCATAACAAAGTGAAACTAACGTGGATCCCAGGGCACGAAGGCTTCATCGGCAACGAAAAAGCAGATGAACTAGCCAGGAAGGGCTCGGAGGGCACACTCATTGGGCCGGAACCATATGTGGGTCTCTCACAGGGGACCATAACAACAGCCATAAAGGACCACGCCAAACACCAACACCAACTAGAGTGGAAGAACATGGCGGGCCTGAGGCACTCGAAGCTCTTTATGGAAAGAGTCAACACACGCTGGACAAACAAACTAAGAAAGTACAGCAGAAGACAGCTCAGAATCATAACGGGGGTGTTTACAGGTCACTTCGGGGTCAAAGGACTCCTGACCAAGATGGGACTATCAGACAATGCTGAATGCAGAATGTGCGGCGAGGAAGCAGAGACAATGAAACACATACTGTGCGAATGTCATGCCCTCGCCAGAACTAGAATGAAGGAATTTGGCACTGGCTACCCAGAGCCAGATGAATTCCAGGCACTACCAATGGGGTCCATCATCCGATTTATGGAGATGGTGGAACAGGCCATGGCGTAGATGCGGTAAGGGGTAATTACACAAAAGATCCCATTGGGTCGAAGTGTATCCGCAAGGACCCCTATTACCAAGATAAGATAAGATAAGATGATCCTTCGCGATTGTGCTGAAACCACTAATACCATCAAGTTGATTTCACTGGTAAAACATAGCTCCGGACACCCCCGCCTCAGTCAAATCGTAATGGCGGCGTGAGCGATACGTCGATTTTGACAAGAAAAAATAAAAAAAATTGTACGCTTGTTCTAAGTTAGGCATGACTTTGAGCTTATGTTACTTTTATTCAAACAATGTTAAATGTAATTACTGTTGTGTTTGAGGCTTTCTATTATGCTTAATTTTAATACTTTTGCCACGTGAACATAGCCGCGTGCTTGTAGGTTATGTTAGCAAACATTGAATGAAAAAGTGAGACTTGGGTCAAGATGATTCCTTTCTACATGTACGAAATGATCCCTGGGGATCATCTCGTAACATATTTGTGTTTAATTTTAAATATCTAATTACTTAATATGAGTAAGATGTATGACTATTTTAAATATAGAATATGTTTCATTATTGCGTTTTTTTTGTTTTTATAACCTTTTTCCTCACGAAAATATTTGTTTACTCGGAATGGGGGTAAGATGATCCTAGGCAGCAGCTAGGAGCTTTAGGAAAGTTGGATAGATAAATATTCTAGTAGTAATCGCCTTTATTTTTGGTTTACCTTGAAAAATATGTATTTTACAGCGATTTCCGCTTAAGGGGATCATCATCTCGTACTACCTTCCCCTATACGCGATTTAATCCGTTGTTTTATTGCAATGTAAATATAGTCTAGCCAAACATAGAGATACATGGCGCCGCATCACAAGAGAAGCGATGGCGCAAGACTCGACCAAGACATGACCACGATCACTCTGCCAAGAGTGCACGACTAAGAAGAAGAAATATAGTCTTTTTGGCAATTTTTAAACATTCTTAAGGTAGACCGAGCGTGCATGATTTTTTTTTTTATTAATGTACTTTTTTGAAACTTGGGCACAGGGCTTCCCTTAAATAAAAAGCTGTCGACGGCCCGTTCCATGAAAGCACACGGAGAGCAGCAATCCGTGAGGAGTGGCGTCGCATTGTGAAGCAGGCCACTAACCACGACGTGACGGCCACGACCACTCTGCCAAGAGTGTGACGCCGAAGAAGAAGACCCTTTCCGTTCCCTTTCCCTAGGCAGTCATGATAAAGGCACTAAAAAGCTTCGAGTGTGTGTCGGGCGGGGCCAGCGTTGCCAGATTTTTTTTTTGCCAAGTCGGGATTTTGTAACTCTTTGAGTAAAAAAAGCGGGATTCTTTCGTCGAAAGCGGGACATAGTAAAAAAAACGTATGCAATCAGAAGTTTTTACATTTACGTGACAATAGATAGCAAAAATAGCCATAGAAAATGTATTTTAATAAAAATATACCACCCGCCCGCACGCTGCACGCACGGTCGAGTTATCCCAGAAAAGCGGGATAACTCGACCGTGCGTGAAAACCGGAACTGAGGACTGTGCCTGTGTTTTTGATTAAAAAATCGGGACGTCCCGTCACAATCGGGACGTCTGGCAACGCTGGGCGGGGCAAGCTAACGTCATGATTATCATTAAAAAATATTTTTTTTTGCAAACTTGCTTTTATCTCAAAAACGCGAGGCGCATAAGGCAACGTGCCAGAACTGTAAATCAGCTCTAAATCGACAAAAGAGACACTATGCGGACAGTAAAGGCACAGTATATTAGCAGTCATTTTTAGGGTTCCGTAGCCAAAATGGCTAAAAAGGAACCCTTATAGTTTCATCATGTCCGTCCGTCCGTCCGTCCGTCCGTATGTCACAGGCATTTTACTCAAAAACTACAAGACCTATACTGATGAAATTTGGAATATAGATGTCTTGTAGATGCCGCAACTAAGTTTGGTAGTTAAATAATAAAAATAAAAAAATCTAGGGGGGGCACTCCATACATGTAACAGAAGCTAAAAAAATTTTTATTCACAAAATGTCAACGTGTGGTACATAGTTCGACAGCTCTTTTGAAAACATTTTAAGGTTCTTAAGTAATGTTTGTGATTAAGTGAATACCTTTGGAAATAATCGCTCCGAAAGTTGTGAAAATTGTGTCCCCCCCTCTATCTTCTAAACCGTGTGTCCGAAAAATATAAAAAAAATTACAAAGATAACGCTCAATTAATACTTTCAACGAAAATTATTTTCAACAAGATCGGATTAACCGTTTTTGAGTAATTGCCGATAAACTGCGCTTCTCAACAAAAGGACGTAATTGCTATGAAGATACGCTCTTTTGTTGTTGTACTTTTTTTACATCGTATTTTTTATTAGGGTTCCGTAGCCAAAATGGCAAAAACGGAACCCTTATAGTTTCGTCATGTCCGTCCGTCTGTCTGTCTGTCTGTCTGTCTGTCTGTCTGTCCGTATGTCACAGGCATTTTATTTACCTTATAGTTACGGCTATGGAACCCTACACTGAGCATGGTCCGACATGCTCTTGGCCAGTTTTTTATTCCTACAAAAGGTAAATCGAGCGCTTGAATCTATGCGCGCCGTGTGCGAACGCACTACAAGCAAAGTTTTAAGAATGCGAAAGCATGGTCCAGTTTAGATCGCACTCACACAGACGTGCAACTGCGCGTCTGTGTTACGTGTCGCGCGCTCCTAAACGGCTGAAGTTGGAGTACTTGTTCGTTTTTATAATTTGATGATAGTTGTATGCACTGGGACCATAAAAACCTGAATTTACGGAACTTAATAAGGCATTTTTTTCACATTTTTAATCTAGTAATAATGTATGAAAAATTAAATAGTTCCGGCATAATGTTGAAAAGTTCATCTAGAGTCAAAAATTGCAATTTCCATGCAAATTTATGCATGAAATTTTTAATATCAATCCTGACGTTATCTCGCCGCTCGAGGATTTTAGTGCCTTTATCATGACAGCCTAATGAACCCTCAAAAAGGCATACGTAACATAAGTCATTTATTAACCAGCTGACCAGGCTCAAGTCATCAAGCGCCGCAAATACTCGTCGTTGCTTAACGACTATGAGTTTGCGGCGCTTGCAGTAGAGACACTGTGCCCCTGGTCAGCTGACATGAAAACCTTTATGAGGGCCCTGTCGAAACGACTGATCGACGCCTCGGGGGACCCCAGGGCTGGCGCTTACCTCTCTCAAAAAATCGCTCTCGCGATACAGAGAGGTAACGCCGCCAGCGTAATGGGGACTATGCCGCAGGCAGACCTGCTGGACGGGGTATTCTTTTCATAATTTTTTTTTTTTTTTTTTATGTTTATTTAGTTTTAGGTTTTGATTACATTTTTACTTTCTATATTTTTTACATTTCCTATTTGTGTAACTCTTATATAAAATTATTCGTGAATAAATTTATTAATTGCATCCATTTCTCAAGTTATTGGCAATAAATTTAAAAAAACCGGTCAAGTGCGAGCCGGACTCGCGCACCGAGGGTTCCGTACAAACTCGTCGTAGATACGTAAATAATTCAAGATAAACTGTATGATGGGACAAACTTAACACAAACTTAATGTAAGAGAGCCCTTGAGGGCCTAATTGCAGAAATAAATAAATAAATATTAGGGGACAATGTTACACAAATCGAACTAGTGCCATAGTAAGCTCAGTAAGGCTTGTGTTATGGATACTAGACGACGATATGATATAATAAACACAAATACTTAAATACATAGAAAACATCCAAGACTCAGAAACAAATATCATCACACAAATAATATTTGCTCTTACCGGGATTCGAACCCAGGACCGTCAGCTTCGTAGGCAGAGTCACTAACCAGTCTAGGCTAAACCGGTCGTCAAATAAATAAAATAAAAAATAAAATAATATTGATTTTTTTTTTATTTTGATGACTTTGCTCTTGAAAAACTGTTGTTCCCATCCCCATACATCCACATATCGCCGGGTGAGAATACGTTTGTGCCATATCCAGCCATTTCCATACAAATCGACTGGATATGGCACAAACGTATTCTCACCCGGCGATATATGTCGCGCGGTTAGTTTAGTAAGAGCAAATAATTTTGTCTTACGATTTTTGTGAATTTCTAAAAAACGCTGCAAATTAGGAAAACCGTTTTATTTTTCCTGTAATATTTAGGATGATATTAATAATCGGTAATTATTACATATTTTTCTGTTCAGTAACTTCGGATATAATAGGGGGAATGCTATCGTTTTTAACGTTTTTTGTCTTAAGACAAAAACTACATGCCTTAGAAAAAAAAAACTGTTTGGGAATCTACACATTAAGCCCTTTCATTTGATTTCATTCGATGTAATAGCTCTACTTTGATTTTAGACATCCCATTTCGGTCCCCTTTAAAAAAAAGTAAAAAAGGTATAAGAATTTTTTTTCTGTCCTATAGGCACGGGTTAGCGGTTTTTAACACTATTCCAAATTTCAAGTCGATAGCATCAGTAGATCCTGAGATATCTTGCTGTGATAGACGGACAGACAGACAGAGTCGCACCATAAGGGTTCCTTTTTTACCATTTTGATACGGAACCCTAAAAACGGTATCAGAAAATCGCCAAAAACGTAAACAATCGACGCTCGTCGTCATACAGAGATAGGGTACGAACTTTGCTATAGTTAGATACATAGATTCGTTATTAAGTATTTCAACTTAGTATTCGGGGTCATAACGCAGATGTCCATAACCTTTTTGGTATCTACTTTAGAGGTTGCACATGTCACTTTTTTGCATGCATACGAAAAAAACTTAATTATAAATTTTAATTCGCGAGACCCACTTCAAATACGTACCTACGATGAAGAAACCTTTTACGAAAAAATAATATCGTTTAGGTGACCTTAGTTTTAGTCATTGTGCTTTTTTTTCATGTACAGTCACTCATCTTTAAATATGTATACATTTCGGAACTTATGCCGGTGGAATAAAAATCAAAATCGTATACATAATTATGATGGCGCATTGCGCCTATTTGGTGCTATGTTGGGATGAGAATGACAAACAGTCATTCTGGCGAAGTGTCGGGTCATGGTCTAAGCAGCGAGGTTGTATAGATAGATGGAAACGCGCCACGTACCCAAGCGACGAACAGCATAACGAACCTATTAGGCTCGTTCGTGCATGAAAAACTGCTGTCACCTTTGGGACGGGTCCGCCAAGTGGGCGTTTTCCAAAATAAATACCGGGCTAGCTACTTTCTCAAAATATGGATTTTTGAGGTTTTTTGGCTCAGAATCGTTAGTACTTTCGAACCTTATACGTAAAAAAAACCGACTTCCAAAAACTTAAACTAAAAACCAAAAAATAAGGTGTTAATTACCCCAAAGAAATGGATAATCAACGATTCATATACAGATATTTATATTTTAACCTGTTATTTTTGAAGTTGGTGCCTGCCACGTAAAGCTGGCTGTGTTGAGCTCCTTAGCTGGCACCGACTTAAGTTTTTGGAAGTCAGTTTTTATTTTTTGTTTTAAAAATTTACTTTATTTTTAAATTTTTAGTGGCGCTGGAAAAATATTGGCTGGATAAATTCCAAATCGGTCTAGACGTTTTCAAGTAACCGAGGAACAAGCCTACATAAAAATTGCTCTTTGTTTTGAAGTCGGTTAAGACTGGGAACTTATTTCTAATAAGAAATGCACGAGAAAGTAAGAAAAATACCAAAATCGCATATGTGTGCCTATGATATTTGAAGAGTTCCCTCGATTTCTCCAAGATCCCATCATCAGATCCTGATTTGGTTGCAATGGGTCCACCTCGAAGGTATACCCTTATAAACAAAAAAAGAATTTTCCAAATAGGTTCAGCCGTCTTCAAGTAATCGGTGAAGAAACCTAGATACAAATTTACTCTTTGTTTTGAAGTCGGTTAACACTAAAAACTTGTTGCTAATAAGAAATGGACGAGAAATTACGAAAAATACCGAAATCGCTATATGTGTGCCTATAATATTTGAAGAGTTCCCTCGATTTCTCCAAGATTCCAGCATCAGATCCTGACTTGGTTGCAATAGGACCACCTCGAAAGTCTACCCTTTCAAACAAAAAAGGAATTTTTCAAATCGGTCCAGCCGTCTTCAAGTAATCGGTGAACAAACACACAAAAAAAAATTAAAAAAAAAAAAACATACAGACGATTTGAGAACCGTCCTTCTTTTGGAAGTCGGTTAAAAAAAGTGTCCCAATTTTTTTCCCATTACGTCACTATTTTGCATTATGTTTGTATGAACATAGTAGTGGAAAGAAAAAAATCCATACAAATTTTCGGACACTTTTTAACCGACTTCCAAAAGAAGGACGGGTTTCAATTCGTCTGTATGTTTTTTTTTATTTTTTTTATTTTTATTTTTATTTTTTTTATTATTTTTTTTTGTGTGTTTGTTCACCGATTACTTGAAGACGGCTGGACCGATTTGGAAAATTCTTTTTTTGTTTGAAAGGGTAGACTTCCGAGGTGGTCCCATTGTAACCAAATCAGGATCTGATGATGGAATCTTGGAGAAATCGAGGGAACTCTTCAAATATTATAGGCACACATATAGCGATTTCGGTATTTTTCGGAATTTCTCGTCCATCTCTTATTAGCAACGAGTTTCTAGTGTTAACCGACTTCAAAACAAAGGGTAAATTTGTATCTAGGTTTCTTCGCCGATTACTTGAAGATGGCTGAACCTATTTAGAAAATTCTTTTTTTGTTTTAAAGGATTATACCTCCGAGGTGGTCCCATTGCAACCAAATCAGGATCTAATTATGGGATCTTGGAGAAATCGAGGGAACTCTTCAAATATCATAGGCACACATATAGCGATTCTGGTATTTTTCTTAGTTTCTCGTCCATTTCTTATCAGCAACAAGTTTTTAGTGTTAACCGACTTCAAAACAAAGAGCTATTTTTATGTAGGTTTGTTCCCTGATTACTTGAAAACGGCTAGACCGATTTGAAAAAAATTTCTTTTAACTAAATAGACTTAAGTCTATTTGGTCAAAACAATATTAATTACCACTAAAAAATAAAGTAAATTTTTAAAACAAAAAATAAAAACCGACTTCCAAAAACTTAAACTAAAAACCAAAAAATAATATGTTAATCACCCCAAAGAAATGGATAATCAACGATTCATATATACATATACAGATATTTATAGTTTTTAACCTGTTATTTTTGAAGTCGGTGCCAGCTAAGGAGCTCAGCATAGCCAGCTTTGCGTGGCAGTGGCAGGCACCGACTTCAAAAATAACAGGTTAAAAACTATAAATATCTGTATATGTATATATGAATCGTTGATTATCCATTTCTTTGGGGTGATTAACATATTATTTTTTGGTTTTTAGTTTAAGTTTTTGGAAGTCGGTTTTTTTACGTATAAGGTTCGAATGTACTAACGATTCTGAGTCAGAAAAACCTCAAAAGTCCATATTTTGAGAAAGTAGCTAGCCCGGTATTTATTTTGGAAAACGGTCAAGTATCAGTTAGCCGCTTTGGGCTCAATAGAGCGCCGAGCCCGTATAGACTCCTTGAAAATCCGTCCATTGAGGTGAACTTCCAGAGCATCAAGTATCGTCGCTGGGTCGCTAGCTTATCTGTTTATCATCGGATACATTTTGTGGAGTCTGCGTAGGAATTACGACTTGATTCCACTGTCGCCTTTTCATCAACGGACGGGCGTGGGGAGCGACTTCATCCTTTTGTTGTCAATATTCCATTTATTCGCACGAAGCGATTTGCTTCAACGCTTTCAATGCGTACCGCCAAGGAATGGAACTCGCTCCCAGCGTCTATATTTCCTGATAATTACAATTTAGGACTCTTCAAGACACGAGTAGGTAAATAGGCATCTACTGTTAATGTGTTGTATTGTTAAATAGGTCCTAACTCTGTACAATCGATTGCATGTTTATAACTATGCTCGCTGCCCTACTGGGTCCTGTAACACAGGATATCCTAGCTCAGGACCCAAAGCAATGTTTCCTTTTTGTATGTGATTAGTTTTAATAAATCATTTCATTTCATTTCATTTCTGAACGGCGGCTACATCTTCAGCCGCGTAGTCGCTTACGATCATGCGGTACTGAGGTCAATCGCAGGTCAGTATTTTATTTAAAAAAATGCACTATTTACAAGCAAAGTTTTACGAATGCGTGAGAATCCTCCAGTACGGATGGGATGAATACGTATCGGCATCTGTCTTTATACTTTGCTTTGCGGTCAGTCTGGTGAAGCGTCGTGTCGATGGTCTAAAAGCGAGGTTGTACAGGTGGCTTTTCGTAGGTCAACGGAAACGCACCATGTACCCAAGCGACGAATTGTCTTTGTTCCACTTCCTTCGCTGCCAGCTCCTCGGTATACCAACACGGAAGCTACTGTCAATCCTGGCAACGGCGGAATCTGTCTTTACATACCTACTTTCATAGTCAGCTGCAGAGAAAAGTAACCCCCTTGCCATACTACGAATATATGACAGGGGGGTGGTACCTTTTCTCTGCAGCTGTCCGTACATGAAAACCAGGTCCCTCTCGAGACTGACAATGATGGCCTCTTTTGACCTCAAACATGCTGACGTCATGGTAACAGTTCGGTTTTGTAAAGCGATAACGGAACGGAAGAACGAAATTTGTATAAGAATTTTGGGACACTCTTTATCTTTTATCAGAGTCAATGATTCTGATTAGAAATCGGATAAATTAAAAAAATAAGTGTGTGATAGCACATTGGGGTTATTCTTCAGAAATCTGTGGTCATCTTATTCCTCTGGCCCTTTTTCATACTAAATGTATGGAGACAGAGGAATAAGTCGCAGGCTTATATCTGAAGAACAACCCTTTAACACAATGTCCAACTATTATTAGATAGTCAGAGTAAACACACGGTGATTTCACCGTGTACCTATGACAACCGAGCGTGTCAATTCCTGAGTACCGGCTATGACGTCTATTGTGGTCGCAACGACACAAATACTAATTAATTCGGTATACAGTATCTACACTTTCAAAATGCTGTATGTGATAGTAATATTGTAAAGATAGACTCACGGATCCCACAGTCAAACTGTGGAAACAGTTTTGTGGGACGATGTACCTTTTTACCCGACTGCGGCGAAGCCCAAAGGAGGGTTATGTGTTTGACCCGTATGTCCGCTCGTAACTACTCAACGGCACAACCGATTTTGATAAATAAATGATACATCATTAGATTCGTCTTGATGGTGCGAGTGTCACTAGGTATGAAGTTCGTTAAAATAAACAAAATGGCGGATTTTATGCAGTTTCAATGTGCACCGCGGTCGGGTTTTTTTTTATAAAAATGAGGTTATTACCTAACATTTGAATCAATACATATATAAATAAATAAAATAAAATAAATTACTTTTTTTTAAATGCTCAAATAAAAAAAACGCTCATTATCAAACGAGCTAATAAAACCATGTACTTATTGTGAAAAAAGCTCTTCTTTCTCTGCACATGATTTTTTTATATCGAGCGCTATGTGTGTAACACTGTCACCCTACGCAGCTCGTTTTTAAAGCTTACTGAAATCCAGTGAAAAGCGGCTTACGCTGTAGTGTGCATTATAATCCCAGTGTTTTCATGAACAACACAAACATCATTTGTATGTTCGTCGCGGTTTTTGCTGAAAGTAAACAACCGTTATACTGTGGAGTGAACACAAACTGAGCGTACAAATAACACTGACAGTGAGTGTGATTTGATTTACGACTGAAACCTTGGAGAGTTAGAAATGTTTTCAATGCTGGTCATCATTCCCTTGCCACGAATATTCAAAAGATTCCGTCTCATTAGTGTGGCATTATTGGTTCATTTGTATACTCCGTTTTTTTTCACCAACATTTATATTTATCAATGAATAAATAAATATTAAATACTCATTAAGTGGCTCTTATTTCATTGTTCTTACGCGCGAAACGCAGTCGGATAAATAAATCACAAAATAAATACAAAACTGAAGTTCTAAATTATAAGCATTATTTTTTATTCGCAAGTGTGTTGAAAAATTTATCATAACGACAACGACGTTTAAAAAATCTGACCATTGCTTCAAAACCTCTGTCTCTTTGGGTTTTTTATTGTGTAACATGTTATAGCAAT
The DNA here is from genome assembly GCA_947034925.1 of Eudemis profundana. Lineage (NCBI taxonomy): Eukaryota > Metazoa > Arthropoda > Insecta > Lepidoptera > Tortricidae > Eudemis > Eudemis profundana. The sequence continues at coordinate 5,523,107 of OX344804.1, read as the reverse complement.
GATTACAATAATTGGCAAAGAAAAAGTATTTAGATTTGAATAATATAAGTAAAATGAAAGAAAATTTTATTTTTTTGATTTGTTATACTTTTAAAATGGACTTTCCCACCCAACTTTGGAGGGTCATAAAAAAAGTTACACGTTAGGTATCAAACTCAAAACTTGAACATATTTCCTTATTATGCTTATTTTAACAGGATCTTTTATAATTTGTACAAATTTCAGTTACAGTCAAGTACCCAATTCTTAAAAACTAAAACTCAACTAATAAGTTTAAGATTGAAACTTAACTAGCAAAACAAATTATATTTATTCTCGTTGGTGAAATAAAAAGTATTTTGTGTGTTAACCGGGGTCATAATCTACCTATACACCAAATTTCATGAAAATCGGTCCTGTAGTTTTAGCGTGATGCGCGCACAAAGAAACATACAAAAAATCCAAAACTATGTTTATTAACTTCTTATTTCTTTATTTTGAACGCTCCCCAGATTTGATTATGTGTATAGATAAGTTCAATCCACTGTAAATAGATAAATCTTAGATACCTAGTGTAGATAGGCTTCTAGTTAGGATGCCACGAAGTTATTACGGACATAATTCAGCACGACCGGTAGGACTATTCAGAACTTCACCGGCACGAATGCCGATATATAATTAGACCTGTGAAATAGGCAACGTGCACGACGAAGGTGCTGCCAACTGGTGCCGCCAATCTAAATCAAGTACCCTGTCATGCTGGGGCCACATTGACGCAAACGCCGTAATTTATCGCGATGAAGGACGATTAACGTTAGTGTAGCTACGACTATATTTGACAAGAACCATTTATTGGAAAAGTCCCTTTACTCGGTTAAAGAATATATTGAATTAACTAAATAATTTAAATAATAAATTTTATTGGTATTTTATTTTATTTTCTTGTTTTGACATAATTATTTTGAAATTGTAATGTATGTGTATTGATTTTGACATTGCCGATTTAAATATTTGGATATTGATATGTACTTCCTAGTACTAGAATCTATTTTGTAATTACTTTGAATTAGCTAGTAAGAATTTACATTGACATTTTATTATTTATTGTATTGTAATTATTTGATGTGTACTCTTTATGGTACAAAATTGTTTATTTGTTAATTTATTTCTTTTTGTAGGTATACGTATACTATTGTATACGTATACCCTCCATGAATTTCAATTTATTTATTTTTAATCATGATCATTATTGTATAGATATTTAATGAACGATCATCAATGTAAACTTTAATGTGATTTATATGAAACTTGTAATTTGTGAATAAATAAACTAAACTAAACTATTGACACTTAGATATTGACATTGACAGCTTGATTTGACAGAGGTAATAGTTTCCTTTATTGTCCACCCGTGTCTCTTTTGTCGTTTAGTGCTGCGGTGCTACCTATAGTTTGTGCACGTTCCCTATAGTACAGGTCGATTCACAAGAGCTGGCACGAATGGATTGAACGAAAGTAATGTCATCTGTCACTGTTGAGTAACGTTCTTATACGGGTGGCTCCAAATATTTTGTAAACACTTTTTCAATATTTAAGAAAAAAATACAATATAATTTGCACATTATTACGACTAAGCAGGTAAACGATAAGGCAGAAACGTAAATTTGAGGTTCGCTACAATTATTTTACTATGGGGCCATTCGGGTAGGGGTCGGGTTGCATAAAGTTTAAGGTCATATTTTTGATACGCATACGAGGATTCGCCATACTCATCATTACGCATAACTGTAAATAGTCATACATTTATGCGCATAACGATTTTAATCATAATGTTTATGGACATACTGTGTAATGTGCATATAGTTGATATGCATACATTTATTCAAACATACTTCATAATGGGCATACATGGATTGCTCATACAACACTTTAACCATACTAAGTAAATGCGTAAAATGCTAAACGCATTAATAGGTTGCTCATACAACACTTTAACCATACTAAGTAAATGCATAAATTGCTAAACGCATAAGCCTAATTTTAAAAGTTTTTTTAAAAGTTCTCTTTTATGTTGCGTCACAGTTCTAACCTAATATACTTTTCTGGCAGCGATTCGGTTATGTGTGAGATAACAGTTCTAACCTAACCTAACCTACTTTTCTGGCAGCGATGCGGTTATGTGTGAGATAACAGTTCTAACCTAACCTAACCTACATTTCTGGCAGCGATTTGGTTCTGTGTGAGGTCACAGCTCTAACCTAACCTACTTCTCTGGCAGCGATTTGGTTTTGTGTGAGGTCACAGTTCTAACCTAACCTACTTTTCTGGCAGCGATTCGGTTATGTGTGAGATAACAGTTCTAACTTAACCTATTCTACTTTTCTGGCAGCGATTCGGTTATGTGTGAGATAACAGTTCTAACCTAAACCTAACCTACTTTACTGGTAGCGATTCGGTTATGTGTGAGATAACAGTTCTAACCTAACCTAACCTACTTTTCTGGCAGCGATGGTTCTGTGTGAGGTCACTAATATTGTGTAATGAGTAGAAATTAAAAATACTTCAATAATATAAATCGTTCCTTTTTTGAAGAACCATCGCAAGTCCATTATCAAAATTTATGCAATACGATTGTTATAATCATCAATATTATGGCTTTATAAATGTATGAAATTTACAATTATTACTAAAACCACTTATAATCATCAATGTTATGGCTTAATAAATGTATGAAATTTACAATTATTACAAAAACGACTTATAATCATCAATATTATGACTAAATAAATGTATGGCAATTTACATTATGGTTAAACCAATTATGACTCCGTATAATTATGACACGGAACAATTATGCCACAGGACAATTTATGCAAAAAAAAATATGAGCATCAACTTTATGCTTAAACTGTTATGACAATTAATAATATGACAAGAGTTGTTATGCAACCAGACGGCCCCCCGGGGCCATTCATGTAATAGCCGTTCGAAATCGGAAGTCACGCTGCTGCCAAAGTATAAAGACAAACAAGTAGTCCAACTTCAGCCGTTTAGGAGCACGTAACACGTATTCACACAGATGCGCGACAGCACGTCTGTGTGAGTGCGATCCATACTGGAGCATTCTTATTTCTTTGCTTGTAGTGCGTTCGTAGACGGCGCGCGCACACATTCAAGTGCGCGATGTTACTATAGTATTTTATCTTAAGATAAAATATCGCTCACTATACAATTTGTATGAGCTCTCACACACGGCTAAGATAATTTATATTTTCATATTACAGTATCTTAAGATATCGAGCGATATGGAAATTTCATGTTATGATACCGAGCGATGCGAAGATGTCATCTTAAGATGCGGAATATATCTTAACATGTAATATATATTACAAGATCTTTATACAGAGTGTGCAGTGAATATCGAAATCAAAATGGAATTAATGATTTTTTATCTATTTAACAACCTTATCTCACCAGTTTTCGTCATTATACTCGTTGTATTTTTTGTTAAAAGGATAAGGTTGGGTTGGGGTGGGGCATTGGAAATGGGGGCCGGGCCGGTTTTGGTACTTTTTTCCTCAAACATTATTTCGCTCTTTTTAGGCTTCAATTAGATTGAATCGTGTAGATTACGCTAAAATAAGGATATTTTGTTAAATCAACTTTTTTTACGACCAATATTTACCGAGATATTGGGGTTCAAAGGTCAAACCCTTTCGAGGGCTCTGTGACTTAAAAAAATCAATCGGAGTGGAGACATTATGTTACATAATATCTATATATTACTTTCTAGGCTTATGATGCTACGTTTTGTTGCGCGATAGATAAATCATCAGATAGCATCCGTCAGTCTCACACATTATTTGGCGGACAGTTTTAGTTCATACTCGAAATCAGCATCATCATTTGATGAGCTGTCTATTAAATCTAACAGTAGTAGGGCCGTATTATTCATAGTCAGCCTGTATATATGGATTCAGTGGCGCAATGTAAGTACATGTGACCCCTAGTCAAGCCTTTGAGAGAATGATTCGAGTAGATATATTATCGTATCTTAACCGTGTGTGATACCTTAAGACAAGGGCGGTAAGTAAGGAATTACAAACGAGTGTTTGTTACAAGGCCGAGGCGAAGCCGAGGGCTTTAATAACACGAGTTTGTAATTCCTTTACCGCCCGTGGCACACACAATGTTTTTCATCACACTTGTGAGGAAATCTGATTAAAATAACCTTACTTAACCTAAATAAAATTGTAAAACTGACAGTGACATTAGTGACATATATCAAGACGACAAGTCACGTTCGGAAACCATAGCGGTAAAGACTTAAAATGGTTGATTTTATATTTGCAAAATACTGAAATACACTATTTAAACATTTAATTAATGTTACAGAAATATGTGTTTACATGTATTTGCAATAACAGTTCTCTTTAAATAAATATTTCAGTAATAAAAGTTAAAAAAGTAAGTTGGCGTTTTCTTTGAACATGACAATAGGAGTAAAACAGAACCTCCGTTTCAAATTTAAAAAGAAAACCATTACGCCCTAGGGCGTAATAGGTCATTTACGGATCGCAAAACCTACGTGTAATGACACCATTTTCGAGCAAGTGTGATGAAATAGTACATTGTGTATCAAGGGCGGTAAGTAAGGAATTACAAACGAGTGTTTGTTACAAGGCCGAGGCGAAGCCGAGGGCTTTAACAACACGAGTTTGTAATTCCTTTACCGCCCGTGGCACACACAATGTTTTTCATCACACTTGTGAGGAAATCTGATTAAAATGACCTTACTTAACCTAAATAAAATTGTACAACTGACAGTGACATTAGTGACATATATCAAGACGACAAGTCACGTTCGGAAACCATAGCGGTAAAGAATTAAAATGGTTGATTTTATATTTGCAAAATACTGAAATACACTATTTAAACATTTAATTAATGTTACAGAAATATGTGTTTACATTGTATTTGCAATAACAGTTCTCTTTAAATAAATATTTCAGTAATAAAAGTTAAAAAAGTAAGTTGGCGTTTCCTTTGATCATGACAAATAAGAGTAAAACAGAACCAGCGTTTCAAATTTAAAAAGAAAACCATTACGCCCTAGGGCGTAATAGGTCATTTACGGCCCGCAAAACCTACGTGTAATGACAGCATTTTCGAGCAAGTGTGATGAAAAATATTTTATATATCTTAAGATAAAATATTATAGTATCTTCGCTGTGTGTGATACCCTTTATACTGTGCTGCTGCGGTACGTCAAAGTTGAAGCAGGACTGACTCACTCCGCGATTCGGTTGCGCGGTAAATCTTGCCGCGGAAAAAAGAGCACGCGTTATGTCCGCGTTATACGATAGAGAGAGACGGTCGGATGCGGGTCAGCTCCGTCCGCTCAACCGACGCGAACGGCAGTTTTGTTAGCGAGTGAAGGTGGTTTTCCACCGGCCGAGCGAGACGAGACGAGACGAGGATTGAATTGAAAGGAGAACCGGCAAAAATGTATGGAGGCTGGTCCAAGAACCAATAGCGACGTGACATATATCATTAGAAAGGTGTTTCAATATGCTACAATCGTTACTATGGGAGCTCATTTCAAATCACTGTGTGAAAGAAGTTATGGCAATATAAAAAAACTTATTTTTATAGACGATTTTAAGCAATAAAAATGAATTATTTCGTATTCCATGACGTTACAGTCCACCTCTCAGGCCTCCCCGGCCCTTCAGGCTCCTCCAGCCCCTCCGGCCCCCCAGGCTGCCGCTAGCATGACACCGAAGGCACCCCCCGCACCGTTGACGGGACTTGAGCTGGAGGCCAGCAAGGCGAAAGCCCTAAAGGCCCGAATCAAACACGTCACTAAGGCTATAAGCGGAACCAGTTCGACGATGAGAAGTCTCTGTGCCTTATGATCCAGGGGATTCCGAAGGAGTTCGCCGAATCAGAGGTCAAGGAGGACCTGGTTGGTTAGACAGGGGATAGCAGTTCGCGAAGTTCACCGCTGCTATCGCAAAAACGATGGCAAAAAGTTCGATATTGTCCTCGCCAAAATCGACTCGAATCACCCGTCAGCCCACACGATTTGGAAGTTGAAGGAGATCTGCTTGCTGACGGGTTTCCCGGTCGAAAAACCGCGTCGCCTAGAATACACTAGGCAGTGTCACAACTGCCAGTATTACGGCCACAGCCAAACGGGCTGTTTCCTGCGCCCTCGTTGCGTGAAATGCACGGGCGACCACTTGACCCGCGATTGCAAAAAGTCGAAAGATGTGCCGCCATTTTGCGTGGTTTGCGGTCTTACTGGCCACACTGCCAACTGGCAGGGTTGCCTTAAGGCCCCAAAGCAGATTGCTAAGACTAAGGAGGCACAGCCTGGAGCTTTTGACAACCGCAACAAAGGCCGAGTGGTCCCCGAGCGCAATTCGCGCAACTTCCCGGCAATTGCATCAGCCCCGCAAAAGGGGAAATACCTGCCACCGTCTGCGGCGGGCGCTTCCCCTGCTCCCGTGTCTTCCACGCCCTCCGCGCAATCTGCGCGCCCGGCGTCCTCAACGCCCTCAAGGCAAGTCCGTTCGTATAGTGAACGCCTTGCTGCTCTTAACGGAGCTCTTGCTACCATGCCTCGCTCATCATGCGTGAAGTAGGACAGGTAGCCGCTTCTCAGAGCGGTTTGATCTCTAACTAATATGGATAGTACTAGTCTCAAGATCAAACCACGCTCGCTTATCTTAGGCTTTTGGAACGACAATGGCCTACGAGGCGAACAGGAATAGTTAGTCGAGTTCATTAGGGAACACGCGGTCGATATTCTATTGGTCCAAGAGACCTTTTACAAACCGTTACCCAGAATTTTCCGAATCCCGAAATGGTTAGTAACGATAGGGTAGATAGGCCCGCGGAAGGAACTGCGATTTTCTTCCGCCGTAGCTTCCACCATGATCGGGTCACCACCCGGTAATGATCGCGTCAGTATATTTGCTCCCAGCTAACACACTCTTACGCAGATGGCTGCAGGAGGCGATCGCAAGGTGGGCACAGGCGTTTTTACCCGTACCGGGGACCGACTCCTTTTCCTGTCCTCATCAGCGTCGCTGCACGCAGAGCGTGGGCGAGACTTACGGGGACCCGAACGGCAGCGAGAGCGGGCCTCAGTAGAGGCCGGGGTGGCTGAGACGGACGCGGCCGCCTTTACGGGGACTGGCGGCTTCTTAAATGAATCCGCGGCCGGTGGGGCGGGGTAGGCGGGGGTTGCCTTAGTGGCGTGTTTGCTTCGGGCCTTTCGGGCTTTCGCCCTGCGGGCGTGCGGGGGGTGCCTTAAGGGCCTTTGGTGCCCTGCTAGCGGCAGCCTGGAGGCCGGAGGGGCCGGGGGGGCCTGAGCGGCCGGGGAGGCCTGACAGGTGGACTGTAACGTCAAGGAATACGAAATAATTCATTTTTATTGCTTAAAATCGTCTATGAAAATAAGTGTTTTATATCGCCATAACTTTTTTCACACAGTGATTTGAAATGAGCTCCCATAGTAACTATTGTAGTATATTGAATCACCTTTCTAATGATATATGTCACGTCGCTATTGGTTCTTAGGACCGTTTTGTCCGGTCCTCCTTTGTATGAAGTTTTCAATTCTCTCCTCGCGCGTCGCGCAACTTGATACAAATTTCAATTCAATCCTCGTCTCGTCTCGTCTCGTCCTGCCGGTCGAAAACCACCTTGACGCTTCTGTCCGTAGCAGTAGCGTGGCGTCCAAAGAACTCGATTCCTACTGGCTTGCCTAACATCAGGCATTTGAGCACCTTATTCTACAGCACTTAAGGAAAATGTACGCCAAATCGGCACCGGCTTGCCCAAGGATATCTTTTACGCCACGCCACTGGTACTTAGTACTAATTCTTATTCTGCGGTTGAAGCGACGAGCAGACCGACATATTTAGCGATTTTAGCCACCGATTACGAACAATTATTACAAGTTTACGGGTCTAATTATATTAGGAACGACATTGGGGTTGAAACCCCGAAGTACTCTACTGCAAATGCAATAACGTTGTGCTGCACCCAATCTTCGGTATCTCGTTATACGCAACAACGTAGCGAAATCATATTTGTTTGAGATAGATAAATACAACATGGATTCTAAGTCATGTTTGATCAAAATCAGGTCAGTAAATCCAAATTGGAGGGTTTAGAGCGGTATCTTATACGTTTAACTTAGTTCACCGAGCGAGCACAAAGCCGTTACAGCTTAGGCAAAAATGCTTTCGTATGTCTGTCCGGATGACCGGTTGTTTTCCTCTACAAGTCGCATTTCTCAGCCGATTCTCGTGAAATCTTGTGAGCAGTCAAAGTCAAAGTGTTTTATTTTGTTAAACATTGGTAAGATAATTCAGCAGCAGCAGCATTTTTGCAGGGCAGGTTCGAAAATAGATAATCGATTAAGTTTTTGTCATAAAACAGCCATGCTTATTGGTTTTACACATAAATAAGGCTATGGTATACAATCATGGGTGTTTAACAAAAAATAGTAAAAAGATTGGACTAGGTCCCACATTGTTGGCAGACAATAGGCACACAATCCTGCCTGGATGGAGTGCCTATTGTCTGAGCCTGGGGTAGTGACGTACCGTACGGTGCTTTTCTAAGGGCATGTACACAAAACTGCGAATCGGTGTGATACGAATGCATGTGATACGCAACGCAGAAAACTGATAGATTTTTTTTATGATGCGACGTTTCATCGTAGTTTTTTGTACCTATATACAACGCTCTATCGCAAAAGACTACGTTTTGCAACTTAGTAAAGGACTATTTACATGCGAAGCACGCAAAAGATTATCCTATAGATAATAATCTAATAGGTATGTCACATCCTACTAGATAATACAGTGTTTTCCTATTATGTTTGTGTGTGTATGTTAATGCAATTAGAAAAAAAACTGTAAAAATAATCCAAAAATTAAATAAAACTGGTTTTCCATACGAATTCTGTGTTTTCTGTCTAAACTAATAATAATTAATAATTTCTCGATTTCCTCAAAATAATGTTCATATTATCACTAGTTCTTATTTAAAACAATGTTTCTGTATCTTATTGCCTTTTATTTAAAAAATAACCAGGTATCTAACGCCCACACGTGTCAAGATCCGATAAGATCCGTGTCTTTGTTCCGATAAGGTCCACTGCATACGATCATTTTTGTTAAAAAATCATAAAAAAGTAGGTATGTAATGAATGATTAAAATTTCTTTTCATTACTATTTTTGTCGATAAAATTGTATTTAGTTTCATCCCTATTTGTTTGTGCACTTTATCCTGGGACACACTGTATTATAAGTGTGAAAGTTTGTGTAAATGTTTGGACTTGGTAGTGCTTTCAATCCCGAGATCCCAACCAGAGATGGCCAAAATTTATTCGAATGACGAATAACGAATAAGAATAACCAAATTATTCGCGAATGACGAATAAAATTGGCGGATGATTTAATCGTATTCGAATAAATTATTCGTGGAATAATTTATTGGAATACGACATTGACTTTTCTCGAAAAAATAATAACTAAACAGAACTGAAAGACTGTTTTTGTACTAACGGAACGAACTAAGATTTTTGCCGTACTTATATAAAACATACTTTTATTTAGGGATGTAACGAATATCGGTTTTTGAACATTCGCGAATGCGAATGCGAATACAAATAATCAACGTTGATATTCGCGAATGCGAATGCGAATACGAATATTGGCTATAAAATTTTATAATACTAGAAATAAACAAAATTAATAACTATGAAAATTCAATACTTCGTTTTCAATTACGATTAACTTAAATTTAATTTAGTTTTGCAATAAAATAAGTAATTGAAGTTTAAGTTGGAATAATTCGTCAGCTAAAGATAATGATTATGCATTTGGTAGAAAAATTGGAACCGGTGGAAGTTAAAAATATCTTATTTTCATTTTATTTCGGTACTTATCTAACAGAGTTTTTAATGACTCATTGATAGTTTCGAAATCCGAATCGGACTTGGCCGTAATTTTTTTCTTTTCCATGAATTTTAGGATCCAAAATGCACCAAAAATATTCGCAATATATTCGCATCGATTTTTGCGAATACGAATGCGAATGCGAATATTGAAAATCTTGCGAATATTCGCGATTACGAATATTCGTTACATCACTACTTTTATTATTTAAACTGCCTTTAGGAAGCCTGAGCCTTTAAGAACACATTATGTGTTAGAACCAATATAAGTACAGTAAAAACAAGTCATTATTCGTGTTGTAGGTACCTTAAATATTTTTCTTGGATTTATTCGAATAAAATAACGAATAAATTGTCCGTCATTTGAAAAGTCGTGGAATGATTTATTCGCGGATAAATCATCCGCGAATAAATCATCCGCGAATAAAAATATCGTGAATTATTTTTTGAATGATCATTCAAATAAAACATTATTCGAATAATGCCCATCTCTGATCCCAACACATGGGCAATGTGCCATAATTTCAATGCTTTTAATCGAGTTAATCCCTATGACCTATGACTAAAGTTACCCACCAAGGTCAAAGTACTTCGACCTTAAAGTGCCTAAATTGAAAAATAAAGAACCTTGACTTTGATTGAATTCATTAAAAGATAAAGGTCAAGTTTAGTGAAGTTGTAATGCTGAGAAAAATGGATGTCCCGCGATCGGTCACTTTACCCTCGTCAACCGTATCAAACTGTCATCCGTTTATATTTTTAGGACGTGTCACAAACAAGTTTCTATAAAAAAAATTGAAAAAAGCTTTTCATAGCCGATCATACTTTTTTGTACAATCGCAAACTGCTTATCAATGGTGGATTTTATATCATAAGGCACTGGTCTCATCGCCGGCGAGTAAGGGAGTAAAGTTGGGCGAGTAGTAGGTATTAGGTACATTGCGGATCTGAAAAGGTCGATTGATCACACTGTGCCTGGTCAGCCCGCAAAGGACTGTTACTCGCCCAACTTTACTCGCTTACTCACCGGCGGTGGATCAAGCCCAGTATAATAGCAGTAATTTTAGTATTAGTAGTAAGCAAAGTTTTAAGAATGCGTAAGAATGCTCCAGTATGGATCGCACTCACACAGACGTTAAAGTATAAAGACAACCAAGTAGTTCGTCTTCGCCGTTTAGGAGCGCGCGATACCTACGGTTGCCTAAGGCACAGGGCTGCCGCCCGTCGGTTCTGTAAAATACCTACTTACCACAAAGTAACTTTTATTAGGTTGACCTCGAACGAACAATCGCTCGGCGGCATCCTTTGTGCGTGCCACGTGACGGCGGCATGTGTCTCACGCGGCAAATTACAAAGAACTCCAATAGACCAGGAGCTCAGTGCAAATTCAATGCTATTATTTATAATAAAATTTTAGTAAGTAAGTATGTGACTAGGTATATGAAATGATAGTAAATATAGTTGCGTCTCGACATTTTGAAAGTAAATACTAGTATGTAGATAAAGTATAGGTACATCATTTGTAAAAGGTTTGAATAGTCCGAATTATTAGTACCTAAAAGTTTTTATTTTGGATAATCAATTACTTAGAAAAACGTCGTTTATGCTAGGTGGTAAAAAATAAAACTTCATTTAACTGTTAGTAAAATTAATGGATACACTTAAAACACTATTCCTCAAACATCCGAACACACTGCACTAGGTATACACGACTTCGATAGTTCACTTTGTGCGTTCCACCGCTCGCAGCGTTGGCTCAGCCCTGAATCGCGCAGCCGGCAATGCTTGCCTGTGGTGCGTCCGTACACGGCGCGCACACATGCGCGCTCCCGATGTACCTTTTGTCGGAACACAAACTACCGTATACCGTGCAGACGTGCTATCGCGCGTCGCGCGTCGCGCGCTCCTAAACGGCCGAAGTTGGACTACTTGCTCCTCTTTATACTTTGGAACAAGTGCCTTAGATAATCCTATGACTTTCTGTCCTCTTGATCCGATCAGCTTGAACACTGGGTTGTTATCGAAACTGAACCAAGAAGTAAAAGAGGAAGCGGATCAAATTGAGTTTGCAAGATTTGACCCGAACAAGCAAACATACATACATTACAAGTTAATAAAAATTTAGATTTAACTTCTTTAACTCTAATAAGTAGTTTTATACGGATCTATATGTGACGTTCCACGGGAAAAGGTACCTTATGGTTGGTATTGAGTTAAGCACAGATCCTAAATCTGTGTTAAATAAGCTATCTAATACAAAAAGAATCACGACCCTAAGTCCCGTTCTTTTTTTATAAAAAAAACATCAAACCTGCACATGCTAAAATTGCACTTTTGAGAAATCGTCAAAAGAAGTTTAAAACTAATTTTAAGTATGTTCCCGTTGGAAGTTATGGAGATGATGATTGATTATGTATCTCAAGGTAATTTTCTTTGGAAATCAGTAATGGTTTTATTAATGTGACTTCCAGGTCGTGAAAAATCAGCCTTTGATTAGAGCAAGTCGCTTATGAGAACGAAATTAAAAAAAATAAAAATTCGGCCTGTTCTTTAACATATTGTAATCTGAACCATTGTATATAGTTAGAGATATTAGACTGCACATTTTGGGATAGAAATAAAATCACATTGTTAACGAAATATTTTTATTTTAATTAAAATGTCATTTTTATTATATGTTTCATCATTCCTATAATATTCACAATTTTCGTATAATGAGTTCTAAATTATATTTAATCAGTCTACACAAGTATCTCAAAAGTGTCATTATTATTCTACAAGTCGTATTTTTTTATTTATAAACGATTGAAGTTACGTAAAAATCACAAATTATTCCCATACATTTGAGAAAAGGTACCTTATGGCGGGCCATAAGCAAAAATTATTGATAATTACAGTATGGCACGATATTAATATCATTTATTGACAAATCTTGTATTAAGACAGAAAACTGAAGAAAAAAGGTTATTAGAAATTTACTTCAAATCTTGACCAATTAAGAGTAATTCTCAAATGTGACGTCTTACGTGAAAAGGTACCTTATGAGGGTTTCTAGTTACGGAGATATTCAATGTTGTGTAAAAATTGTGTTTTTTTATTATGTATTTCCATTTAGTAAATTATATGTTACGACACGTCTTTGCCTATCTTTATTTTTGTTATAGGCGAATTAAAGGCTGAATAATATTCTTCTACAGTTTAGTACAAAATATACTTTATGGCGGTGTAATTTAAGAATGTTAGAAATACTTGTCGTAACTTGCTCAGTTTTTGTCCTTCATACCGCCGTGCCGTGGTATTATTTTGGCTACACCGCCAGTACCGCCACGCATCTGTCCTACTCTCACCAACACTTTACGTATCGTTCTCTCTCGGTCTTGCTGGCCGCTCGGAGTCTCAGCCGGCCGGCATGAGCAGTATTTGCTTACCTTTTCTTTCGAATAGTTGTGAGAAGTGTTCGTCGTGGATTTTAGCGTGTTTTAAATTAAAAAGATTCTTTTTCTTAAGTGGTCAAAAATGATAGAAACCGCCAAAAAATGTCTTTTTTCGTAATTTTTTCGAAAAAATGAATAAAAACCTTTCTCTAAAATGGTCAAAATGATAGGCATTCGCCAAAGTGTTTTTTTATTTTTGTAATTTTTTTGAAAAAAACAAGGTTTTTCTAAAATGGTCAAAAAGTTTCACGATTCGCCAAAAAGACGCTTTTATGTTTAAAAAAAAAATGTTTTTAAGACTTTTTCTAAAAAGGTTGAAAGGGAAACATGACAAAGTGGTAAAAAAATATAGAAACCGCAAAAAAGTCTATTTTTGTAAGTTTTTTTGAAAAAAAAATTAAAAACTTTTTCTAAAATGGTCAAAAATGATGGGCATTCGCCAGTGTTTTTTTTATTTTTGTCAATTTTTTTAAAAAAAACAAGGTCTTTCTAAAAATGGTCAAAAAGTTATACGATTCGTCAACACACTTTTTTATCTGTTTTAAAAAATGTTTAATAATTAAAAATTTAAAAAAACGACATACAAATGTATTAATTTTTATTTTTATTTTTTTTTTCAATTCCGAATCTGTGGCACCTAGTGGCCCTTTCCTTCCAAATTTTCAGCTTTCTAGGATCATTTCGAAAATTTTTGCTTACCATTATGCAGGCCGCATGCTTGTTTGCCACCGTCGTGTTATAAAAAAGAAATAAGCAAAAGTTGCTAGTAAATTTTATTAATGAATTTTATCAACAGCTTTATCATTTTTGTACGTGATCCGCCATAAGGTACCTTTTCTACTAAACTTTGAACCCAATTTTTATATAGAAAAAAATAACGTACAGCAGTGAAACCAAGCTACAAATACACGTCTATTCCTATATTTTACAATTTTGCATAAAAGAAAAAAATTATGATTTTGAAGGATTTCACAAAACCGTTCATATCTCCGTTACTAGAAACCCTCATAAGGTACCTTTTCACGTAGGACGTCACATATTGTCTCCCATAATTTTTAAAAGTCGATTTTTTTTCTGTCCTAAATCGATTCTACTATTTCTGAGGAACAAATATCTATATGAGACCTAATACATTGGTATAAGTATAACAGCCACAAATTGACAACATTTCATATTTTCAAAAGATCTTAATTCGAAAACCATTTGGGTAAAACTGTATTTTATGCTCAAAAAAAATATTTTTGGATTTTTTTTCCCATTCATTTTGGAAAAAATCGTCAATTAGTGTGAACCGGAAGTGTGACGTCATTTTCCCTGCATTATCGAGAGAGACCTTAGTGCTGAAACGATTAAAAAGTGTATGGTATCCGGTTGTCATTTTCTGACATACTTGCCGTCTGACGTTTATTTGTTTTGAAAATTGTTACAACTGCTTAGCGGCTTTAGAAGTTTAATTTTCTTACCGTTGGTTCATTTGCACGTTTTCGAAGACCTTAAAAGACTTGGCACTTTCCCACTGGACTCCGATAACGCATTCAAACATTATTAACTTGGCATTCTTTTACCGGACACCGATTTTTTTCATATAATGAAGACATCAGAAGGTTTTTCTCAGGCTGATAGCACGAATCTGCCGCGTGTTGAAATTATGATGATGGAGTACACATCGGCAAGTGATAAATATAATCCAGCCCAAATAAGAGAAGCAAAAGCATCGTTGTCTTCCCGAACTTCCTATGTTGACAACGCTGTAACGCCTGACAGTTATTTTTTTAATCGTAATTGTCGCTCTGGATTCTAGTTTTTTTAAATCGTAATTGTCGCTCTGGATTCTAGTTGGGAAAGTGACGTCATTTTCTACATACGCCCTTTTAGAATGAGCTACTTTTCAAACTGATATTTTTAATTGAAAAATTGAGTTAAAACGAAAAAGAAAAAATACGGGTAGCTTAAAATTCCACCTATTTTCTATCCAGCTCATAAAATGAAGGAGTAGAAAATTTGAAATATTGTCAATTGTAATCAAAAGTAGCAGATCGGACTGAGCATTGACTATACAAAACGGTAGGAATTTATGACGTCATCCGTTGCATCGCTGTACTAAGTCTGTATGAAAAAAATTGCATTTTGCCATTTTGAGCACGAAGAAGTGCGTTTAAGCACATAGTTGTCATACATTTATTGTTTCAGTGTTATTTAAGCATTCCGAAATTGACTTAAATTTTTCTTAAAGACGATAAAAAAAATATCGTTTTTTTTTAAACTTTGTGGTCTCATAACTTTATATTTTTTATACATTTTTTGTTTATTTCTTTTGTGTTATGATAATTTAGTATTTTGCAATCCATATGACTATAAATTATGTTGTAACATTCAACATTATTCAACATCGCAGTCGTTTTCAAAAAAAAGATGTCTGCAGTTAGGGCTTTATAAAACAAGTGTTAACTATTTCCTTTGTATAACGAAAGTTAACTATGTACATTGTATGGTAACTTTCGTTACACAAAGGTACAAGATTAACTTTTTATTTAATTAAGGTCTAATTACGGGCATCTTTTTTTGAAAACGACTCAATTATCGAAAGTCATACAACCTATTTTCTACGAAATCGTTAAGTTATCAGAATTGTTATAAAATAAATGTAACATAACCTATTGTTTTCTATATGCTAACATTTTAAAATATCTTAAAAATATTACCGTTTTCGAGAAACAAATACTTTGACCTTCAATAATTATGACTAACAATACAGTATGATTTATAACTTTATGGGCAACAAGGGGATTACGTTATATACTTCATTTAAGTTACTTAATTATTTGTTTAATATTTCTGCTATTATCTGAACACAATATGTCTTAATGTATGTACGAGTACATGTATAAAAAACTTGGAAGTTTGTATACTTCCACGAAAGTCAAAGTTCCTTGATATAAATGCTAAGAACTGGTGTATAAATTAAAACGTTTTCATGAATACAGTTCACTTAATGAGAGAGAAATGAAACTTCGTGAGTGGTTTATAGTTTATACAGGGTGCTTATTTAATGAGTAACTAATATAAGTAACAATAGCAAGTATAACAATCTTTAAAGAAAACAATGAGACATGTATTTTCGTTTTGTGTCGGTCAGTACTAATTAACGTTGTGTTCACCAAGAAACTGCGCGCTTAATGAGTTACGTCGGTTGTCTGTAACGTTGTCCACCTATAATAAGCTAGCGAATCAACCCCCACGCTATTTTTAGGGTTCCGTACCTCAAATGGAAAAAGCAGAACCCTTATAAGATCACTGTGTTGTCCGTCTGTCAAAACCCTTGATCTCGCGAACGCGTGGAGGTATCGAGTTGAAATTAAAACCATATCGATACCTTTAGAGTTTAGACTCAAAGGGTGTAAACGCCATTAGAACCTACGGCGTTTACGCCCTTTGAGTCTAAAGGTATCGATATATGTAAGTACTTAGGTCTATGGTCCCTTGAAGCTCTGAAAATATCAAACTTCTAAGTTAAAAAAAAAAGATATGGCCGTTTATGCCGCAAAAAACTTACGTATTTCGACTCTTTCAAGGAAACCAAAATTTATAGGGTACTTTCCGTTGACCTAGAACTATGAAATTTGGCAAGTACTACCGTCTTATACTACAAGTATAGGAAAAAATCTGGAAACTATACGTTTTTAATTAAATCATAAAAATATAGTCTTTATTTAAAGTATTTGTACCCTCGGTGGGCGAGTCCGACTTGCACATTGGATATTTAATCATACTAAAATTAATACAATTAATTAATCTAAAACCAAAGTTATGATTGAAATTCTAAACTAAAACATTACCTTAAGTAAAAATCATGTACAACTAGGTACTACTAATTCTAATATATTTTAATGCGCAAAATATGATTTTACTATAAAAAACCGCCTGCAAATAAAAAGAGAAAGCATCAAACTAAATTGATACACACAAAATCACTTTTACTTGGCAGGCGCACAAAGCTTTTACATACTTATACTTCCACAAAGCTTTTACATACCTATACCAAACCGGTAAATCTTGCTGTATATCAATTTCATCATAATCATTATTCCATGTCATCTTTACCTTATCTTCGGGGTACACTTTGGGCTATAATCCCGGATTTGACATGTTATTGGCTTTGTGCGAAAGCCATCTGATCTTTCTAACTCCTGTAACAAGGAAAGTAACCCAGGGCTACACACATAGGGGGGTATTTGACGTAATCTGGCCAAAATTATTTTACTGTTGATAAATATTTAGAAGGTGTCTTTTAAGCATTTCCAAATGTCATCTTAAAGATTATCGTAATATTTTGAAAATTAAAAAATAAGAATTTTTAATAATTTAAAATAAAAAATAATTACAAAATACACATATTTATTTATTAATCCGCAGATTCCACCTTGTAGTGTTGCCAAAATCCCTCTGATACCAAATTTCAGTAACTACAATGCAGCAAAATTGCGACACAAACAAAAAATATTTAAAAAAAATGGCGGAAGGAGGCGGAACCTTTTTCTTTTGCATCACTTACTAGAGGTATCCGATTACACAATGAACCTACAATCATAGCGGGACAAGCCTTGACAAACCTACTAAAACACTTATTCAGTGTAAGAAAAATCTACAAATATTTTATTTTATCGATAACATTTTAATATCCCAAAATCGGTACAAAATATCAATATTTACAGATATTACAGATCAATCTGTAATTCAAAAATTTTGCCTTAAAATATAATACATACCTTCAACTTTCATATCCATATCAAATATCAAATTAATGTATGTGCGCGGCATAGGTAAATTGTTCACAATCGGTAAAGAAAGTAATGTCTGCGACTAAGGGCGTCGCGATTAACACATTCAGTAGTTTACGAATGTTGAATTCCGATTGCCAGGTAAGGTCCAAATACTAGTTTGTAGAACAAAAAAAATAGGTTAAAAAAACTTTTTAAGTTAAACGGTTTTATCTTATGTTAAAAAATGTACCAAAAAGTAGAAAATAAATTTAGGATACAAAACTGGATCTTTTCGAGATTTTGACATCTGTTAGGTGAAAAATCGTCCAATAAGCGGAATAACTAATAATCTGGGACTTAACATACTAAATAAAAACGTGGGGCGCATTTTATTTGCATCTATCTACATATCTATTTACATATTATGAAACAATATATCTGCCCGCATCTGTTTGTCTGTCCGTATAAACATGAAAACTGCTGGACTACGTTGATGCGGTTTGCACTAACTGCGTGATACTTTGAGTTGAGATGGTTTTAGAACATAGGTACTTTGCTTACTGTGTATATTATCTGTGTGTTATAATCCAGGTAAGGCATGATGCGGGTGTTATTAATTATGTAAGTAGGAAAACTCATCATGTATTTGAAAGCCCGTCCAAAGGAATATTATTTAAAAATTGCGCCCCACGTTTTTATTTAGTATGTTAAGTCCCAGATTATTAGTTATTCCGCTTATTGGACGATTTTTCACCTAACAGATGTCAAAATCTCGAAAAGATCCAGTTTTGTATCCTAAATTTATTTTCTACTTTTTGGTACATTTTTTAACATAAGATAAAACCGTTTAACTTAAAAAGTTTTTTTAACCTATTTTTATTTTCTAGTTTTTAGTTTAATATTCAACTTTTGACTAAAAACCATTGCGCAAACTATTCCTTATTTTGAACTATCCTCATTAAATTTTTGTGAGCCCAAAGAAAGTCAGGAGCTGGACAGGAGAATTTTTCAAACATTAGGTACTAGTAACCCTCTCTAGTTTGGTTGGACTCATTTGGTTGGCATTGATGAGCTGATTATAGATAGAACTGATGATTGACTTAGAAAGCGAAAGCAACTAATCAATTTTAAAGGTAAAGTCTCATCTCATTTTTGCGAGTACCAATGACGAGTTTCAGGGTGCAAAACCGATGATTGCACGTTCAATACTGCAGAGCTGAAGAGTAACTTTCTGCGTATCACCAACTACGCATATTATCCCAATGTAGCTCGCACCTACGCAAGCATATGGACCGAGTTAAAGGCATTTGGGTGTTTGTAAATACCTGAATGGGCTCGCCTTGCCACACTGTGACGGTGTACGCCTACGGTTTGGGGTTACTAGTAACAATTTTTAATTTCCGTTTTCTCACACCGTCATCAGGCCCTTGGCACTAATTATAACTTACCAGACTTGTCAATACAAACCGAATTACACAAAACTCGTTGGGATTAAGTAACGTCAAAATACTTCCATTTTCTACCTCCAAACTCCCTCATAAAACCTTCATCGCCAAACCGCCGCGCCGCCTCGCTGTCCAATGTAAATCATCAATACCAACCAAATGAGCCCAAACACGAGGGAGGAGGGAACGATTGCAAATATATGAACATTGCTACACCCTATCTGGCTACCTATATCTAGGGAAGAGCCACAATCATCGAGCCCTTGTTAGCAAGCATAACGTGTTGGGCTCGTCAGTACCAAAGAAAGAGCTCAAACTCGAATGCGTTGTTAGTAACAATTGAAGATTTCCACATTTTACCTCCTGATTCCATCAGCCGACCGTCAATATCAACCAAAAAACCTAAACTCGAAAGGGTTAATAGTAACGGTTGAGGATTTCGACTTTCCACCTCGTGACTCATCATCATTGCCTTCGTTAGCAAGCGTAATTTGGACTCGATGAGGCTGAATTCGAAGGGGTTACTAAAAACGGTTGACGAGTTAAACTCTCTAGCTCCTGACTCTATCATCAGACCCTCGTCACCATGTATAACGTATGGTGCCCGTCAATACCAAACGACCAACCGTTTGGTTGGAGAGATTAGGTACTTTAAACGGTTGAAGATTATCTTCTCTTCATATCCTGACTCCATCTTCAGACCCTCGGCACCAACATTAACGTATAGGGCTCGTGAATACTAATTAAATGAGACCAAACTTTAAGGGCTTGTTAGCAACGATTGAAGAGTTCCACTCTCTACCTCCTGACTCCAGCATCAGACCGTCACCATCAAATATAACGCATTGAGCTCAACAGTACCAAGCGAATGAGCCCACACTTGGAGGAGTAGCTAGTAACGGTTGAAGAGTTCCACTCTCTACCTCCTGACTCCATCATCAGACCCTCGCCATCAAATTTAACGTAACGGGCTTGTCAATACGAAAAAAATTAGTCCACACTCGAAGAAGTTACTAATAACGGTGAAAGAGATGCATTATCCAGCTCCTGGCTCCATAATCAGACCGTTGTCATTAAGTATAACGTATTGAGCTCAATAGTACCAATCGAATGAGCCCACACTCAAAGGAATTACCAGTAACGGTTGAAGAGTTCCACTCTCTACCTCCTGACTCCATCATGAGATCCTAGCCATCAAGTTTAACGTAACGCGCTCGTCAATATCAACCAATTAAGACCTAAGTCGAAGGGGTAACGGGAAGAACGGATAACTGGTAACAGTTAAAGAGTTCCACTCTGTACATCCTGACTCCATCATCAGACCCTTGTCACCAGGTTTAATGAATCGGGCTCGTCAATACCAAGCGAATGAGCTCACGCTCGATGGAGTTAGTAGTAACGGTTGAAGAGTTCCACTCTCTACCTCCTGACTCCATCATGAGACCCTCGTCACCAGGCTTAACGAATCGTGCTCGTCAATACCAAGCGAATGAGCCCACGCTCGATGGAGTTAGTAGTAACGGTTGAAGAGTTCCACTCTCTACCTCCTGACTCCATCATCAGACCCTCGTCACCAGGTTTAACGAATCGGGCTCGTCAATACCAAGCGAATGAGCCCACGCTCGATAGAGTTAGTAGTAACGGGTGAAGAGTTCCACTCTCTACCTCCTGACTCCATCAGCAGACCCTCGTCACCAGGTTTAACGAATTGAGCTCGTCATTACCAAGCGAATGAGCCCACGCTCGATGGAGTTAGTAGTAACGGTTGAAGAGTTCCACTCTCCAGGTCCTGACTCCATCATCAGACCACCTTGAATTTATCATAATGTTGTATTGTCACGGAAACAGAATCTGTGTGCAAAGTTTCATAAAAATCGGTTTAGTAGAAGTAGTTGAAAAAGCTGTTGCAAGATTTGACCCAAACAAACCTGACACAAACACGGTAAGCTAAATAAAACCGTTTAAATATGTCTGCAGTGAGATGTGCAACTATTCAACTATTAGAACATCGCGTTCTATTTACGACTTGTCAATATTTTCTTTCTCGACTTTTGGCCAGGTTTTTGTGTCAAATACCCGTTAGTGCGACGGGAATATGGTTACAGTCAGTTACCAAAGGGTGTCAGCTTTCATCGTAATGTTTTCTGTTACCGTACTACTATTAAGTATTAACAAATATATCTGGGTTATTCCTCGGAAATATGTCTGCGACTTATTCCTCTGTCTCCATACATTTAGTATGAAAAAGGGCCAGAGGAATAAGGTGACCGCAGACATATTATTTCTGAAGAATAACCAATCTACCGGACGCTTTTTGAAAAAAAAAAATGTGACTCGTAATTTGGTTTTTCGTGTCACTCTGTACTAAAATCATGTCACGAGTTATGGTGCATCAAAGATGCCTCACAATCACAGCGGTATTTTTAGTTTTACCGCAGCGCCCTTTGTGATCTAGACTGCTGTGATCGTCCTGATAAGCCCCTGAATTACCTGGCCCCCACGTGCAGTGTGAACAGGCACCAACACCTGGGCTATTCTTCAGAAAGATGTCTGCGACTCATTCATCTGTCTCCATACATTTAGTATGAAAAAGGGCCAGATGAATGAGGTGACCGCAGACATATTTCTGAAGAATAGCCCACCTGCGCCAATTAATCCTTCCGATAGAGTCTATACGACACCTAATTCATACGCAAAATATTTCTAATGATTAAAAAACCGGACAAGAGCGAGTCGGACTCGCCCACCGAGGGTTCCGTGCAAACACTTAAATTTAAAAATATAGTCTGTATAAACTGTTAAGTAAAAGTGTTGTCCCAAACGTTCGCTAGATGTCGTTGTTGCGACTGCGGCAATTTCTACTTCGCGCAAGCGTTGTGTTTTCCCAGAATGTATAAGGGCCAAATGATGATTTTTGTAAAAGGACGTTATTATGTGTGGAGTTCAGTAAGAATAAACGATTGTTGATACGTCGTTAAATCCGACATCACGTTGTTTGAATTCTTACTCCCCTCGAGACCCTAGTGCAATCTTGTACATGGTCCATCGAACGGGATCTGACCTAGGCCTGCCTGAATTCGCGGCCTATATCAGTAATGAACAATGACCCAAATGAGCCCAACCCATTAACACCTGGTCATTTTTTAATAGGAGAGCCCATAGTTACGGTTCCAGAAACAAACTATGAGCACTCAAATGTAGGCACCTTAAAACGATGGCAGTTAACGCAACGCATGTTGCAAAACTTTTGGCGTCGATGGTCAAATGAGTACTTGACCCATTATTTGCATCGCTATAAGTGGGCTCACCAAGTTCCAGAACCAAAGGTTGGTGACGTCGTTTTGGTGAAGGAGGATGACATGCCTCCTACTAAGTGGCTTTTCGGTAGAATTATGCAAAAACATCCTGGCACGGACCTATTAACCAGAGTTGTAACTTTAAAATGTAAGAATGCGTTGATAAAACGCCCAACTTCAAAATTGTGCATCCTGCCAGTGACTGAGTAGTTAAGATTTTTAAATGTATTTGTTAGAAGTTTAAGAGTTTATGTTTTAGCGGAGCTGATGGCACTATGCCACTATACTTGTTTGTTTTTTAATTCATTTGTTTCTTAGCCCCTTCATGGTGGGCGGCCTTTATGATGAAGGACATGTTGTCCTTGGTGGGCGGCATGTATAAACTGTTAAGTAAAAGTGTTGTCCCAAACGTTCGCTAGATGTCGTTGTTACGACTGCGGCAATTTCTACTTCGCGCAAGCGTTGTGTTTTCCCAGAATGTATAAGGGCCAAATGATGATTTTTGTAAAAGGACGTTATTATGTGTGGAGTTCAGTAAGAATAAACGATTGTTGATACGTCGTTAAATCCGACATCACGTTGTTTGAATTCTTACTCCCCTCGAGACCCTAGTGCAATCTTGTACATAGTCTTTAAATAAAGAGTATATTTTTATGATTTAATTACAAATGTATAATTTTCAGATATTTCCCTATACTTGTAGTATAAGACGGTATTGTTTGCCAAATTTCATAGTTCTAGGTCAACGGAAAGTACCCTATAGATGTTGGTAACCTTAAGAGAGTCGAAATGTACGTTTTTTGACTTGACCGTTGAGGTTTTTGCTGAATAAAATGGCCATACCTTTTTTTTACATTAACTTAGACTTAGAAGTTTAATTTTTTCAGAGCTTCAAGGGACCGTAGACTTAGCTGAGAATATGGTTTTAGTTTCCACTAGATACCTCCTCGCGTTCCCGAGATAAAGGGTCTCGACAGACAGAGAGACAGACGGACAACAAAGTGACCTTATAAGGGTTCCATTTTTTCCTTTTGGGTACGGAACCCAAAAAAAAACATTCTGTATATATCGATACCTTTAGACTCAAAGGGCGTAACCGCCATTAGCACCTACGGCGTTTACGCCTTTTGAGTCTAAAGCTATCGATATATGTATATACATACTTTAGACTCAAAACGATATATGAACGATATATCGATACCTTTAGACTCAAGGGGCGTAAACGCCATTAGAACCTGCGGCGTTTACGCCCTTTG
Organism: Eudemis profundana; assembly: GCA_947034925.1. Taxonomy (NCBI): domain Eukaryota; kingdom Metazoa; phylum Arthropoda; class Insecta; order Lepidoptera; family Tortricidae; genus Eudemis; species Eudemis profundana. The sequence continues at coordinate 5,498,954 of OX344804.1, read as the reverse complement.
AGTCTAAAGGTATCGATATATAAAATGTTTTGTGCATATGTAAAATCCTATTACCAAAGAAATTGTCTTCGGCCAATAGCTCATAATAAGTAAGTTTGTCACATAAATTATATATTTTAACGGTGTCAGTTTTAAATATCAAATTTTACTATAGGATTTTAATGCATAAAAATCATAATTTTATTGTTAAGTGTAGTATTTAAAATTTTAGAAACTGCCATTTATTGTGAATGCTGTTGCACTCCTGTAATTGAGGCACAGGGTGGGCACGATCCCTCAATTTATTCATTATTTGTTTGTATTAGTCTGTGTTTTGTTGGTGTGTCAATAAATAAATAATAAAAATAATAAAAAAATAAAAATAATACTTGTTTCGTTGGGCGAGAACCCATTGGTTAATCGGTTGCAACCACATAGTCGGCACAGTCAACATCTAATACTCTGTAACAGGGGTTCCCAATCTTTATCAGCCCGTGGCGCACTTACAAGTTTAGTAGTACTTCGTCTCGGCGCCCTACCCTAGTTCGCTAAAAATAGGTATTGTTGCTTTATTTATTATAGGTATCCGCGAATATTTGTGGTTTTAGATAATGATAGAGGATCGACTCACGACGCCCCTCTTTACTTTCTACGGCGCACCAGGACGCCGCGGCGCACACTTTGGGAACCCCTGCTCTGTAACATTCAAAGGGACAGTTATGTCGTCAGACATCGTTGCGTTGTGTAAGTAATAAATACGTGTCGGCATATATACAGGGCGTCCCACGGCTATGCCACAATGAAGAGAAAGTACCTTAAATATTGGAGATAGAATATTTTGCTGAAAGGAGACTTTATTTTATTTTTAAAAGTAAGTAATACTTCATTCAAAGATTTTTTTTAAATTACTTGTTTTGTATGAGAATTAATTTTCTTAACATTAAAATCCAATATTTTACGCTATTACTTTCTTTTGAGATACTACGTTACTTGAGAGCAATTATTTGTTTTTGTCCTCTCTTTCGATTGTCATCATAAAAATACGGGGTGTTATTTTTTCACACTTGAGTCGATTCGATTCCCCGACGAAGCAGGTAATTTTTAGAAAATCTTTGAATGCAGTATGACTTACTTTTAAAAATAAAATAAAGTTCCCTTTCAGCTAAACATCCTATCTACAATATTTGAGGTCCTTTTTCTTCATGTGGCAAAGCCGTGGGACGCCCTGTATAGCGCTTTGGATGTTACTGACTATTTCATGCTGACTATACGCCCGAGTAGGTTAAATTTACGAGCGCCCGAATAGTCGCACCTAGTGAATAGTAAAACTGCTTTAAACTGAACGAAAACTCTAGTTCAGTAGATTTTAAAGTTGTGGCGTTGTGGCTGGAGAACACTCCACTTCAATCGCTTCCTAGATAGTTGTACTCGTATTTAAAGGTATCTTGAAGAAAGAAAATACATTTATTGTTTGTTCACGAGATCGTCGGTGTTTGAATTGGACAAATGGAATCGTTGAGTAAATAGTTGTACATTTTATGAATAAGTAACTACGAATTACAAGTGAACGTACCCTAGATAAAATAAAGTTTAAGACTAAATCTCAACCACAAAAAAAACTAAAACGAGATCGTTTTGTTCTTTTATTTCACTAGGCTCACTTCATTTTTAGGGTTCCGTAGCCAAAATGGCAATAACCACATTTTTACTAAAAAAAACCCGACCGCGGTGCACTTTGAAACTGCATATAATCCGCCATTTTGTTTATTTTAACGAACTTCATACCCAGTGACACTTGCACCATCAAGACGAATCTAATGATGTATCATTTATCAAAATCGGATGTGCCGTTGAGTAGTTACGAGCGGACACAGGAACGGACATACATACAGGTCAAACACATAACCCTCCTTTGGGCTTCGCCGCAGTCGGGTAAAAACGGAACCCTTATAGTTTCGTCATGTCCGTCCGTCTGTCTGTCCGTATGTCACAGGTATTTTACTCAAAAACTACATGATGGATATTGATGAAATTTGGAATATAGGTGTCTTTTATGAGCCGCTACTTAGTTTGGTATTTAAATAATTAAAATAAATATTTTTAGGGGGGGCACTCCATACATGTTAAAGACAGCAAAAATTTTTTTATCAGCAAATATCAACGTGTGGTACATAGTTCGACAGCTCTTTAAAAAACACTATAAGGTTCCTAAGTAATGTTTTTGATTAAGTGAATGTATTTGGAAATAATCGCTCCGAAAGTTGTGTAAATTGTGTCCCCCCCCCCTCTATTTTCTAAACCGTGCGTCCGAAAAATATGAAAAAAATCACGAAGGTAACGCTTAATTAAAGACTTTCAACTAAAATTATATTGAACAAGATCGAATGTATTTTTGAGTTATTGACGATAAACTGCGCTTCTCAACAAAAGGACGTAATTGCTACGAAGATACGCTCTTTTGTTGTTGTACTCTTTTTACATCGTATTTTTTACCTTATAGTTACGGCTATCGAACCCAAAAACCGGTACAGGAATTACAAACTCGTGTTATTAAAGCCCTCGGTTTCACCTCGGGCTTATAACAAACACTCGTTTGTAATTCCTTACTTACCGCCCTAGATACACAATGTATTATTTACGATGGCTTAAAAGTTTGATTGTTTCACAGCTTCAAGGGACTGTAGAGCTCAGTATATATTTTATTTTCAACTCTATACCTCCACGCGTTCCGGAGATAAAGGGTCTAGACAGACAGACAGGCAGACAGACGGAGGGACGGACGGACAGACGGACAACAAAGTGATCTTATAAGGGTTCCGTTTTTTCCTTTTGATAAACGGAACCCTAAAAATACCCAAATCGCTATAGGTGTGCTTATAACATTTGAAGAGTTCCTTCCTTTGAAGAGTCCTTCAAGATACCATCATTAAATCCTGACCTGTTTGCAATAGGACCAGACCAGACCTTTCAAACATTTTTTTTCCAAATCATTCTAGCCGAAGACGAGTAGGTAATCGCGTAGCAAATATACAAAAAAACATACTGACGAATTGCGAACCGTCCTTCTTTTGGAAGTAGGTTAGAAATGAGTACACATTCAATCTCTCGTTCCTAGGGCTTCCAATCCCGCAGCCTATCTCTAATCTCGGTACTTGCGGGATTGCACATTTTCGATCCCGCGGGATCCCGGTATTTACGGGATCCCGCATAGAACTTAATGATATCAATTATAAGGTAAATGAAACAACGAAATAATCAACTTATTTAAACTTTTATCAGAGTTTACCTTTTAAACATTAAATATTACACATAAAGAAATAACATTGCACTTCTATTAGTTCTATTGAGACCAAAATTAAAATCGACCTATGTTAAACAAACTCTAAGGAACTCAATTATAATTTAAGACAAATTATTAAAATATTAAATTTATGAATTGATGTAAACACTTTATTGCACATAAATTCAAATAGAAACAATACAAAAAATAATGGATCTGTACAAAGGCGAACTTATCCCGAAGAGATCTCTTCCAGTTAACCTTTGAGTTGAGCAAACGAGAAAGCATAACTAACATCAGAGAAGATAGACAAACTATCATACTAACTTACTTACACAAAGAAAAAACCAAGTTTTATTAGTATTTATTATTTGCTTGTATCAATATTGTGTTGAAAATGTTTGTCCCGCAGTCCCGCAAATCCCGCGGGATCCCGCGCTTGTAATCCCGCTATGAGCGGGTGTTCACGGGGGTCCCAGGAATTAAACCACTTGTCGATTTTAATACACTACGTATATTTATCAACACACAAGTATGCTCAAAAAATTGTACGACAAACAAAACTATTCGGCCCGATGTCACTATTGCAAGAAAAATCTTAACATCGCGATTCAGAAACGGCGCTCGGAGGTAAAGCTCCATCTAGCGGCGCACTCAACACTAAACTAACTGAATAGTGGCATTTGGGACCTTAACTATAGAATTAGTGTACGGTTGAACATTCCGCCCACCAAGGACGAACTGAGGGAATGTCCTTAAAACCGGCCATCAACTACATTCGACCAAATTTGCAATACAAAACAGTCCTTCGATAGCAATTACAACTAAACCTATAACAAAATCTGATAACAATTTATCTGACATGCAAACATAAAACAGTTCAAAGTATGACTTAACGACATTTACAGCACTAATGAAATACCAAATTCAAGTAATTCGGTTCCATATTTAAACTGTATTGGAAATGCTTACATTTATGCCTTTATCTACGCTAACAAAACATAAAAAAATAGAGTGAAATTACAAATACAATGCGAATACAGTTACGTTTCGACAGGTAAAACACAAATCTTTCCTACAGATCTTTTGATAATACCTCCTTTACATTTTAAACTTATAACACGCGTGATGCCATCCAGTCCAGGATGTTTATCTGTGATCCTGCCGTATAACCACTTAGCTGGAGGAAGATCATCCTCTTTAACCAAGACCACATCTCCAACGACTGGTTCTGGTGTTTGATGACCCCACTTGTACCTATGATAGAACTGTGTCAGGTATTCACGAGACCAACGACGCCAGAAATCTTGGACCATCCTCTGAGTGAGTTGCCATCTCCTTAGGTTGCTTACGTTCGCAGCTTCATAATTATAGTCTGGTGCTAATACTAAAGGTTCTCCTACCAAGAAATGACCGGGAGTTAGAGGCATTGGATCGTTGCAGTTGTCATTGAGTTTTGACATTGGTCTGGAGTTAAGACATGCTTCAACTTGTGACAACACGGTTGCCATTTCCTCGTAAGTTAAAGTTGAGTTGCCTATGACTCTTTTTAGGTGGTATTTTGTGGATTTAATTCCAGCCTCCCAGAGGCCGCCAAAATTGGGAGAATGAGGTGGTATGAAATGCCAATTGGTGCCATTTGTGGCCAAATCATTCATTATTTCCGGAAGCATCGATGCCTTTTCATCAGCGAATAAATGTTTGAGTTCTCGAGCTGCACCCACGAAATTCGTGCCATTATCACTCCACAGATCGGTGCACGGACCACGACGTGCCACAAATCGTTTAAATGCAGCTAAAAATCCTTGTGACGTTAAGTCACTAACTGGCTCAAGGTGTATAGCTCGTGTGGCCATGCATATGAAAAGACAGATGTACCCCTTATATGCATGTTGTCCTCTGCCTTTTGAGGTTCTGATATTAATTGGCCCAGCGTAATCCACACCGCTGTGACAAAATGCTCGAGTAACGGTTCCTCTTGCTGAAGGCAATTGTCCCATTAATTGGTGCTGAGTAGCAGCAGCGTAACGTATACAGATTACACACCTGCGTACGAATAAGTTTACCAGAGTTTTAGCGCCTACTATCCAATATTTTGACCTTAAATAATTTAACATAAGCTGTGGAGCGCCGTGTAAGGTCTTTTGATGTGCGTCAGCTACCACTAAATCAGTGAAATGAGATTTGTGGGGCAAAATAATTGGATGCTTCAGATCTTCGCTTATCCGCGCATGTTGGAGTCTGCCGCCTACTCTCAATATTCCTTCTTCATCCAGAGTTGGATTAATTGAGGTAAGTTTACTCTTCTTGCTAATGCTTTTCTTACGCTTTATGTTCATAATTTCTTCTTGAAAATGTTCTTGCTGAAGTAACTTAATGCACATTATTAAACTAGCTCGAATTTCTTTACTTGTCAGCCATTTACTGAAAGCTTGACCTTGACACAGCTTGGTGAATCTCATGCAGAAAGCAATTACGCGTATCAGCCTTCTCAGGCTTGAAAATCTGGACATGATTTCATTTGCTGGAGTGACATTATCATCTGTCCCACAGGTATTTAATAGGCAAAGTTTCTTTCCTTTTTCTTCTAATTTTGTGTCTTTGACTGTAACTTTCTTATAATTTATATCTTTCTGTTTCAGCCAAGCCGGACCTTCCTTCCAGAGCAGCTCATCAACGGATTGGTAAGTACCCCTCGAAGCGCAGTCAGCTGGATTTTCTTTTGATACAACGTGAGACCACTGTTGTGGTTCCATCGAAGTTATGATTTCAGAGACGCGATTCGCCACGAATGTTTTCCACCTATTCGGGCGACTGTTCAGCCAAGACAGCACTATGGACGAATCTGTCCAGGCATGAATATTCATCTTGTCGATGCCCATTACGTCTGCGACTTCCATCAATAACCTCGTTAATAGAACTGCGCCACAGAGTTCCAACCTCGGGATAGACACTTGCTTGATTGGTGCTACTTTCGTTTTAGCCGTGAGTAAGGAAATGTGTATCTTGCCATTTTTATCGATGACGCGAGCATACACTACTGCAGCATACGCTTCTGATGACGCGTCACAAAAGCCCTGAAGTTCAAGAATTTCATCATCAATGCTAGAGTGAATCCACCTAGGCAATTTAAATTTGATTAGCTGGCTCAAAGTTTCGCGGTATGTTAACCACTCCTTCAGCAATTCAGTAGGGACCTCATCGTCCCACTGAATTCCCGATAGCCATAATTTTTGGATAAAAACTTTGGCTGATATAATAACTGGTGCCAACCATCCCAGTGGATCGAATAATCTTGCAATATCCGATATTACATTCCGCTTCGTTAAAGGTGGAGGTAGCTGCACTGCGTACTCAAACTCATCGGTGCTCCGATTCCAGGTAAGTCCAAGAATTTTCATTACTGTGTCAATTTTAAGTTGTAGATTTTCTGTAACGTCCGAGTTTCCTCTTTTAATTTCTTGCATTAACTCTTCATTATTGGTTGTCCATTTTTGTAGTTCAAATCCTCCTTTTTCTAATAGTTCAATTAATTCTTTATGTATTTTCTTCCCTTCTTCCACAGTTTGACATCCGGTCAGCAAATCGTCCATATAGAAATGGTTCAACACCCGTTCAGCAGCCATAGGTAAGTTACCGCCTTCGTCGTACGCAACTTGATGCAATGCGCGAACTGCCAGGTATGGTGCGGAAGCTGTGCCGAAGGTCACTCTGAGTAGTTTAAAGTGACCAATCTCATCGTCAGGCTTGGCACGCCACACGATGCGCTGAAAATCGGCATCACCTTCATCCACCTTAACCTGCCTGTACATTTTTACAATGTCTGCTACTAAACAGATTGGATGCATGCGCCACTTGAGGATAATGTGACGCAGATCAGATTGCAAGGCCGGTCCTACTAGTAGATCTTGGTTTAACGATACCCCATTGGTTCCAGGACACGATGCGTCAAAAACGACTCTCAGTTTCGACGTTGTTTTGTCCTCCCGAACTACCGCATGATGAGGTAAGTACACAGCATCATCCTTTTGTTTTTCTCTTACAGATAACTGCTCCATATGTCCTAGTTCGAGGTACTCTTCTATAACTTCGGTGTACCGTGCTTGCAGTTGAGGATCCCTTGCAAATCTTCTTTCTAGCTGCAAGAGCCGCCTTGTAGCTATGGATTCTGAGTTACCATATTTGCAACTGGGATCTTCATCTCGAAACGGAAGTTTCACAATATATCGACCGGTACTGTCTCTTTTTGTGGTTGCTTTAAATATTTCTTCACACTTCCTTTCTTCATCGGTGTAATCTTCCTTTGGAGACTTTACCGGAATGTCAGCTTCAAGTTCCCAGAATTTTTTGAGAAGCTCGTTTTCATTAACTTGAATATGATTTACGCTGATATGTTTTTGTTCTCTTAAATCAGGTGCTTGAATTGGTCCCGACAAAATCCAACCCAAAGTAGTCTTTTGGGCTACTGGTGCTCCTGATGTTCCTTTGATGATCCCTTCTTCGAGTATCTTTCCATAGACATCAGCTCCTAGAAGCATGTCAATTTTGTTTGGGGTATCAAAGGATGGATCAGCTAGTTCAAGATTGTGTAACTCAGACCATAACTCCACAACGACCGCCTTTTCTGGTAGGTTCGATGTAAGTTTGTTCAACACGAAAGCATTGACATCGTAATTAAACCTTGGATCGAGAAGTGATTGTATATTTACCTTAACCAAAGCCTTAGATGCTAAAGAAGCACCTTCGTCACTTCCCAAACCAGAGATTGTACTCTTGTGTTGAATTTTCTTTAGTCCTAGCAATTGGACTGCAGACTCTGTAATCAAAGAAGCCTGTGATCCCTGGTCTAGTAAACACCTGAGGGTAATTCCTGAACCATTTTTCGACTGCGCCTTGACTAAAGCCGTTGCTAACAATACTTGATTACGACTGGTCGAAAAATGACTTTTTATTTCGGTACAATTGGGTTCATCGTGCGATGATGAACTTGTTGAAGCGTTGTGCACAGCCACGCTTCGCTCGACTGATTGATTCGAGACCTGAGAATCAGTCGCTGAAGTGGTGTTCCCGGGATGTAATAGAGAATGATGTCTCTTTTTACATATGCGGCAACGAGTGGATTGACGGCAAGCAAATACAGAATGATTAACCCCTAAACAGTTAAAACATAAGCGATTGGACTGAACGAAATCACGACGTGCATCAGTATCAATCTTAGCAAAACCTTTACAGTTACCAATTTTATGATCTTCAGAACAGTATGTACACGATTGAGTAGTTGCATGATGGACCTTTGGGTTGGTTGGAGCGTTGGAGCCTTTATTAGCAAAAATATTTGAACCTTTATTGGAAAAATTACTAGAAGTGCTTTTTAATGTTTTGGGCTCGACAAATTCCAAGGCTCTAAACCGTGTCTCCAAAAATCCATAAAACTGAGAAAGAGTGGGCAAATCTTCACACAATTCACTAGCTTTTAGTTCCCACTGTTTCCTAGTTTCAGGATCTAATTTTAAACATATTATGTGGATGACAATAATGTCCCAACTAGATACATCAACGCCGATATTTTCTAAAGCGTGCAAACACTCGTTAGTAGTATCCAACAACTCTTTTATACCATTCGCAGATTCCGATGTTAAGTTTCGTTGACTCATAAATCTTCTTAGTATCAGGTTAGCCAGATATTTTTTGTTATTGTATCTTTTTTCCAGTTGTTCCCAACATGTTTTGTAGTTCTCCTTAGTTACACTGATATGACGCACAAGCTGTTCCGCTTCGCCAACTAAATGACCCTTGAGGTAGTGTAACTTCTGAACATCATCTAAGGATTTGTTGTTATGAATGAGCGACGTAAAAAGATCATGGAATGTTGTCCATTCTGAGTACTTTCCGGAAAAAACAGGGATAGTAATTTTTGGGAGTCTTATATTTGATGTGTTGGGCTCAGTCCCGGTCTTAGTAGTCTCTCCTCCAGTGCTCGGACGACTCTCTAAAGCGCTAAGTGCTGATTTTATTTCAAAACTGTAGTCTACGTATAAATCTTCAGTCTTATTATACACATCATTACTGACATACGCACTTGCCTGCAAAGCCGCGGGTTCCGTATCCAGCACAATCTGAGTATGAGTCAAATTAAATTGATCCCATAAGTTTTCCAACATCTGCAGTCTAGTAGTCAGGTAATCCTTGGACCGTAATCGCTCTTTAGGTGACTTTTTAAAGTTATCTTTCGCTCTTTGGATTCGTTGCATCAAATCAACTTGCACTTTAGTATTATTCGCCATTCTGAACTTTCAATTGTTTTTCTCAGAATTATTTAAAGACCAAGTTGTGTTGATTTTTCTAAGTCCCAAGTGATGCAATTTTTCTAAGTCTCAAATGATGCAAATTTTACTAAGTCCCAACTTTTTTCTAAGTGTTTTAAACTTTGGCTAAAATTGGGCGTGGATTCCCCATCGTTCCACTTTTAAGAGAATTATTCTAAGTCCCTAGAGCTCAATTTTTCTAAGTCCAAGAATGTTAACTAAATCTTGAAAATTTTACAAGTCCAATTTTAATGAAATTTTTCTAAGTCTTTAATCTTGGAACAAATCACTAATCTTCAAGTTCACTATTCAAAGTAAATATAATGTACTCACAGTTTGTCTTCACTCACTCATACACTTGAACTGGATGACGTCACTTGAACTGCATGACGAAACCCGATGACGTCGATATTCCGTTCACCGTCAGTAGTAGTCCGCTACTACTGCTGCCATCTGCCGGATCAATCCTCAAGCGCGCTTCCGTTTCGCAAGGACCAATGTTCACGGGGGTCCCAGGAATTAAACCACTTGTCGATTTTAATACACTACGTATATTTATCAACACACAAGTATGCTCAAAAAATTGTACGACAAACAAAACTATTCGGCCCGATGTCACTATTGCAAGAAAAATCTTAACATCGCGATTCAGAAACGGCGCTCGGAGGTAAAGCTCCATCTAGCGGCGCACTCAACACTAAACTAACTGAATAGTGGCATTTGGGACCTTAACTATAGAATTAGTGTACGGTTGAACAGCGGGACTGAAAAAAGGCGCGGCATCCCGGAATACCGGGACTGGAAGCCCTACTGGTTCCACATGGATATGCACTGCACCTAGCATACATTTCTTATATTACATTACGGCCGACAGGCCGAAAAGTATGCGAAGGAAAGGATACCCTTTCAAACGAAAAGATAATTTTCCAAATCCGTCCAGCCGTCTTGAAGAAATAAGAGAAAATACATTAAAAAGGCCGGTCAAGTGCGAGTCGGACTCGCTAACCGAAGATTCTGTACAAACTTGTAGCATGTCAATAGTTCAACACGTCGTATTGAAAGACGAAGTTTACTTTGCTTTTGGAAAACTATGTTGTCCCCATACCTACATCGACATAGGTCGCGGTTAGTTTAGCAACTGACAAAATAAGTTTGTGTTAAGATTTTTGTGAATTTCTAAAAAAACGATGCTAGGTAGGGGAAAACCATTATATTTTTCGTGTAATTTTCAGGATGATATTAATACTCGGTCAGTATTACACATTTTTCTGCTCAGTAACTTCGGAGATAATAGTATTTTCCAACACACTTGCTCACAAAGTCGCTCTTATTTCGTGGTTCTTACGCGCGGAACGCAGCTTATTACACACAAGTGCTTTTTACTTTACATTACCGCACAAGTGCTGTAATTACCGCCAAGTGGACAATGAGAGCACGCCATGTGGCTCGGCGCGCGGATATTATACCTTGTCCCTGTTCATGAGCGCGCCCGCACTACGCCGACACCACACGACGAGGTGACGATAGACGAGGATAGATAAACCACTAAATAAATATGTACCTACAAAAACAGAAATTCTAAATGATAAGTATTATTTTTTATTCGCAAGTGTGTTGAAAAACGTCGTATGACACTCGTGGGCATTGGTCATAACAGTCTCGGCTATACAGCCCTCGCCTGTCGGCTCGGGCTATGCAACACAGCCTCGACTGTAATGACCAACTTCGCCCACTCGTATCATAATGTACTATTATATAGTATGTTATAGTATTTTTTTTACGTTTTTGGTCTTAAATCAACACACTATTAAGAAAAAAAGGGTTTCGGAATCTACAAATTAAACTATTTCATTAGGTACCCAACTTGACATAATAGCCCTACTTTTAATTTTCGACATCCCGTTTTTTTAAGTAATTTTTTTCTTTAAAAAAATGTAATAAGGTGGCTCAGATTAGCGATTTTTAACACTATTCCAAATTTCAAATCGATAGCAGCAGTAGTTCCTGAGATATCTAGCTGTGACAGACGGACAGACATACATACAGACAGGGTCGCACCATAAGGGTTCCTTTTTTACCATTTTGGTACGGAACCCTAAAAATAAACAAAAAGGTCCCGATAAACTGAAAAGTTCTTCTTTGAAGTCGGTTATAAAATAAAGGCAGTCACATTTTCTCGTGTTGTGTTCATATGCACTGCAGTCAGCATCCATTCTTTACATTACGGCTGACAGGGCGAAAGTACGCAAAGGATTGTCGGGAATTTCGGGATTGAAAGAAGAATCTCGCTTGGCTTGACTCGGCACAGTTCGGCGGGAAAACTCGCGCGCGGCGGACGCACGCTCCGAAACCTAATCAATTTCCTTTGACATCGAAACTTATGTATGTGGAAACTTTCGATCGACAGAGAAAGCCTGTACCTTCTCATACATGATATGTGTAGCATATGACATCCGCTGCAACTTTACATGAAAGTTTTCTTTAACACGACATCGAAAACACTTCCACATCTTCTAGTTTTAAAGTTGGTAAATAGTTATATGTAATATAGCGCTGATACTGATAAATGACATTATATGTGATTTAATAATATCAATTAACGTTAATTCATTGTATTTATAACACACTTCTTAAAGTGTAAGAAAACAATAAAGGACTGAAAGTGTTTGCAAAAATGTTCCTTGTAGTACTGAGTGCGGTGGTCATCGCTAGTGAGTATACTCGTAACATTCCATAATACCTTATTATTTACTCACCCCGAGAGAAAATCCCGGGTCCATATCGGGTCGCGTAAATTCGAAAGCCATACATAATCCATCATTTGGCATAATGGTATTTTTCTGAACAGGTAAACTTTTCAGGATTATTATAAGTAACACAAACCTAACCTATTTAACAGAATGATGCCTTAAAGTGTCCTGAAAATTGTACAGTTTCAGAAAAAAAATGCGTTATGCCAAATGATGAATTATGGCTTTCAAATTTATGCGACCCTATACGCACATGAAAATCCCACTTACCCAGAGGAAGAAAAACGATACACACACATTGAATTACAAAAACCTGTGAACTGGGTCATTCTTTATTTTTTCTACTCCTGTACTTTTATCTGTCATTTACTTGGTCACGAACACGAATATAAGAACATACATAATATGAGTTCAGAGCACGTCTATATGATATGTACTCTATTCCCCATAACAGCACTTGTGTCGTTAAGGTCGCAAAACAATACAGCTAGCATCCGACTTCTAAATCTAGGTTAAACTTAGGTCAAGGATTAAGCTATAAATACTAATTTTTCATTAAAAATTCACAACTACCAACTTAACAAACAAATAAATTCACGCGGTATTAAATTGTTATGAAAAACAAAACTAAACTAAATTCTTTGATGCCAACATAAAAAAAAAATTATTTTTAATATCGTCACTGCGTGTCACTTCACTCTGACGAGTATACGTCAAATTAAAAACAAAGTTTACCATAGACACATATTTATTATATTTCCAGTCATATGTCATATTCTTTGTTTACGCGCCATGTTTAATTTTGTATTTTATTTAAAACCTAGTCGTAGAAAAAGTATTGTATGCAACGTTGTATAATTCAGTCAAAAACGCTCATGGCGTCTCTATTTGCGATACTCGCCGCCGCGGCGGCTCGTATCGCAAATCACGCCTTTCGCGTATTTTGACCCTACTTATACAACTGTTGCATAAAATACTATTACAGCGTTTGTTCACCCGTCATAGGTATGTTATCAAATCTTCAAAGGACATTCCCACCTATTCCTAGTTCCTATTCCGTTGGTCTATAAACTTCCTAGAGGTCCCAGAGTGCAGGTGTTTGTGGCCTAAGCCGTAGAGGCCATAAATAAATAGCAAAAGCATTCTTTAACGCTCCAATTTAGCTGAATTTCGTCTAACAGATCTACTAATACATTGCTAGGAGGATATAGACCACAGAAATATATCGAGGTACAAGGAAAAAGTGTATGTACCTCGCGTGCTAAAAAGAAGTGGCGGCCACCTACTTTGAATACCGTTAACTTCAGTTTCCGTCAATATTATTAGCAGATTTGAAGATCCGATAATAATGGTATAATTGTTCAAATACTACCAAATGAAATGGAAAATTTATGTTTTCCATCACTAAATTGCACTTTTGGCGTCAAACGCCAGTGTCAGATCAGGCAGTTTTTTTGTGACGATATGGCAACGAATACATAGGTAAAGTGTTGCAATAAATAATTCCTCTCACTCACTTATTGAAACACAGCACAGCACACCACAGTCATTTTTCTTCCAACAAAAGGTACATCGCGCGCTTGAATGTGTGCGCGCCGTATACGAACACACTACGAGCAAGGACCATTAAAACAAGAGGACTGTCATTCTCCATACAAAAAGCTGTTCCCCGATATTACAACGCCATCTAAAGTAAAATCCACAGACCTACGGACTGAATTGACAAATGACTGACAGGTAAAATGATACCCAGGAACAGCAAAATAAAAATAGTGAAGGGTATATGTCGATAACAATATATCGACAAGTTGTAAAGACAAATAACAGACTAATTTAAATCAAAAATAAGTATATTAGTTTCAAATAAGAGGTGTTTTCATGACATCACTCGTTTTTATTGACATGAATGTCCTCTGGGATATCTTGTTCGTCCTGCAATCTGTCTACCATCTCATTATAAATATAAATGTAAACTCGATGAATCATCTCTTTTTCAGTTTCACTAATAGATTTTTTTCTCCTTTTTGTTGGAGGCGAACATTTTGATGAACATGGCTCTGGTCCCGAATCTTGCGAATCCATAATAACAATTTCAATAAACACTCGCAATAGCAATGACAACGTATATCGTTAGATACATAATAGTACATTGTGTATCAAGGGCGGTAGGTAAGGAATTACAAACGAGTGTTTGTTACAAGGCCGAGGCAAAGCCGAGGGCTTTAATAACACGAGTTTGTAATTCCTTTACCGCCCGTGGCACACACAATGTTTTTCATCACACTTGTGAGGAAATCTAATTAAAATTAACCTTACTTAACCTAAATAAAATTGTAAAACTGACAGTGACATTAGTGACATATCCATAGACAATGCGAAACGTTCGGAAACCATAGCGGTACAGACCTAAAACGGTTGATTTTATAATTGCAAAATACTGAAATACACTATTGAAACATTTAATTAATGTTACAGAAATATGTGTTTACATGTATTTGCAATAACAGTTCTCTTTAATTAAATATTTCAGTGATAAAAGTTAAAAAAGTAAGTTGGCGTTTCCTTTGAACATGACAAATAAGAGTAAAACAGAACCAGCGTTTCAAATTTAAAAAGAAAACCATTACGCCCTAGGGCGTAATAGCTCATTTACGGCCCGCAAAACCTACGTGTAATGCACCATTTTCGAGCAAGTGTGATGAAAAAGTAGTTTGTAAATAGTGGTCAACTATTTCTGAAGATACCCGCTTTTTTTGTTAAAAAGATGGACCACATTGTTGGGAATTTGAAAATAAAGAACAATAATTTTATTAATTCATTTAATTGAATGTATGTATTCAATAAACTATCATAAATATATAATTTTTATGTACATTATTGCTGGTTTGACATTAAATTTTTATCTCTAATTAGGGGTCTACAGACCTTTTGATCCGTCGAAATCACTGGAAAAAGTTGGTATATAGATTAGCCGATCAAATTGCCAATTTGATTGTCCCGTCTGGGTGGACCTTAAACCTACGATGTAACAATAATATTAATATCGATGAGAACGACACTGGCCAAACTGTGGCAACATTTGTTCATATTTACTTGTCAATGTAGTCCGTAGGTCTGTGGATTTTACTTTATGTATTAGCTTGGTAGTGGAATTATATTATTTACAATTATTCAACTTTACAAGCGTGACACAGTTTTAAATGTTAGAATTTATTTATTATTAGCTGTTTACGAACTAATTGTTACTGTACTATGCCATTAGTGCTCCTAAACTTTGCCATTAGTGGAAGTGTGTTCAGTTTAAGATCGGTTTTTCTCTAGTACTACTAGGGTCTCAACTCAACAGCTTTGAACTTTCTGGTCAGATTATCTGGAGGTGCCCCTGCAGTTTCAGATGGGTTCCCTATTTGGCATACTTTTTATTAGTCGGAAAGTATTGGGTCCAAATTTATTTCGCATAATTTTTCTCTAGCTTTATTTAACAGAAAATATTTTGTCAAATCTTTTACGAGGGTACCTTAAGTCGCTTAGAATAAAGGTTCGGTCAGGTTTTTTTAGGGTTCCGTACCCAAAGGGTGCCAAAGGACTCCCTATGTGAGTGTAACAATAATGCGTAAAGAGTATTCGCACAAATAGAGCATCCAGACAAATAAATTTGGTATTGCAGGTGTCTATGGGCGACGGTGATTGCTTACCATCAGGCGACCCGTCTGCTCGTTTGCCCCCTATTTCATAAAAAATTTGTGCCTAAACAAGTGAAAACATCATTTTATTCCTGGATTTCCAGATAATAACTGTAAATTCGTACCGTTTATTCATCTTTATTGTAGTTATGTAACTGACGTTTAATTATTGTCAAACAAAAATAACAAAGCAAATTACAAATTAAATTAAAAAGTAAACTAAAACCATAAAGTAGAAATGAAATGAAATGAAATAATGAAATGAAATAATTTATTTGCATAACATTATGTTCAATTGAGCGGTGGTAAGCTCAGTATGGTCATCCAATAATGTCAATTACCTTATAAAAGTAGGCATGCAAAATTTTAAGCTATATCTAAAAATATAATTTATTTAATACATCACATTAAAATAGATTTTTTTTTTATCACAGCGCATAATTATAATAATAATGTCGAGTTTGAGTATCTTAATACAATTCTTTCCGATAGTCAGCACTAAGGTATTCTTTAGGCTATAGAAATTGTGTTTGGCTAGAAATCGTAGGAGCTCTCTTTTGAATTAAATTTAATTTAATAGAAACAATATGCACCTAAAATAATTGTAATCCTATCCTAACCTACAACAGGGTAACAGTTAATTATACGGTCGAAAACGGGAAGTGGTGGTTGAAAAGCGGAATTTTCAATCGAGATTATGAGAAAAGTTTCGATAACATCACATCAGCCAACTGATTGAAATATATACCTACGAGGGGTTTAGAATGAGTTAGAATAAAACCTTATTAATTATGTGTCTATGATTAACTCAAATCATTTATTCGTCTGATTCTTTTGGCGCTTCGGTAAATGACATTCTGGTGAGAAGAAGCGCCGGAAGAAACTGACCAGTTTCTCTTTTTAATCATCAGGCATTATAATAGTTGTTACAATATTATGGCAAACGTACTCGAGTGAGCAAATAGACAATTACGTTACACAGTATGATTCATTTCACTATTAATCGACAGAATTACAATTATCAAGTAGCAACCGTAACTACTGACAGACGAACCGACAGAATCGTGAGAAAAGTGTGTTGTCGCCACGACATTCAGAATACTCAGAACAGAAAGAGAATGACACTCTTGCCCAATGAGCCCATCCACGTGCACCGCGACCGGTTGTTACGTCACACGGCGTTCGCCGCCATTTTAAATCTACTTAGTACTACAGTAGTCAATTGACGATCTTGAGTTTCTGAAATTATCGCTGCTATCCACGACACGTATTGTACTGGCCACTGACAATCAGAATGACGTTTTTTTCACAATTTAAAAAAGGAATTGTTTTTTTTAAATACGGTTTAAAATTGACCAGTCGATACCGTGGACCGGGATTACTTTGATTCCCGGGGTAACATTAATCATAGATCTTTCAACTGGGCATGTTTATTTTAAAATGTACGGCTAGGCGAAGCTTAAGCTATGTTTAAATACCGTCTAACCCAGTGGTGGGCAAACTTTTTTCATGGGGGGCCAGAAAGCTTGAGAAATTTCGGAGGAGGGCCAGAATTATCATATAATTATATGATATTAAAAATATAATCATCGTGGGCCATATAAAAACTATTTCGATGTATCGCGGCGGGCCGGATAAAATGGTTTCGCGGGCCGGAGTTGGCCCGCGGGTCGTACTTTGCCCAACACTGGTCTAACCTGTCAGTTGGTGACGAAATATATTGAGTTTGACACTAATCGTCAGTTTTGTGACGACCTGTTAACTGGTAGATAAGGGGACATTTGAAATATAAAGAGTTGTTTTTTTAATGCTTTCCTAGCAATTTATTATTAGGGTTAGCAACCTCAATAAAATCACTATCATCACTACATAGTATAAAACAAAGTCGCTTTCTTTGTCCCTATATCCCTATGTATGCTTAAATCTTTAAAACTACGCAACGGATTTTGATGCGGTTTTTTTTAATAGATAGAATGATTCAAGAGGAAGGTTTATATGTATAATACATGCATTTAGTACAGGTCGCGTCACGTAAAAAGAACGCTGGTGGTGGGGCTGCGCAGTAGGCAATTTGTGACGTTCCACAGGTAAAGGTACCTTATGGCGGGTAGGCGCTTACGCTGTTATTAACGGCACTCCAATATTAATTTGATGCTACACGACGTAAGTGCCGACCCTCCATAAGGTACCTTTACCTGTGGAACGTCACAAATTGCCTACTGCGCAGCCCCACCACCAGCGTTCTTTTTACGTGACGCGACCTGTACTAAATGCATGTATTATACATATAAACCTTCCTCTTGAATCATTCTATCTATTAAAAAAAACCGCATCAAAATCCGTTACCTACCTACCTTTACCTACCTTTTTTTATACCTTTTCCTGCGGAACGTCACATTTATCGGTCTATTTGGTGGTATGAGGTGCGGCGCGGGGAGGGCGGGTGCCGCGCCGCATCATTGCCGGGGCGCTAAGGCGCTATAGGTTCGTCAGTCGACCTTTGCTTTCCGCACTGTGTTCACGTCACGTTCGTTCTCAAAATACTGTCGCGCACAAAAGTGTCTTGTTTATTACAAAATGGTTTTACATAGAAATATGATGTATATTGTTTTTTTTATTCCATTCTACACAGAAACATGTTTTTAATTCCATTTAATAATATATCAACTAATAATACTCAAGGATCCCACAGTCAAACTGTGTAAACAGTTATGGGGACGATGTTTTACTATTAAGCGTCATACCAAAAAGAAAATTAGGTTCATGAGACGGGACTTTCAACGTTTTAACATACCTACAATATAAATTTAAATATAGACAAACCATTTTTTAAGGGCGTTATATTTCAACGAAGATTAAAAGTTGCGGACAGCTTTGTGTGGGTTAAAAAGTTGATTCACCCTATTAATAAATAAATAATAGATAATAATACATATACTTTTTAATCGAACCGCGCCGCGAGCGAAAGGCTAGTTCAAAAATAAAACAATAAACATAGTACTTTCGTGCGCGTGTGTACCAATGCGCAAACATACCCCCTCCACTTTCTTCCAGCGTTCTTTTTACGTGACGCGACCTGTACCAGCATTGCACCCGTGCGAAGCCGGGGCGGGTCGCTAGTACTTTATAAACGCGCTTAAAATGGAGGTCACGCTCACGCGTGCACATTTCCGTGTCATAACATAGTTTATCACAATTTTCGTCGAGGATTATCTCAGAAACTTGTTTCTATTTATGATATTGAAGCACCTAGTCAAACGACAATACCTTTATCGTTGGTATTCGGAGTTTCGACGAGGTCGTGTGTATGTCGCTACCGTACCTGCTGCAGGTCGACCAAAAACAGCAGCGGTAACACTTGAAAACATCGCGGCTGTGCAATAGTACATTGTGTATCAAGGGCGGTAAGTAAAGAATTACAAACGAGTGTTTGTTACAAGGCCGAGGCGAAGCCGAGGGCTTTAATAACACGAGTTTGTAATCCCTTTACCGCCCGTGGCACACACAATGTTTTTCATCACACTTGTGAGGAAATCTGATTAAAATAACCTTACTTAACCTAAATAAAATTGTAAAACTGACAGTGACATTAGTGACATATTCCATAGACAATGCGAACGTCAAGTCACGTTCGGAAACCATAGCGGTAAAGACTAAAAATCGTTTATTTTATATTTGCAAAATACTGAAATACTATATTTAAACATTTAATTAATGTTACAGAAATATGTTTTTACATGTATTTGCAATAACAGTTCTCTTTAAATAAATATTTCAGTAATAAAAGTTAAAAAAGTAAGTTGGCGTTTCCTTTGAAAATGACAAATAAGAGTAAAACAGAACTAGCGTTTCAAATTTAAAAAGAAAACCATTACGCCCTAGGGCGTAATAGGTCATTTACGGCCCGCAAAACCTACGTGTAATGACACCATTTTCGAGCAAGTGTGATGAAAAAAATAATACAAGATGACCAACTTGTAACATACGAGCAGATCCGGACACTTATATAATAAATTCATTTATTTCAGGCCCGTGGGCCCATTTAAGTGTTAGTAACAATTTACTTAGGAACTAGGTTAGGAAGGTACCAGTAGCGTCGCGTCTAAAGAACTCGATTCCTACCGGCTTGCCTAATATAAGGCATTTGAGCACCTTATTCTAAGCTCTTGAGGAAAATGAATCAAAATGAAAAAAATCAAGAATCTTGCCCAAGGATATCTTTTACGCCACGCCACTGGAAGGTACATTTTTATATTAATTACTTAGATTAAAAATATACCTATACATTGGAGTGACTGCAATCCAAATGGCAACGTCGGCTTTAGACAGTTTATGTATGCACTACTAATAGTTTTTTTTATTTCCAATAATTTCGGTGTGCCCCTTGTAATGGTTACAGGCGTTATTTGGTTTTATCATCATTCATTTTTGGTTGAATGATGTATGTGGGGCACAACAACGATAACACTACCGTCGAAACAGAGTGTAATCGCAAACTCGAGTTTCAAGAGATGCAACGCATCTGTCTAAGTCAACACATACACGCAGTACGGCGCTTACCGCTGTCGTTTTATAAGGTCGTATGTATTGTATGGAGAAATTTTAGAGTTTAAAAAAAATAAAAAATAAATATTTCTGTAAGTAGGCCCTCAAGGGTTCTTTTACAAGTCTGATTCTAAATATGTATTATTTCTTTTGGCGCTTCGGGTACTGACCTTCTGGTGAGAAGAAGCGCCGGAAGAAACTCACCAGTTTCTCTTTTTAACCAAAAAGTATTACAACAATATGGCGTTAATATAAGATTTCATTAATACATTACATTAAATATATCGTCGTCTAGTATCCATAACACAAGCCTTATTGAGCTTACTATGGGGCTAGTTCGATTTGTGTAAGATTGTCCCCTTATATTTATTTATTATTTATTATTATTTATTTATTTATTAAACTTAAAACTACATTTATAGAGATGTAAAGGGTCTCTCTATGCGTCCAATCAAGACAAATAAAAAATAAATTGATACTAAAAATAATGGAGATGTAAAGGGTCTCCGTTGTCAAAAAATTATGTTTTGGAGGTGTAAAGGATCTCCAAACGTCAAAATACAAACTGAAAATATTTACTAAATGTGACGTTCCGCAGGAAAAGGTACCTTATGGAGGGTCGGCACTTACGTCGTGTAGCATCAAATTAATATAGGAGTGCCGTTAATAACAGCGTAAGCGCCTACCCGCCATAAGGTACCTTTACCTGTGGAACGTCACAAATATCTTACAGACATATAAAAAAATCTGTGACTCACGATATAACTTAAAAACTAAATTAAAAATAAAACCACTTTCCTTAGAGATGTAAATGGTCTCTGGCCTTAGAGATGTAAGTGGTTTTTCTAGTACATCCTATAATTTGGATTTTTGGACCGCCGGCGAACACAAGGTTCTTGGCTGCGACATATTGCTCAACACAGCTTATACCTAACAGCCAATGAGAGCTCTGCCGGGATAGCGCGACTGGCCTCGACTTCGCTTGTCGCACGACAGAGCCTGACTTTTCACTTTTGTACAACTTTGAAAGAAAAGGTAATACCTATTCCTTTTCTTTACACGACCCCTTATCACAGAATATATATAAGCTAAAGCAGTAAGGAAGCTACAAACAAAACGATCGAAACGCACGCACACATAGCCGCGCGCTGTTACAAGGCCCCTAAGGGAATCTCGCGGACCTCGCGGTGCCGTCAGTCGAGACTCGAGAGTGCGCATGGAGGCGAGTGGCTGCGCTTTGCGTTACTATTCGAGCGCGCCGCTAGCATCTGCACGATATATTGATATCGCCCCCCCGGTCACGAAAAAAGGATTTGTGCGTACACAGAATGTTTCAACGTTGATTGCACGATTGATATAGATTCGGCGAGAAAGAGCTAGAGCATACTGAAACGCAGTGCAATGTACGTGCGTCTTTATTGGCTATACATACATGCTGTGTTGCTAGCCATATATGTAACAGCTATCTTGTGCTAGTTCTTCTGTAGGCTACGATTTGTAAAGCACCCGTCACTCACTTCACACACTATTTGACTGAACGTGACGGATGCTTTATAATTTATTTATCGCGCGACAAAGCGTAGCATCATACGCCTACTGTACGTCTGTATGGATAGACTCTAAGGTATGACAAAAAAACTTCGTCTATGACGTCTGATATCAAAAATGTTCTCTTCCGAGACTTTAGGTTTAGAAATAACCATTTTACTTTACTATGGATTCCGAGAAGCGGATTGTTTGTGAGTTCTAACGCAGCATCAAAGCCTGGCGATCGGTAAACAAGGTGTTTGTTTACTTGTTATCGAGCGGCCTCATTGGGGTTATTCTTCATAAATATCATTCTCCTGTCCACATTTATTGGCGAATATTCAGAAGATTCCGACTCATTACAATTACCTACCGGTGGCCTTCAGCACTATATAATATGTACATATAAACATATTATTTCTTCCGACAAAAGGTACATCGCTTCATTCGCGCCGCTTGCATGTGTGCGCACCGTGTACGAACGAACGCACTACAAGCTAACTTTTAGGAATGCTTCAGTCGGGATTCGCCGCGTTCGCTCACTCCCATCGAAATGTATCGTAAACTTGTATATTGAATTTTAATATCAGAAACTTTCTATTTAGAAATATTCTCAATTTTATACTGTAGATACAGAGAAGTATCGTTTATGAGTTCTACTTCTAATTTCTACCGCAGCATCAAAGCCTTGTTTACTTGTTGTTGGGGATCGGCCTTGTTACCTACTGTCCGTCTTCTATTAACTCAAGTGCGCTGTTAGATTTGTTATCGAATTGTTATTCTGTCGTTTTTAAGGTCCCGTACCTCAAAAGCAAAAAACGGAACCCTTATAAGATCACTTTGTTGTCCCTCTGTCCCAAAGAAAGCGCGCCTGTCTGTCTCATCATTTTTAGGGTTCCGTAGCCAAAATGGCTAAAAAGGAACCCTTATAGTTTCGTCATGTCCGTCCGTCCGTCCGTCCGTCCGTCCGTCCGTCCGTATGTCACAGGCATTTTACTCAAAAACTACAAGACGTATACTGATGTAATTTGGAATATAGGTGTCTTGTAGATGCCGCTACTAAGTTTGGTAGTTAAATAATAAAAATAAAAAAATCTAGGGGGGGCACCCCATACATGTAACAGTAGCTAAAAAAAATTTTTTTCAGCAAACATCAACGTGAGGTACATAATTCGATAGTTCTTTTAAAAACATTAAAAGGCTTTTATTTACTATTTTTTGATTAAGTGAATACTTTCGGAAATAATCGCTCCGAAAGTTGCATAAATTGTGTCCCCCCCCCTTTAACTTTTAAACCGTAAATCCAAAAAATATGAAAAAAATCAGGAAGGTAACGCTTAATAAATACATTCAACGAAAATTATTTTGAAAAGTAACGAATCAACCGTTTTGAAGTTATTGCCGAAAAACTTCTCAACCAAAAGGTTTTAAGTGCCATTGATTTACATGGCAATTAAGACCTTTTGTCAGTTGTATATTTTTAGCTTTATTTTTATCTAGCACATTTTCTTATAGATATGGCTATGGAACCCTACACTGAGCATGGTCCGACATGCTCTTGGCCAGTTATTTGTTGTTGTTGAGGCGATCACATAATCCTGTCTCACTCATTTTTGACACTGCAGGTGCAGGGACTATCGATATCGCTCTATAATACTTCTGCTTCTACTTTTGCTTCTATTGGTAACCCTTTCCCTCATATACCGGTGTGACCTTTATTTTATTTAAAGAAACTGGATACTGACCGCTACACACAGAGTTGTTAAATTTATGGCACAATATGTATAGTCAAGGAATTTAATTTTCAACCCACCTAAGGTCCAATATCGTATAGCATACTGTCATCATAAGAGCTAGCTAGAGTACGATGTTACTTTGACATATCACACGCATTGTTTTGTGTCACTAACTAGGTAACAGATTAATAACGTTGACATGGTGTGGTGAAGCGTGCGGTAGACTTTCCGGAGTCTGGATTAGGAATTATTATAAATTTTTCTTGATTGACACTGACACGTATTCGGAATTAGAAGAACAAATGACTTCGCAAAGAGGTTATCTGTAATGTGCAGTGACAAATAATACGTATTGACGTTTAAATACTATTATTGAAATAGGAATTTCGACCTTAATTCATCGTGAATGCTTAACAACATTTCAATGAAAAGGGTAGGAAATTAAATTCCTTGACTGTACGAAGTTGCCTAGCAGATTGATTTTTGGCTGGCTATTTACTACACAATTTTTCATTCTGTAATCCTATTCTTTGTCTACTTTATTTTTAGTGTATCTAGAAAATAAAGTTTGACTTTTCGGAGTGTTTTTAATTTATTTTATTGCATTGCAAAAGCACTATACATAACATACCTCGGTGTGAAATGGAGTTGCTAGCCTCGTAATTATCTGGTCTCGCGTTCGCTCGGCCATCTATATGTACTCGGCCGGCAACCCCTCACTTCCCGGTCTCTGTAGTCTGTAGTAATGTACTATTTAATACCTAACCTATTAAATAGTGTTATTGCTTTTACTTTAAGGCTTTGATTTAGTGTTACATTTAATTTCAATTTTGTTTTATCCACTATGTACTGTTTCAAAGACTTAAGATATACTAGACCAGTGTTTCCGAACCTGGGGGTAATTACCCCTTTAGGGGTAAAATTAAGTTTTCTCAGGGGTAATACTCACATTAAGTCGTTTTTCTTTGAGTACCTTCATATACTTGTCTGTATTACCTATTTTTTGGAGGGGTAGTGATACAAATCTAGGGGAGCCTGTGCGTGATGTGGCAATAAAGGTTAGGAACTACTGATCTAGACGTATACTATTTTACTTTACTGTAGGTTCCTAGAAGTAGATTGTTTGCGAGTTCTGAGCAAGCATCACGGTTGGTAAATAAGGTGTTTGTTTACTAGTTGTCAGGGGCCTTGTTACAGTCCGTCTTCTGTAAACTGAAGTACACTGTTTGCGTTGCTATCTGAAGGTAAACAATGAGGTTGCGACGAGCTTCGGCAGTAATAGGAACTCGTCAATGGACCGGACACTTTAACTCCGTTAGGTAAACGGGATCACAGAAATATATCGAGATAAAAGAAAATAGTTCGTCGATTTGTATGACAACCGAGCGTGTAAGGTTTTTCGCTTGGCGTTTGACGCTAAAAGTGTAATTTAGTGATGGAAATAGTATATTACACAACAAGGGTGCGGCGACCGCTTTAGCTTAGTTGGTAGTGACCCTGCCTACGAAGCAGGAGGTCCTGGGTTCGAATCCCGGTAAGGGCATTTATTTGTGTGATGAGCACGAATATTTGTTCCTGAGTCATGGATGTTTTCTATGTATTTAAGTATTTGTATCTATTAAATATATCGTCGTCTAGTATCCATAACACAAGCCTTATTGAGCTTACTATGGGGCTAGTTCGATTTGTGTAAGATTGTCCCCTAATATTTATTTATTTATTTATTTAAGGGTGGTAATACAAAGAAAGGCCGAGATCGCAGAAATTTTACGTAAATATTCGATCGAGAGCTTTCTTTATTACCTCCCGTGTTGTGTTCATCATTTTATTTATGTCTACACTTGGCCAGAAAGCGGCTTTTTCCGTACGCACAGCGTGCGGAAAAAGTCACTTTATGGCCAGGTGTGGCATAAAATAGATTTTCCATTTCATTTTGGTGGTATTTGTACAATTAATTAATCAGATTTTCATTTTTGATAGTAATTCTAACGGCAACTGACATTTTTCAAATTCAAATTTGGTTTTGTCGAACTCAAAGTTAACGGCGTGCAAAGTAGGTCGCCGCCATGGATGTATAAAATAGAAGGATACCGCGCGGTCTAAGACGCGGGTGAAGCCAAGCAATGACCGCCGAAGTGAGCATGTGTGCGTTGACGGCCCAATGGCAGCCGACCGGCCCATTATGCTGGTTGATGTGTGCGTGCGTGCGTACAAAGCGCCGGCACATTGCCGGCTCATCATGAGTGCTTCACTTATCTGTTCGCGACGCTACGTCCATTTATTTTTAAGGTCCTTGGTCGCCGCCACTTCTTTTTAGCACGCATGGTAGGTACATACACTTTTTCCTTTCTACCATAAAGCATGAAGCATGCACTCTTATTGTGTTTTTAATTTAAATTTTAAATGTACCTAATGTTCGTGTAGCCTATGACGATGCAAAAGTGGTTCTTATGAATCCTACTTGATTAAATGACTTCTTATTCTTATTCTTACCTCGATATATTATTTCTATGAACGGGACATAGTTAGGTTAAAAACTAACTCGTGTTATTAAAGCCCTCGGCTTCACCTCGGGCTTCTAATAAACACTCGTTTGTAATTCCTTCCTTACCGCCTTCCAGATACATAATGTACTATTGGTTCTTTTGCGGATAATATATGGTCATTCCTGGTGGATGCAGTCTGCACAGGACCGCACTCTGTGGTGATTAAGGCAGCAGAACCAGGAAATTTTAGTATGGGAGAACCGGGAATTCCTGGTACTGCCATAATAACATTTTCCGGTTCGGCACGCCCTAGTGGCGATCTATGCGGAAGGCAAACACAAATGTCCAGCAATGGACGTCCGTGGCTAGAGATGTGCCGTTCCCGGGAATATTCCCCTGTTGTATGGGGAACATTCCTCATACAAACGGGGAATATTCCCGGGAATGGCACATCTCTATCCGTGGCTGATAAAGTGCATAAGGTGCATGGGTAAGTTCGAACGTGGGGTAGTTTTGAAAATTAAAAATTTCTACTAAGCCACGCAAGATTTTTAGGAGTGCAATTAATTGAAGCACTATTGGCCTGTCACTGTGGCGTGACGAGAGATTCTTAAACTTCGAAACGACTCCATTTTCGAATTTACCCCTAGCACCTTAAATAGGTTGCTTTGTCTGTAGCTAAAGAAAACTAGAGTGCGACTACAATAACTTTGCAGAGCGTAACATCCATCACCTCAACTTAAAAGTCAAATTTCTATGAAATGTGACGTTTAAATGGAGGTGTTGCCATGTTCCGCGTTAAGTAAAGTTATCGTAGTCGCACTCTAATCTCATTTGTTACAAACTTATTGTAAGCTAAGTTTTTTATCAGGTGGAGGAGGCGCGAGCCAAGAAGAACCCGGCACATGCGACCCAAACGAGCTGGACATTTGTGTGAAGAAAATACCAAAGACACCAGTTGGCTTACCGAAGACAAAGGAGGAGCTGGATAGGCATTGCCGGTAAGCGTCCCATTCTATCCTATCCCACTTTCTACTAATACTAATAATATAAATGTGAAGGTTTGTGAAGATACAAGATATGAATATTTTATTTGTTTAACACGGGTAAGGACATAGGCACAGGGCACAGATCTTATAATCTTATCGTTGCATCACCATGTTGGGCCGCAGGGCATACGGGGTGTACTGTACGTACAGTTACCATTAATTGCGGTCTGACAGAAATTCATTTACAGAATAATATGCTTTGTCCACTAAAAAATGAAGTAATTTGCTTTTGGAAGTAGTTATCCTCTTTATGCCACACCTGGCCATAAAGTGACTTTTACCGCACGCTACGCGTACGGAAAAAGCAGCTTTCTGGCCAAGTGTCGACATAAAATTATGTACACAACACGGGAGGTAATAAAGAAAGCCCTCGATCGCATATTTACGGCATATAAACATCTGTGATATCAGCCTTTCTTTGTTTTACCACCCTAGTTGTATAATGTACCTACTATCCCACCAAAAACATAAATGTAAAAAAGGAGAGCCAAGTTCAATACAAAAAGTTTTCATTACATCAGCCATTTTATAAAGTTATTCAACATATATATATATATATATCGATGGCAAAAAGCGAGAACGTAGTAACCGCCAAAATGCAAACTTTACACCAGAGCCAAAAAACTTTTCGATTTCAAGAAAAAAAATCATAACTCTTTCATTTATGAACGAAAATGCTTGATATTTGGATCTAATTCATAACTTATGGTTTTCTTTCAACTGGCATATTTAATATTTAACAAAACAGACTGGTTTACGACTTAGTGGCGGTTACGACAATTGAACTCTTTTTTTCGTTACGCGAAAACGCTGCAAACGCCAGAAGTAAATGTACTAAAATGGTGAAACGGGTATTATTTCCATAAAGCATAAATGCTGTAACCAGATGCATATTTATTTTAAGATTCAATAATTTTGACGTAAATGTCATTACGTTCTTTATAGGACTAACTGAAATGTGGTAAGTGTCCACCGGCAAAAAGAAACTGTGAAAATAAAACGACTTAAGGATCAATCAACTTTTATCAACATACTTTTTTAAAATGTTTCCAAATTTTAAATGCAGGTTTCTTACAAATTAAAAGATCAGAAGCAACAATTACCGTCTTAACATAATCAAATACTATCTAGTCTCAATTTCTCTGTATAAAAACATTACGTTTCTCTCTGTATAAGCACAAAGCAAGTTCACATTCAAGCGCATGTTGCGCAAGCATCTCTTCAATGCTGTCCAAAACTAATTATCGACATGAGGTTTTCACAAGGTACGTAAAGTAGTATATGTAAGTATATTATATAATATTGTATTTGTGTAAGTATATACTGTATGTATGTATATTGTAGGTATATTTGTAAATTTATCTTAAGTTTTCCAATTGACGTTAAAGGCCCTGCACCAAAACAATGTTTCTGTTTAGCCCATTGGTTG
Source organism: Eudemis profundana (assembly GCA_947034925.1). Taxonomy (NCBI): domain Eukaryota; kingdom Metazoa; phylum Arthropoda; class Insecta; order Lepidoptera; family Tortricidae; genus Eudemis; species Eudemis profundana. The sequence goes on along the minus strand of OX344804.1, from coordinate 5,470,185 downwards.
ACTGGTAGAGAATGCCTTAAGGCATTAAGTCCGCCAATTGTACTATTTATATTGTGCAATAAAGATTAAATAAATAAATAAATAATTACGAAAATTACTTAAAACCTCAGTTGCTTATTACATTTCAAAAGGCTAATAAAATCTCTCATATAAAATCACAACCTTGTACTTATCGTGCTAAAAACAAACATAAATATTCTTAGGGTTAATCAGACTATAATATTGTTATCCGCTAAAACTAAATATTATAGGTAATGAGGTTTAATATTCCCGTGAAAACTTTAAAACTCTCTACATTTTATCTTCAGTTTTGGCATTAAATTGTCTTTTAAGTAACTTTTATCGATATAAAACTCACTACCTATTAAACCCACTAACTATAAAAGATGTTTTGTATGTAAGTATTACTTATTATATAAGTTTTCAACATAATTCTTAAACAATTGTTTGAACACAACTATCACCTCAATTATAAAAATATTTCACTTCACGGACACACAGAGTACACAGACTACGCACACCCACTCGCTCCGGCGATCGCCGATAGACTAAATCACAGGTCGTATTCACGAGCCACATCGCCGCGAGCGCACATTTTTATTGCTGTATCTTCAAGCACTACCCACTTCACGTTGTGTTTCAAATGTCGTTACTGTAGCTTGCTGTTAATTCATTTTCGAATGAAATGTAGTAAGCGTCAATCATAGATAATTTATTTTAGGATAATTGCAGTAAGCTTGGTTCGTAATTTTTTCACTACATGCATAAATGCTGTAACCGCCACGGAACAAAATTTCGGCAACGCTGTAACCGGCACACCCTTTGATTTATGAAAAAACAAAATTAGCGTAAATGTACTCGTTTAGAAAATTGCTACTATTTGGATGTTTACAGCAATTAGATGTGGGCATCGTCAAAAAAATACATTCGTTTTGCAACGTAGTCCAGTTTTTTCTAAGCGTCGTAGAGCCATGGGACCCAGACCAGTCGACGCAGAAAAATTCGCTGATTCCGAATATGCAAAAAAAATTTTTTTGACCAAGTGGCGGTTACTACGTTCTCGCTTTTTGCCATCGATATATATATATATATTTAATTCTGATAAAAACTGGCCAAGTCAAATCTAACCTACTTTAAGATCTAACATTTTTAAAAAACAGTAATTGTTATTGGTATCCAATAAAGCAAAGAAATAGAGTTTAATACTTGTTCATAATGTTATTTTATTCCTATAAATAAATAAAATTTAAAATTTGTTTCATTTTGTAGCTTAATGAATTTTGTGAATGCAAAACAACATGAGAAGTCCCAAAAAACACGCTTTCGGCCATCGCTGCTTCAGTTCCATCTAGCATCATTCCAAACAAACTTTTAATTAATTTAACAAAATAGGTACGTTTTTTAAGAATGCAATCAATATTTACTCTGAAAAAATTTAATTATAATCTTCAAAGGTTACAGGAAACTCTGTTTCCTGTAACATACCTACTTTAGTAGGGAAATATGATGCTAACGAGGTTATCTGAAAACGCGTTCAGGAAATGAGTATTAACTAAAATTGAATTTCAAACATGAATCATTTAAAAATATCAACTTATGTAGGTTATACTCAAAAGGCATCTTTATACTTGTTACTAAGTGACGGGACTTACAAACAAAATATTTACGGAAAATATGATTTACGCAATATCTCCTTTTTAAGACACGAATGCAGTGACATTGTTCGATTCCCGTCTGAACTGTTTTATTTTTAAAACTAAATTAAAATTAAATGTACTATACAGGGTGTCTAGGCAACGATGTCGGAGCTTTTAAGGGCGTATAGTACTATCGATCTTATCGATAAATCTCCAAGCGCATTTATTTTTGATTAGATGGTAATTAAATGGCGGCAATTTAAACATTTCAAATAACTGAGCACGGGCGCACGTGGTAATTTTGCCATTATGTGTCCATTATCTTATCCGTCCTACAAATGCAAAAAGAGTGTTATTGGATAGCTAAATGTATAAGCAATCAATTTAAACTAATAATTTTATTCATGTATAAGCAATCAATTTAAACTAATAATTTTATTCAAATATTCCAATAACAGGGCAAAAAAATGAATAAAAGTAAATAATCATGACAAAAACGCATTATTACTTTTACAGTTTTTAATTTTTTTACCATCCACTAAAAAAAAACCACGTGGTGATTTATCGATAAAATCGATTGTACTATACGCCCTTAAAAGCTCCGACATCGTTGTCCAGACACCCTGTATAGACCACTGTAAACTAAGACTAAATACTTATCTAAATTAGATCCCGGCCCCCGGACCGGTCCGGCCGGACTCCTGGTGTAAAAGTGCTGAATATGCCATGATATCTGTTGGACCAGATAAAAGCCAGACCGGGGGTCACAGCCCCTGTCTCTCAATCGGCGCCCTATGTTTTTTATGCAGTTTTTCGCCTCAGCACACCCTTTATCTCCTAGTTACTCTTTTTATATTTTATCTTCCATTCAATTATTTTACTTTTACCGAAAAACTTCTACTGCTGAACATAGGCTTTTCCCAAGAAAGAACCTCAGAACCTACAGGGATTTTTTTAATAGAAGCGAAATTTGAAAAATTGGAAACCTCTGGCACAATGCGAACCTGCGTCGCCAATGGCTTTCCGGGCCAACACAGGCGCACTACCAATTGTACCACCGAAGCGATACCTAAGTCATCAAATTTTTCAGCCAGTTGCATTTTTACACACCGTACAGGGAGATCCCACTAATATTATAAATTCGAAAGTTTGTGAAGATGTTTAGATATTTGGATGATTAGATGTTTAGACATTTGGATGTGTTACTAAATAACGGGGCAACGACTGGATGGATTGAGCTGAAATTTGGCATGCAAATAGACCAAGTCCTGGATTGGATACTTTATATCCCGGTAAATAGTTCTCTTGGGAAAGTAACGGGAACAACGCGGGCAAAGCCGTGGGTAAATGCTAGTGGTTCATAATTCTACAAGGAAAGTCAGAGCGGTTGAAACGTTGTTATAACACCTTCGATGCGGTGTGAACCCTAGTCCATGAGGTGCCGGAGATGACTTATTTTGACAGGTTTTTCTTCTTATGTTGTAAAGGGCATACAATACTGGAATGGGATGCATGGGCGCCTGGATGCAGCGCTGCCTGCCCACGGACGGACAGCGACTGCTGCAGCGGCAGATCGGCGGCGCGCGCGCCGTTATGCGCTTCCTCTGCGCCAACGAAACTACCAAGCTACGGCGAGGTGGGTAACTATCCATCCACCCAGCAGGACCAAAGATTCCAGGTAACTTACGTGGCAACCGGCAGGGTCCTAAAACAGCAGTGTTTCTTCTTCAGGGTGTGTTCTTTCCAGCTACCAAATACTGACAGGAGATTGCGCTGCATTCAAATTGTTCACTTTACTTATGAGCGCGCACTCAATAACTTCCTCTATGCCAACGACAGCACAGCACTACGTCGAGGTCAGTAATTTTCCACTAAGCAGGGTATCTTGGTTAGAGTATCTTAAGTGGGAATGGACAGGGCTCATTCGTAGAATTGACGGCAACTGGAGCTGACGAGTTTTTGAGTGGCGAGAAGCACTGGAAGACACAGCGTGAATAGGCCACAAGGTGGACCAATAACCTGGTGAATGTCGCTAGAGATCACTGGATGCGGGTGGCGCAGGACTGGTCATGGTGGCATTCTTTGGCTACGTAATACACGCAACGTGTGAACAAAACATCCATGACTCAGACAGAAACAAATTCTCGTGCTTATCACACAAATATTTGCCCTTACCAGAATCTAAACCTCTAGGGTTACCCTCATCTGGCAGAATAATATTGGTCAGAAATACACTCCGCAGAACATGTTTCGTAGAAACACATTTAGTCGAATGGTAGTTTTGCATAAACTTTATTTGGCATTATTATTTCTAGGCATACAATACATTTTGTAGCATATCATTCTGCAGATAATGACTTTCGCAGATTTTTTTTTAGCATAATTTTATGTAGCATAATAGTCCTGTAGCATACTTCTATTATGGCATAATGATTTTTCTGCTTGCAGAAAAGTAGGTTAGGTTAGGTTAGAACTGCAGCCTCTTACAAAAACGAACGGCTGTTATAAAAGTAGGTTAGGTTAGTTTAGTAAATTATAAGGATAACGAAGAAAACGGGGGGCTCGGGGGGAGAAGCCCCCCGCATGAAAAAAAAGATTACACAGAAAAAGTAGGTTAGGTTAGGTTTGAACTGCATCCCGCAACAAAAACTAACTGCTTTTAAAAAAACTTGGTTAGGTTAGGTTTGAACTGCAACGGCTGTTAGAAAAGTAGGTAGGTTAGGTTAGAACTACGGCCTCTTACAAAAACGAACGGCTGTTAGAAAAGTAGGTTAGGTTAGGTTAGAACTGCGGCCTCTTACAAAAACGAACGGCTGTTAGAAAAGTAGGTTAGGTTAGGTTAGAACTGCAGCCTCTTACAAAAACGAACGGCTGTTAGAAAAGTAGGTTAGGTTAGGTTAGAAAGAACTGCAGCCTCTTACAAAAACGAACGGCTGTTAGAAAAGTAGGTTAGGTTAGGTTAGAACTGCAGCCTCTTACAAAAACGAACGGCTGTTAGAAAAGTAGATTAGGTTAGTTTAGTAAATTATAAGGATAACGAAGAAAACGGGGGGACGGGGGGGCGGAGCTATGGAAAGGCCAAAAAAGGGGGACGGGGGGGCGAAGCCCCCCACAAGGAGGGCTCGGGGGCGAAGCCCCCCGCATGAAAAAAAAATATTACACAGAAAAAGTAGGTTAGGTTAGGTTAGGTTTGAACTGCATCCCCCAACAAAAACTAACTGCTTTTAAAAAAACTTGGTTAGGTTAGGTTTGAACTGCAACCCAAACAATTTTATGCCACCTAAATATTATGCAAAAAAATTATCTACGAAATGACTATTCGTTTAGAAGACTGTTATGACCATCAACATTATGCCAACATATGATTCGGGATTATAAAATTCTGCGAAATGATTTCTGCTAAGAAAAATTCTGCGTAAGGTGTTTCTGCCAAACAATACTTCTGCTAAGTATTATTATGCGAATCAAATATATGTCAAAAAAGTTTCTGCCAGATAATAGTGAACCAAACCTCTAGCTTTGTAGACGGTGTCACCCAGTGACGTGAACTCCATAAAGACAAAATGACACTGCCAACCCTCTAGTTTTTACCCTATGAAGGGTAGTAGGATAGAAATTAGTATGGTGAGTAGCATGTTAAGGTACCTCCTGCGCTACTAATTTCTACCCTCCTACCTCTAGTAGGAAAGAAATTAGAGGGTAGGCAGTATCTTTTCGTCTTTATGGAGCGCACGTCACTGATGTCACTTCGTCTAAACTCAACGTGTCTTCATAACTAGCACTATCATAAAAATAACTAGTCATGTTGTATCCAGAATTCCTGAAGGAGCAAAGTTGCTGGGCTCGCGTGTCCGCGGAGTGGTCGGGCTGCGTCAACGAGCTGCAGAGCGCCGTGAGAGACATCACCGATCGCGCGCAACAGTTCACCTACTTCAACAGGAACGGGGAGTTATGCTGGTTAATATTTCCTGGATAACTGGTCCTTACCCCTAGCCACTTGCTTACTTACATATTGCGTGAGGTGGCAACTAATATCAGTGCATTGCTTTTCGACCTCGCTAACAAGAGATAAAACACTTGGTCGCGCAAAGTCGTGGCCTAAGGCCAGTTCAGTCACCGGAAGCTATTAAATAAATTCGCAACGACCGCACAAAATGCTGGTTTCGACGTTGATTGATTCAGACAGAACAGCGTTAGCTAATACTATATGCCAAGAAAAATACCTTAGTAACCATCCACAACGTTCGATGAGGCAGGTTAGGCGCCTTACATATGTATTCTAATTTCAGCGCTCGAGACGACTTCATGGCGTGCGTGACGCAAGTCGGGCGCCTGTGTTCCACCTCGGGCGGGAGTCTGCTCTATCGCATAGCCTGGGTGCTCGCCCAGGACGTCGCCGCGTGCGAGCCCCGCGCCTACTGCGCAGCCCCGCCCACCGCCACTGCACCGATACTAACTGCGCTATCCACAGTTTTCCTGTATCCACCGCGACTTTAAGCTCAATTTTTCAAAATACTTGTGTTCTCAGGTGTTGGAGGTACGCTTACAGTTGAGGGTACCAGGCCGTTGTCTGGTACCGTCAACATCAACCATCATGAAAAAGATGACCATTGTGATCGTCCATATTCGTGAGGAAGATCTCCTACGTGATGGACATATCAGGTTAAAGCTAGTAAATATTTTCACTTGCACAAATGCACCAGGAAATCAGCTCTTGGAGGAGAATGGCGACATGTCGTAACAAATGATGCTCGGGTTTTCTATCAGGCTGGCTGCGTTGCCCAGTTGCCAGTTTAACATGCCAATTAGTTGAGCATGAACGAACCATTCGTATGGTCCTCTGTGATCTGATGGTTTTGGTTTACCTATCAATAAACTACCTAAATGTTAACTTTCGGAATGTAAATGTTTAAGTGTTAAGGATTTTTAATGTGAACAATTACACCACCACAATTACACCACACCACAATGTTACAAGTACATCGAAAATTTCAACGTCTGCAAGTGCCTAGGTGGTGTAGCGGTTAGCACGTTGTCCCGGCAAGACAGAGAGGCTGACTCGAGTATTATATCTATGGTAAAAAACAACTTGCCTACCTAATGTGCCTCGCAGCATATTTTTATAATATTAAAACTTAAATTGAGCACCGCTCTTGGCTTTTACTTATTCATGAAATATAACTTTGGTAAAATCGACATTCTTATGCAATGTTCATTTGGTATGAAAACAACATTAGCTCTTATTATTTTATTACACATAAAAACGAACATAGAAAACCAAAATTTATATCGCTTGCTCCACCTAATAAATTAAACGTTGGTAAAAAATCATCATAAGTAAAACTAGCATGTAGTAGGTATTCGAAATCTGGGACGTAAAGTAAAGTATAATTTCTGGACACGGGACAAGAACGGTAATTCCGGGACAATCCCGGATTTCCCGGCCATCTGGCAACCCTATCTGTGCCACAAGGCCCAAGGAAGGAAAAAGTTGAAATACAAGCACACAGTAAGTATTAGAACTACGTACAGAAGCTTCTCTCTTTAACAAAACGTCGTAAGTCGTTCAGGTTCGACAGCTGGACGGAGCTCACCCGCATCGACCGCATCCGTCCGTCTCTCTATCGCATAACGCGTACTAATACTAACGCGTGCTTTTTCTGGTCGCTGGCTATTACTAGAGTCAGACTACGCTAAGTCTGCAAAGGTCGAAAAAAGATTTTATTGCCAAAAACTTTATTATTTATTGTCTTGATACTTGGCAAATATCTTTCGGTTTAATAAGTATATAATGTGTACATACCTACTGTAATAAATATTCGGGACAGTATTGCACAACTTGATCTAATTCCAACCAAACTAAGCAATGCTTGTATACATGTACATATTTAAATATAATATTTAAACACATTGAAATTATCTAAGACCCTGGAAGAAATCGCTTAGTTTGGTTGAAACTAGATCGATGTGCGCAAGATTTACCCAGATATTGATTTTAGTAGGTATGTAGACACCTTTTGTAATAAACGGAAGAATTATTGCCAAGGACCAAGATGAAATAATCCTCTTGCTGTAGTTTCCGCATGTTACCATATAAATATTTTTTTAATAAAACCTTTTTTCGACCTCTGCAAACTTAGCGTAGTCCGACTATACCGGCGAAGGAGGGGTGGCGAAATTTAATAATAATAGCCGCGCAACGGAATCGCGGAGTGAGTCAGTCCTGATAGTCCTGATACAAAAGTATGACTCGATGAATCGACGCATGTCAGAAGCCTGCCAAACCGTAAAGGGGAAAACCGTGTAAAACTGAGGGCTTTTGTTGCATAAAACAACGAAATAAAACCCCAATTAAGTAGGACTGTATAGTTTTGGGCTTTATTTATCTAGAGGTTGTTTGTCTGTATAGATATTGTATGTCTGTTATCATTTTTCTGGAAAGCTACCGGACTGATTTCGACGTTTTTCTCTTTTATTTGAACGGTATAGAGTATTTTGTATACATTACATTAAAATCGGTTTAGCAGTTTATGAGATAGTTTTTTGAGTCGGGTTTTTTTTTAATTTGAGGTATGTTCTTCGTAAATAAGTCAATAGGCTCCACAGCCAATCTATTGCCCAACTTTGATTCAAACTCCATTGGCGAAATGAGCTTTACTATGGTTAGAGTCTGTGCGGAAATAGAATAGGCGTGGCGAAAAACGGAACTAACCTAACCAGTATGGCCACCGAACAGAAAATACGGCACATACGGTAGAAAAGTCTTACAGCGCCCCCCAAAATTAATCCTATTCTCTTTCCGCACAGACTCTAAATTATAATAAATTATAAATGAATGTTAGCTATTAAGTGTTAAGAAGGTATTTTTTTGTATATACTCGGAGCGTTTTGAGGTGTATAAGAAAATGGGTAATGGCTGTGCTACCAAAGTTAGGTAGAAGTTTCGCAAATTTATTCTAATTTTTTAGTGTCACTTTCATCTCAATCGTTCCCTCACTGCTGAGGATATTGACACCTTTCTGATCCCGTCAGCCGGCTGTATCCGTCAGTGACGCTCCGTTGCTTGGTGGAGTGCGGCATAGACGGATATTTCCAGTGTAAAATGTAAGGTGTATTTCTTAGCGTAAATAAACAAAAACAACAGCCAACAATGGACAAGAAACCGAACAGGATCGGGGCAAGGGGTCATCCATAAAGTACGTCACAACAATTTCGTGATTTTTTACCCTCCCCCCTCCCTCCCCCATGTCACATTTGAGAGACCCCCCCCCCTCCCCAGTGTGACGTTACACATGTTGCAATATTATGCATTTGTCAAAGAGCTCATAGGCGACCGGCGCGTGACACTAGTGAAGCGAGGGTAAACTTGCCAACAAAACAATTTAAACCTTATGTCTATGCAGATAGAGTTGCAAATATTTTTAAGTTTTTGCGTTAATAATTAAAATTTGGCCCCCCCTAGCGTGTGACGTAATTTATGGATGACCCCCAAGTGGCTTTCTCTCGTTAGGGAATGCAACGGGTACCTACCTGAAAATCCGGGTACCTTCCCGGGTAACCGACTTTATTTAGAGTTAAAAAACCTAGTAATCAATAATATGCATGTAAGTATCGTTTTATTTTGAAGCTAATACTCAAATAAAATCTAACGTCGGCCACCTTTAAGCAAACGAAAAAAACATCACATGCTTGCTTATTTAAACACGGCCGGCAATGCCGGTAAGTTCATTGTATAGGTAATGCAACTCGACTCGGGTAATGCAACCCGAAACTAACTGTAACTGATTTTATTTAGAGTCGGGTAATACCTACCCGGGTTTCATATTTCACCGGGTATAGCATTCCCTAAGTGCCTTTTCACACGTCCCGGTTGCCGGGTAGCCGGCGCCGGGTACCCGGCGGCGAATTGTATGGCCATGTACGTTAGCTTTTATACGTACCGGCGTAAGATAACGTACATGGCCATACACTTCGCTGCCGGGTACCCGGCAACCGGGACGTGTGAAAAGGCACTAACTCTCATTTTGGAGCCCAATATCCTTTTCGAGTCACTGATTCAATGCAGTCAGTTAGATACCTAGTGAACAATTGTTGTATTTATACTATCTAATTTAATTACATATAAATACCTCTATAATCTCTTATACATGATTCTCAGTTTGTCTACCACCTCTCTTGTCTCATCACTCAACTGCTCAAAGGTTAACTGGAAGAGATCCCTTAAAGGGATAAGTTTGCCTTTGCACATATACCTTTATTTTGTGACCCTGTACTTAATCTTATTTTGTGCCATAAAGTGTTTACATAAATACAATTTTAAAACTTAAGTTTGTGAGAAACTTGAACTGAAACATGGTATTTGCTGCTATTACTCGTAACCGCGCTTTTCGTCATTTTCTGACTGTCGGTAATTTTTCATAAAAAGTGTGGCAGCCTAAATGCCGTTTTGATTTTTAATCTGATGATTTACAAAGTACTTGTCATATTGTGGATACAACAACTGCTGAAATGTGTCTTCATGTGTATTTTTTTTACATTTTACTGCAATTATAAGACAAAATCGAAACTGAGTGAGAATAGCAGTTGTTCTGAAATTCGTGTCATTCGCACTATTTAATTTAATGTAATATAAGTAGTGCAGTTACATAGGTAAGGTTCTGTTGTGAACTTTTACCACCGCATAAATATTTCCACCTTTAAATAAATGATACTCAAAGCTGGCAAAAGATTGAAGTACCTAATGGAGGTTTGGTAGAAAGCATTTTCCTTAAAAATCTATTAAATGCCGACTGCAGTTACTCACGTTTACACTAATACACTACAGCAATATAGTACTTAGGTACCTACTTAGTCTACATTTATAAAGGCACCTACGTATAGGGTGGGCAACTTGGAGGTATACAACTTTTTTCCCGCCATTTTGTTTTGGCGACAAATATGACACCTTGTTGCATGAAAATTACATTGTGTAGATACGGCAAATTTGCTATGGAGCGTTTTACAACAAAAAAAAGGGCCTGTGTCACACTACGGCACGAGCCACAATAGAAAAATTAAAAAGACCGTTTCCCGATCGATTAATTTCAATAAACGGTGACATTGATTGGCCCCCAAGATCCCCTGGTTTAACAGCAGCTCCTGACTTTTTCTGAGAGGCTATCAATGGGGATGTGTCTATGCTAATAGGCCAATGAACCTTCAATAGTTAAAACAAAATATCCGAGACACAGTCACTGAGATAACGCAGGAAATGTGTAAAAATGTGATGAAAAACGCGATGAAAAGGGACATGGGAAAAAGCTGACATTATTTTCCATATTTAATTGCCGGTCCTAAATAAAAAATACTTAATATTTTTTATATTTCATAGAATATTTTCGAAAACAAAGTGTATACTTGTTATTTGCCCACCCTGTATAATTTATTTCGAACATGTGATAAGTTACTGTATAAAATTGTTTCTACTGAACCACTAATTTATGCTCGTATACAATTTCCTATCAAATTGCTATCAATTGCCAAAAGCTACCCAAAGATACATAGTTATACACTTACTCGTAAGATAAACCATTTTAATATAATGATAATAGCTTAAATAGTTACCTACCATTAAGTTTGTACGAAAGAACTGTAAATCTGACAAAAATGTGCTTCGGTAACTGTTTAAAAGGAAATAATTAAAATTCATGGTGTAATAAATGTATGTACTTTTTAATATATTTTTTCTTTAATCCATCCTGTTTAAAAAAGGCAAGAGAATATGCCTAAAGAATTTACCCTGAGAGCATTTCTGCGTAAAACTTTACTCATTGCTGAGCTGAAAAATTAAATTAACAGACTAAAAGCATAAACTCGCTAAACTCCATTAGAGAGCAGCCTGACGTAACACAAAATTTGTGTATTGACAACCTACATAGTACGAGTTCAACCGAAATTCAAATAACAAAACAACGAAGAGATAAATACACGTTACCTAGGCGACAAAATTATAGGAGCGCCCTTATCACAACGTACTCGTATTACTTAAAATTGACGATAAAGTTGTACTGCCAGTGCCGGATACGGATAACCATACACTACAGGGTGGAAAAAAATCTATGGGCCCTGGATGGGAACTACCTTAAATCGAACTAAAATTAAATAAAACTAAAGTCTAGTTAGCTCATTTTACTGAAAGGAAACATTCCTTTATTTTTAAAAAGAAACAGATATTATATATACATACGTATTGGTATTATACATAAGCTCAATGTAAGGCTACTATTTCAGGTACATACGTCATTCGAACGTTTCCAGTTTGGGATAAAGGAAAATACCTAGTCTTCCTAAGATAATAAGCAAGAAATCTCTACAGTGACCCTGGTCTCGAATCGTTCCTTAACTCAAAATACTGTTGGGTCTAGGGCGTGCAGGACCGGGAAATTTTGGTATGAGTGAACCGAAAATTCCCGGTATTGCCATAGGTAAATAAATAAATAAAAAGCCGTTTAGAGTGCGACTACGCTAAGTTTGCAGTTTAAAAAAATGCATATGGCAACATCACAAGAAAAATGATTAATCATTCTTGATTCTTGGCAAGTATAATAAGTATATAATGTAATGTGTCTATACACCTACTGAAATATTCAGGACAGTCTTGCACAAATCGAACTAGTTCCAACCAAACTAAGCAATGCTTGTATACCTACAAGTACATGTTTAAATATAATACTTGAATACATAGAAATTATCCAAGACCCTGGAACAAATCGCTTTGTTTAATTGAAACTAGATCGATGTGTGCAAGACGGACCCAGATATTTATTTCAGTAGGTAAGTATGTAGCAGTTAAGTGGGGCGTTCATAGAACTCGACTCCTACCGGCTTGTCTAATATTTGGCATTCGAGCACCATTCTCTCTATAGCAGCTCTAGAGAAAAATGTTCGCTATATCTGCACCGGCTTGCCCAAGGATATATTTTACGCCACGCCACTGGTATGTAGACACATTTTGTACCTAATAAAAGGAAGAATTATTGCCAAGTACCAAGATTAAATAATCCTTTTACTGTAGTTTCCGCATGTTGCCATATACACATATATTTTTTAATAAAACCTTTTTTCGACCTCTGCGCACTTAGCGTAGTCCGACTATATTCTATTACTTTCTACACACAATATTCAAGTTACGCCGCTAAGTAATAGTCGCCTCCTTGGCATAGGCCTCCTTCTTCCTTTCCATAGCGCTCTGTCTCTGGCTTTCCTCATCCAGTGAGGTCCTAGTCTTTGGGTGAAGATCCCATCTTTTCTATGGACCATAGGCCATTGCCATAGGTATGTACGAAAATTTCCTGGTTCTGCACGCCGTAGTTGGATCATGTAGATTTTGGGTAGTTTTTTGTTATGTTATGGATGGGTAGTCGCCGCTTTTGTAATATTTCTCCCTCTGTCTCTGCTATTGGCATTCCGAGATCATGGTACGGCATGATTTTTGCGTAGAGATAAATTAGTATTGAGGTCGGAATGCGACAATGCCTGTCTACTACAAAGCATTTTCTTTAATAACGTTATCATGTTACACAATTTATTATCAATGTGACCGAACAAAATATACAAGATATAATTAACAAAACAATTAATTACCCTAAACTAAAATAATTATACTAAACCTAAAATTATGCTAAACTACCTATTATTGTGTCTACTTTTATTGTACAAAAATACATTTTATGCCATACCTGGCCATAAAGTGGCTTTTTCCGCACGCTGCGCGTACGGAAAAAGCCGCTTTCTGGCCAAGTGTAGACATAAAATTATGTACACAACACGGGAGTTAATAAAGAAAGCCCTCGATCGCATATTTACGTCCCTCGCTTGCAGCTCGGGCCGCAAACATCTGCGATCTCGGCATTTCTTTATATTACCACCCTAGTTGCGTAATGTACTATTCCATGAAGAGCGACGGGAAAACAAATCTACCTTCATTGTTATTGGCTATAACGAAGTGCATGGTAGGGGGTCATGGAGTATTGAATGGTGGCGGTACATTACAGTAGCGTGGCGTCCAAAGAACTCGATTCCTACCGGCTTGCTTAATATCAGATGTTTGAGCATCTTATTCTTAAGGAAAATAAGCTAATTATTTACTTAGTACCTTTCTGAAGGGACTTTCGGCAGGGAAGGGAACTATGGACGTGACAACACGTTCGAAACGTCCTGAAAATAACAATGAGTGAAACTGGATAAAAGTCAATCAATATAGTCTTACCATAAACAAGGATTGTACGCTTGCATCGCTACCCATCACCCCAGCTTACTCAACCTTTTAAAAGTTTCTGACGGTTTAAAACATCACCGGGATAAACTGAGTTTACCTTAATGCCGCTTTTGTTCTGGTGTCCAACCAGGAATTACGGAGGCCATTTTGCTGACAAACGTTTCATGGCGTCAACAACTTCTGTTAACCCGTATTTTTATATGATTTCGAAAAGGTCGTCCTGTGTGTTGTAATATACGAGGGGCGGCTGAAAAGTTCTAATCCTAAGGCATTTCGAAGTCGTATATCTGTTTATGGTACTGGCGGCCATTAGAAAGGCTATTTATTTATTTTATTCAGGAGAACCAACAGCTATAACAAATACAAGTAGAAACTTCAGTAGAAATACAGAGCCAATTAAGTACAGGAACTCACATATACATAGATTTAAAGTAAAAAACATAAACTTAAGTAATACGCACATCTTACAACCTGAAGCGCACACATGCAGGAGCACAACATTTAACCACAAATTATTAAAATAAGGCATATTTATTTTATTCTGTCTCGAGATATTCAACGGCAAAGTTCATCATGTGTGAATTATCAAACGAATATTACGAAAATTGAGCACCGTCTGTGATTTACTTAATTGAAAAGTGTAAAATTTCCGCAATGTATTTTTTGTGAAATGGTTATTATTTATGGTGCCTCTGGATCTTCTTATGCCGCGGTCAAAAAGTAGAGTCGCATATTTAAACTTCGTCGGAGTTCACCGAAGACGATTCCCGTTCAGGGCGGCCAATATCGGTGGTGACTAAAGAAAAAGTAGAAATAGTAAGAAAATTGGCATTTCTACTTTTTCAACGTGTGGGTGATTGCCGACTTCATCCTAACTTTCTCATACTAACCGCTTGAGCTAAGTTTGCACCTCGTTTCTTTAGCATCACATACCAGCCAGGTGCAAATTTAACTTAAATTTTTAATTAATCATATTCTGGACTGAAATTTTTTAGGCAACCCCCTTGCAATATATTTATTAACATATTTAATGTATTATAAAATACGTTTCATCCATTAACCAGTTCGGTGAAGGTCGTTCTACAGGGTGTCCCTAAAACCAACTTTTATACGATCAGGGCTGATAGACCAGCTCATAAGAACCTAGATTAAGCAAATTTGACCTGCGTAAAAATCTCTTAGTTTTCGAGATATTGACGTTTTTGTAAAACTCGTGCTAAGTGATACCCTGACTCGGTGTTTTGAGTGTCATTGCTAAAATATCAAGTATTTTACAAATCTGTATTTTGATATGTGTGGCCAAATAACTATGCTATTGAACGTATTTTCTATTTTTGCTAATTTATTCATGCTGTGGACACAGTACAATAACAAAAAAATATTATTCGATTTTTTTCAAATTTCACCTCTGACTTCGAACTAGCGTGGTGAAAAAAAAATATACCAACATAACCAGGCACTCAACGTAAAAAAATTGCGCATTTATTGTAGTTTCTAAAATGGTATAAAATTTACTAAACACTGTAATAATTTTTGAAATAATGATATTTTGTTACAAAATTAACTGTCTGCCGCCTTCATCTCATACGATCCGGTTGAACTAAGTTTGCACCTGGCGTGCTTGATTTCACATACAAATTAGGTGCAAACTTCACGTAATCGTCAATATCTCGAAAACTAAGAAATTTTTATGAGGTCGATTTTACTCAGTCTTGTTTTTTATGAGCTGGTTTATCAGCCCTGTTTGCCATTTTGTAAAAGTCGCGAATTTTGATAGCCTGGATCAGTCTTTCGAATGTCATGACTTCAAATTTCAGTATTTTCTTAATCTGCTTTTTGTTAAACATTACTTAATAATTATGCTATCATACCTTTTCTGTTCGAAATTCAAATTCTGGTACGAAATTTAACCAATGGAATATTGTAGTATAACCTCCTTTTGAATTAAAATGCTATTATCTTAAAAACTACGGTATCTAGTGTGTAAAATCTTACTATTTTTAAACTACATTATTTTTTTTATTTTAGCATGGTAAATTTGTTTTAAGTATTACGCGATTCAAATCCGAGGTCATATTTTGAATCACGTAAAATCTAATTTATTTTGATAAGGTATGATAGCATAATTATTAAGTAATGTTTAAAACAAAAAGCAGATTAAGAAAATACTGAAATTTGAAGTCATGACTTTCGAAAGACTGATCCAGGCTATCAAAATTCGTGACTTTTACAAAATGGCGAACAGGGCTGATAAACCAGCTCATAAAAAACGAGACTGAGTAAAATTGACCTCATAAAAATTTCTTAGTTTTCGAGATATTGACGATTACGTGAAGTTTGCACCTAATTTGTATGTGATGTCAAGCACGCCAGGTGCAAACTTAGTTCAACCGGATCGTATGAGATGAAGGCGGCAGACAGTTAATTTTGTAACAAAATATCATTATTTCAAAAATTATTACAGTGTTTAGTAAATTTTATACCATTTTAGAAACTACAATAAATGCGCAATTTTTTTACGTTGAGTGTCTGGTTATGTTGGTACATTTTTTTTTCACCACGCTAGTTCGAAGTCAGAGGTGAAATTTGAAAAAAATCGAATAATTTTTTTTTGTTATTGTACTGTGTCCACAGCATGAATAAATTAGCAAAAATAGAAAATACGTTCAATAGCATAGTTATTTGGCCACACATAGCAAAATACAGATTTGTAAAATACTTGATATTTTAGCAATGACACTCAAAACACCGAGTCAGGGTATCACTTAGCACGAGTTTTACAAAAACGTCAATATCTCGAAAACTAAGAGATTTTTACTGAGGTCAAATTTGCTTAATCTAGGTTCTTATGAGCTGGTCTATCAGCCCTGATCGTATAAAAGTTGGTTTTAGGGACACCCTGTATACTCGGATCTTAGACTATACTAATTGTTGCAAAAATCGGAGCAGGTGGGGGCCGTGGCGTTCCCTGGGATCGAACCAGGTCGTTTGGGCGGTCCACGATGAGAGGGTCGGACTAGGTGGGGGCCGAAGTGGGATCGACGTGCCGTCCGGCTTTGTCATACCGTGTCCGAAACGTTGTCTGAGACCTTTATACTTAAATGCGAAAGTATATCGTCGACCGTAGGCTGAATTAGCGTAAGGGACATTGTTTTGCCTGTCCCTTACCGTAATTTAGCCTACGGTCGACGATATATTGAGTTGTCCTATTTTTTGCGAAGAGACAGGATATGCGCCGAAAAATGACATCTTGTCCCGGGAAAATTCCCCACGGTCGCGGTGGGCAGGTAATTAAGAAACAAATTAAGTCGGAGACTATTTTGCTTAAGTAATATTTTTATACAATAATATAGAAAAACAACGACAAGTTAGTTTTTTGTTTACATATTTAGTGTAGTTTTATACATTTCAAATCTATATTAGGTAGGTATCTACCTACACAATAGTTTTAAAATTATAAACGAGAAATAACATCAAACTCTATTAACAGTTTCGAAGAATGAGAAATTATAGATTAGATAAAAAGTATACGTTACGAAATAATTAAGTTTATGCCACCAGACACTAAATCTATTAGTACCTGGTTTATAGGTTCCAATTTAGTGATTGAACTAAATTCTTATTATAGATGGCGCCTTTTTGTTCAATTCGTTCAGCTTTAGTCGCAATTCTTCACGATTGCTCGTCAGCAATTTTAGTTTCTCATGTAGCTCCTTTTTTCCCCTGTGAATAAAATATGGATAAAACGTGACGTCATTTACCTATTCCAAGGGCAAATTTTTCTCTTTAGCTGTAGATAACTAAGTGCTGACGCACACCAAACCGAACGTTATTTCGTATAATCGTAATAGTCGTAGCAAGACTATTTTTGTACATAATTTTTTTTTCCATAAAAAGTAACTGGGAAGTGTTGTTATAGGGAACGTGCATAACGAAAGTGCTGCCTACTGGTGCCACCAATCCAAATCTCGTACAAACAACGTCACAAATATGTGACGTTCCACGGGTGCATGTACCTTATGGATATTGTCGTAACCGACTCCGTTATTATAAGACATCAAGATAGAAGGACGCAATTTTTTCGAAGCCTGACTAACTTGCAATCCTTACTGGAAGTAGCAAAAATCGAACCCGGTGGGGGCCGTGGCGTTCCCTGGGGTCGAACCAGGTCGCTGGCCGGACCACCTAACAAAGTTGAAGGCCTTATTTCAATTTTTTAAGCGCTTACATTATGGCCGGCAAGTCTTCAGGCACGTCTGGTTCCAGGGCTTCAAGCTGCATCCTCAGGTCGCTTACGACCTTCCGTCGCCGTGCCACCTCGTCCTCCAGCTCAGAGTTCTTATAGTTGACGTTTTCCAACTCTTGAATCATGTGCTCCTCGTTCTAAGTAAACGAATAATGTTTCATGCCACTTAAACACGAGTACACAATACATTTTAAAAGTAGACATTACGAGTATGTGACGTCCACGGGTAGGTTACTTCTGGTGAGTATGGAGCAGTAGCGTGGCGTCCAAAGAACTCGATTCCTACCGGCTTGCCTAATATCAGGAAATTGAGCACATTCCACAGCTCTTAAGGCAAATGGACGCCAAATCTGCACCGGCTTGCCCAAGGATATTTTTTACGCCACGCCACTGCAAGGTACTTACTTTTTCCCGTAAAACTTCACATAGGTATACGCGGGATTAGGGCGTGCAGTACCGGGAAGTTTTAGTAGGCGAGCACCGGGAATTCCCGGTACTGTAACACTAGGGAATGCAACCCGGGTACCCGAAAACTCGAGTAATTAACTTTATTTAGAGTCCGGTAATACCGTGGGTATTGCATTCCCTATGCAATAATAAAATTTCCCGGTACTGCACTGCACGCCCTACCCGGAATTCACGTGAATCATTATTCCAATAATAACATTTACCTATATTTAATGTAAGTGTATGGTCATAAAATAAATAAAATTTTACATAATGGCTAAGTCCGGAGCTGCTGCTTCGGAAATAATTTGTTTATTGTTTAGACAGGATAATTGAAAAGCTCGAGAATTCACTTAATTGTGCAAATTTGCGAACTGCGTTACAACAGGTAAAATTAAATTACTGTTTAATATAATTTCGAACTTTGAACTGAACATCACGTATTGTTTGTGAGCAAAGCCTGAGCAGAAATATATGAGATTTGTCACAAGAACGCTATTTTAGAGATTAATATGGTAATATCAATATTGCCAAAAAATCATTAGGTACTAACAATTCTCAATTGGGTGTGCAATTTAACTAAGTAGGTTATTAAAGGGTTTAATACATTTTATTGTATATTTAAAAACGATTTGCAAAACAGAAGGTCGCATTATGTTGCAAATATGTGTTTAATTTAGCACTAAATGTGCTTAATTGGGTACTTGACTGTAACCGAAATTTGTAAAAATTATATAATACCCTATTAAAAGCAAAATAAGAAAATATATTGGCAAAGATATTAAAAATGTACTAACCTAAATACATTAAATGTAATATTAAAATTGTAATAAAAAAATATCACAGAAAAAAGTTGTCAAATAGGCTTGTGAAAGTTATTCCCGTGTGAGAAATTAGTTATGATGAAATTCCGCAATATTATACACCTCGTATATTTCTGGTCGGGGTATACACGTGTTCAGTGTATATATAATGAAACTTTTCTCCAAACACAATTAACTGAGTTTTGATAATACAACCAGTCAGTCGACGAATAACAACGTTGATAGCTACTTATAACCTTCTCACTTTATTATTGACGCCCTAGATTGGGATTAACTTTCCAGTGTTTTATTTTAATTTTGTTATGACAAAGTAATATATAAAGTGTATACAAAGCATTATGGTTAATCACACATAGATATACTTACGTAGAAACTCTGAGTCTGTCTAAATCTCTCGGCCTTGTCCCGCAATGAGTCTTCATAGGCGCGGCTACCAACGAGAAATATTAATTGTTGAAGCTAAACCTACTTCTATTTACAGCAACACATAAACTAGAAGCCTGAACGAAAACGATTATAGTAATTTATCCACACAGCAGTAAAATTAATCGTAGCGAGGATAGTAGACATATAGGTACGTAAGTCACAGCACAGAATAAGTATTAGTACTACGGTCAGGGTGCGTTTCTACTGATGGATAGCTGGCCGCCCAGCTGGCCAGCACCCGTAGAGAGGAACGGACCGTGAGTCGACCCATCACAGTCCTCGAAATCTCGACTCCGCGGCAATGTGGAAACACTGTGATTGATCAACTCACAGTCCATTCTTCTCCGCTCCGCCTAGCTCCATGTCAGTGGAAACTAAAGCGTGCAGGTTTTGTGCTTATCGGCGCGTTTTTCGGCCCATAGTAATTGCGCGAGGCGAGAGCTGGTCTCGCGTGCCTGTCCCAGTGCCCCCCATTGCCTCTAGAATCGCTTTTTCATTAACTGTGCTGACAAATAGGTGTTAATACGTTACTTGCTGCGCTCTAGTAATGCCTCGTTCTTGTACTATACCGCTGCATTGCTAAATCAACCGAGAACCAAAGCTGACAAATAGTGCCTATACGTTACATATTGCGTTCGTCAGTGCGTTCCTCTTCCCAGAGCAACTCCGCGAGTCGAGAGCGGTTTTCACGGGCCTCTTGCAGCGCCGCTGCCAGCGCCTCGCACTGTCCCTTCAGCTGAGTGCGCTTCGCGGCCAGGCGAACTGTAAAATGCATTTTTAGTAAAATTTCAGTGTCTGAAAAAAAGGAGAGGCCTTTGCCGCTAGTCGCGGCGAGTTCGCCGCGAGCGACATTTGTATGGTACTTCGCTTCACCCTACAGTGGATCAAAGGACACAGCAACTCGCGTGGCAACGACGCGGCAGACGAACTGGCGAGAGGAGGCTCGGAAATGGTGGTCGAGGGACCGGAACCAATAGTACCTCTACCGTTCGCGTGGCTGCGCAGCACACTGCGGAATAACACGAAGGTAGAACAGCAACATTACTGGTCTAACTTGGGTACTTGCAGGCAAGCCAGAGAGGCCCTCCCGACAATCAACCCCGGATTGTCACGGAAGCTACGCCAGCTAAAGAGGCCACAGCTCCGTCTTCTAACTGCAGCTATCACTGGACATGCCCTACTAAACAAACACTTGTTCACTCTAGGTGTTACTGACAGCCCTCTGTGCAGAGCCTGCATGGAGGAGGAGGAAACAGCCGCCCACGTCATTCTCGAATGCCCGGGGGTGGCCAAGTACCGGGCACACTACCTCGGAACACCGAGGTCACTCCCAGAAGTCGTCGGCAACGTCAAGGGTCTGCTAGGCTTTCTGGTAGAGTTGGGTTGGCAAGAGTAGTGCCATCAACCCATCACGCAAAATAGGCGCATGTTTGTCGTCGAGTTGCGGAAAACAAGCCCGCGTAAACCTATGGTACTTCGCTTCTAACTCGCTCGCAAGTCGCACTTGTGATAAGGCTATTATTATGTAAATAACAAAATAATTGCAGAAACAAATAACGGACTCCAAACGTTGAACACTTCGAGGAGTTGCCTAAATTCCTCGTGAATCCCATCTTCAAAACTGGATTTTGAAAAAATGGGATCAATCCAAAACGATTTGAAGAATTCTGTACCCTATATATACTTCCAATAGGGTACAGAACTCTTCAAATCGGTTTATAAGTGAGTTCTTAGGTAACAATCTTTAAAAATACAACCATATTATCATAGTATCCATAACATAAGCCTTATTGAGCTTACTATGGGGCTAGTTCGATTTGTGTAAGATTGTCCCCTAATATTTATTATTTATTATTATTATTATATTGAGAAATTGCTTATATTTGTGAAGTCGTTTAAAAATCATATCGGTGACAGTCATAGGTACATAGGTAAGTCCCTCCCATAGACACCCCACCCACATTCATGCACGCGTTCTATATAACACCGGGTTAGAAACGTTAATATTTAATGTTGATACATTACTTGCGAAGGTCGGAGTGACTAATTAGTTTTCAGGCCCGGAGGGCTAAAGCATCCGAAATAACTTCACGATCCGATCGGCGTATAGTCGATACTATTTCGATTACAACTTCATTGGAAAATAATGTGGGGTAAAACAACTGTAAAACTAAGATTACTAGAAAAAGGCTACACAAAAAAATAGTTTGGAGCAAGGACGTTTTTTAAAATGCATAGCCGGACGAAGCGCTGCCAACAGATAACTGAAGCATTTATAATGGGCCGGTGGCTTTGTACTTACGAGCCGCACGCACATATTGACCTGACCAACCAGCATTGAAGAAACCGGCGAACTAGAAGTGCTTCAGTTATTTGTTAGCGAGACTACGTCCGGTATATGTATTTTAAGGTCCTTGGTACGGAGATATTATGCGGAAACACAATTATTTAGAATAAATAAATTACTTTGAAAATAAAAGCTTATCTGACCCGTACTCGTAGTATCTCTAGCACAACTGAGCCGTACGATTCTTTGTCGCACGACGAATTCTACTAACCTCTTTTCATTGAATAGAGCGAAAATAATTTAACAATTTAGTCGTAAACTTAAATGCCCCGCCTATGTCTCTGTTTATTCTGATATATGTACTCTCTTGTGTTTTAAATAAATAAATAAAATAACGATTTCGCGGCGCGGTCAGTTATGCCTGCGGCTGAGCCGCGTCAAACCCAAAAACTCGACTTTTCCAATATTGCCGTAGGTAGTTTGATCCTTATTTTAAAAACGGTATATATACTAGTAGTTAGCAGTGAACCGAGACTTCGGGACTCCGATAAATCGAGTACCGTCTTGCCTTGTTTCAAAATTTGGCAGGAATTCAAAAATTCAGCTACCCAGGTGAACTTTTGAATTGGAACATGAGCAAAATTATCTCATTGCTTACCGTCGTGACCCCCTTACTTCACCTAGGGTACTTATCCCCTAGGATGCCTTGCTGATTTACCTAGTGAAAGTTTAGGAAAACCAACTAAGCAAAGATAGGCCTAGGCGAACTTAGAGCCTTAAATTATCACACTTGCGATTTGCGAGCGAGCTGCGGGCGAGTTAGAAGCGAAGTTCCATACAAAAGTCGCTCGCCGTGATTGGTTTTGTACGGAGACTCGCCCACGCCTGCAGCTTAGGAGTTACGACGGTTCTCGTAGCTTCTGAACCGAATCTGCTCATCTCCAAACTTAAAAATTCTATTCACCTCATTAAATTTCAGGTAGACTGGACAAACTGTTCTCAAGTTATCGTTAGAAAAAAAAAAACATACAAACATAGAACGCCGCTGCGCGCCACTTGTCGACTCATAGGGCCGATACAAACGGACTGCAACCCAACTGCAACTGCCTACGATTTGTATGGGAACTGCATCACAACTGCACGCCGTTGCTTCAATCACTGTTATCACTGTCGATCATTGACTTATACGATGTGAAAATATATTGAAAGGCACAATACAAACTAAGCCGCAGTAGCGTAAGCCGATTAAGAACGTGTATTGTATTCATCACAACACGACACAATAGCTGTTACAATCCCCTTTTAAGTATTTAATCCTCAGCAAAATATAGAATCTTCGTTTACTTACTCATAATAGTACATTGTGAATCAAGGGCGGTAAGTAAGGAATTACAAACGAGTGTTTGTTACAAGGCCGAGGCGAAGCCGAGGTCTTTAATAACACGAGTTTGGAATTCCTTTACCGCCCGTGGCACACACAATGCTTTTCATCACACTTGTGAGGAAATCTGATTAAAATAACCTTACTTAACCTAAATAAAATTGTAAAAGGGCATTTCTCCACAAATAAGTCTGCGGTCACCTCATTCATCTGGCCCTTTTTCATACTAAATGTAAGGAGACAGATGAATGAGTCGCAGACATATTTCTGGAGAAATGCCCAAAACTGACAGTGACATTAGTGAGATATATCCATAGACAATGCGAATGTCAAGTCACGTTCGGAAACCATAGCGGTAAAGACTTAAAATGGTTGATTTTATATTTGCAAAATACTGAAATTACACTATTTAAACATTTAATTAATGTTACAGAAATATGTGTTTAGGTACATGTATTTGCAATAACAGTTCTCTTTAAATAAATATTTCAGTGATAAAAGTTAAAAAAGTAAGTTGGCGTTTCCTTTGAACATGACAAATAAGAGAGTAAAACGGAACTAGCGTATCAAATTTAAAAAGAAAACCATTACGCCCTAGGGCGTAATAGGTCATTTACGGCCCGCAAAACCTACGTGTAACAACACCATTTTCGAGCAAGTGTGATGAAAAAAATAATCGTTCTCATTGTATTTTATGTTATACATAACCAGCAATACCCATTTCTACAGTTATATTTTATTGCTCATATGCTGGATTTACACCTGTTAGACACGATACGTTGACTATCTCCGTATATAGCTGCGTCCTTACTTACGTAAATAGAACTTACAGATGTAAATCCACCCTTAAAATGTACTTATTTTACTTTTTTAGTTTCGACGATTATATGTACGTATTGTACGTGCATAATTATCTGGGGGCACGGCAGTGCCCCCGCCAAGTCGAGCAAAACAAAGGCACGGCCGTACCATCCTTTTCTCGAAGCCATTCAGGCCATTTTCAGTCTCCCGTAATTTTGTACTGGCTAAAGCTAGAACCCTGAAATTTCAGGAATATATAGGGCACAATAAGACTTATATATATTCTCAATATCATTCAATTTGAACGTGTAAAGAACTATTGCATGACAAAGTTCCTTAGTTTTGTCACTGATTCACTGACTCACGGATCATCATAATTCTAAGGTACTTTTACCAGACCTACAAGCTCCGAATTTTAAACATAGTTAGTTTTTAGCCTATTATTTAACCGTGGAGGAACACATTTTATAGATCTACTAATAGGCAAGTCGGTGGAAATCGAGTTCTGTTGATACCCCCCCGGTACTGACTTGGTTTAACTTTACATCTCAAAACTTTTTTGCCGTAGGAGAACTGCGCTGCGAGACTTGCATCTTTTTACATGTAATGTTTTTGATGGGATCAATTTTACAGGCTTGCCATAGCGATCCGACACGGGAACGCAGCGTCCCCGTGTCATGAGCACCCTACAAAAAGGGACCCAAAGGGGCTAAACTTTTAAGGTTTAGTTTTATTGTAGGTTTTAGTCTTATTTTCTGCTCTTGTTATAATGTTACAAATGTATGTCTATTACACAAAATTGTAAGTAGGTACCCACCTATTTTAGCTATATCCAGTAGAAATTATGCAAAGTCGAGTTGCCACTTGACTTTGCATAATATGCCTAAATTGGTACCGTAGATTCACATTACGAGGCCTATAAATAAAGTTCTTTCATTATTTGGGTCGGAGGGAAATAAAGCACGGCTAAAGTGTCAAGTCACGTACGCCGTTGACAGCTAGTAGAAAGACGATGGCGGAAATTCTGCGTCGTATGCGTAAGTCAATTAATTCTTTTGTAGCGGACTTATTTGTGAAGATATTCCGCTCCTCCGAGGATAAAAAGAGTCATAAGCCTGGTTTATCTGCACTATAGTCGGGGTAAAAATATAAGGAATATGGCTGTCCTACTCTTTTAGTACTATGGGGTTAAAATGGGCTCAAAATAAAAATCCGAATGCAACTTGGGTATGAACTGGACACTGACCTACAACACATTTATGGCGGAAAAAAATTACAAAATCCTAAGACGGCTTTATAAATAAAATGTGCAATGATATCGTTCTGCTGAGCCGAAAGTGATGAAAAGCTCACCGTTCTTCTACTTGAGCAGTTGTGACACTGACCGGAGCCTAATTTCGATATAGGTAATGATACCGCCGTTATGACTCACAGATGACACTAAAAGCAAAGTATAAAGACGAACAAGTAGTCCAACTTCGGTCGTTTAGGACCGCGCGACACGTATTCACACAGACGCGCAATAGCACGTCTGTGTGAGTGCGACCCATACTGGAGCATTCTTATGCATTCTCAAAACTTTTCTTGAAGTGCGTTCGTACACGGCGCGCACACATTCAAGCGCGCGATGTACCTTTTGTAGAAAGAAAAATACTGCTATTATACTGCGCTAAAAGCGCCCATTTACTACTGGTATAGGAGCAAGGACCGGGTAGTATGAATGTAGTTAGATTCAATAGGCATGATATTTTAGTGCGGAGGTCTTTTGAAACAGTGGTGGGCATAGGGTCCTTCGAAATATAGTATATGACCCGGGATAATATATTTTGATGGTCCAGCAGTAGTGATTTAAAAACAAAATTATTATTTTTTAAGTTACCAACCCCCCATTGAATATGTTTTCCCACCACTGCTTTAAATCATGACAGTTATAAAAGCATGACTTACCGTTCTCCTGCTTGAGTCGTTCTATCCCGTCGTTCTGTGCCCGAGAAACGCACAGCGCTGCCACCGCAGTGCGGGTCTGCTGATCATTCTCTCCTGTAACCTTGACAAGCTATAACTTGTCCTATAACCCACAGCAGTAGGGATGAAACTCACCGTTCTCCTGCTTGAGCCGTTCTATCTCGTCGTTCTGTGCCCGAGACACGCGCAGCGCTGCCATCGCAGCGCGGGTCTGCTGCTCATTCTCCTCATCCAGCTGTGGCAGGGCCGATCGCTGTGGATTTTACTCAATGTAAAGCAAAGCAAAGTTTGCTTACTGTAAAGCAGCGGTCGGCAACCTTTTAGCAGCCAAGGGCCACATAGTAGGTAACGAAATTGACGCGGGCCGCACTTTGTGAATAATTTGTGACTTAATACGATTCTGAACATAACGATCTTTACATACAAAATAACCAGGGAGGCTCGCGGGCCGCAAGTGAGGGGTTAGCGGGCCACATGCGGCCCGCGGGCCGCGGGTTGCCGACCGCTGCTGTAAAGCAAAGAAAGTGGTCTACCACTTTTCGATTTCTCAAAAGCGGTAGACCACTTTATTGCTGGCTGTACACGAGAATATTCCTTTATTAGGTACGTACACCTAATAAGAAGTACCTATTCTCATGATATCCCTAACACGCGCTGGGTAGCGTGAGGAATAAACCTCCTATTTCACAGTCATCTATAAGAGTGATGCTTGTGCTGATGATGAACCAACAACTAAAACTCCCATTACCTCGATCACACGTAAGATTGACCCGTTTCAACCAATCCCGCTGACAAAGTATAAAGACAACCAAGTAGTCCAACTTCGGCCGCTTAGGAGCGAGCGACACATATTTACACAGGTGCACGATCACGCGTCTGTGTGAGTGCGTTCGATACTGGAGCATTCTTCCTACTATATGGCAAATAAAATTCCTTTCTTTGACGACCGCTTTAGCTTAGTTGGTAGTGACCCTGCCTACGAAGCAAGTGGTCCTGGGTTCGAATCCCGGTAAGGACATTTATTTGTGTGATGAGCACGAATATTTGTTCCTGAGTCATGGATGTTTTCTATGTATTTAAGTATTTGTATCTATTAAATATATCGTCGTCTAGTATCCATAACACAAGCCTTATTGAGCTTACTATGGAGCTAGTTCGATTTGTGTAAGATTGTCCCCTAATATTTATTTATTTATTTCTTTCTTTCTTAAATCTTCGCTTGTTGTGTGTTCGTACACGGCGCGCACACATTCAAGCGCGCGATGTACCTTTTGTAGGAAGAGAAATTACTGTATTATACTGTGCTAGTGGTCGTGGCTAGCTAACCTGCTTGCAGGTTCGTAAACCCCCCACTTAGTTAGGATTCCTATTAAGAGCTAGTAAGGCTCAAGGTCAAGTCAGGTTCTCTCATAGGTCAAAAAAGGCTGATGATGAGTTCTTACTAAAGTTGCATCATCATTTTAAATAGCACTATGGACATGTTCTGAAATAAACGATTTGAATTGAATTGAATTTCAGCCATAGGACGTCCACTGGTGGACACAGGCCTCTTCAATAGACTTCCGCGTGGGCCGGATAGAAGCGACCCGCATCCAGCGGGTACTATTGGGACCGAGCGCGACGACAGCGCTACGACGTGAAAGGCGGCCATTATGGACAATATTGTCACCGCTGTCAAACAAGAAATAAGTAAATATTGTGAAAAATATTAATGAAATCTTGTGTTATTTTACTATATTACACAACTATATTTTTATTTTTATTTATTTTATTTAATTTTATCTCAAAAGCGATTAGAAAATGTTTACCAAGTCAGCGACAAAAATGACAATTTTAGCCGTAGCGAGCGCTGTGATCGTTTAGGCTACCCCCTCCACCCGCTTTGCACTCTGCCAATAGTTAGAAAGGCTGTAAAATTATGGTCAACACAGAATTATGATGAAAAGGGCGGATCCAGGATTTTATTCTGGGGGGGGGGGGGGAGGGGGGATTTTTGCCCGTTTGCCCAACGGGCAAAAATAATCAACAATAACAGTTAAAAATAAACTTGTATTATAGTATTTATAACCGTATAAACTCCACAGTCCCCTAAATCCGCCCTTACCTCATGGCCTGACCAAGTTGTAGGTAAAAGCAAATTTTCTCTTTACGCGCAATGAGGGCTACCAGATTTTTTGTCACCAAGGCAGCGCCAATGAAAATGTCATTATAGATACTTTTTAGGGTTCCATACCCCGAGGGCGACCAACCAACCAACCACCACCACCCAACCCCAACCAACGCGACCGGAACTAAACCTCCGCTGTCCGTCTCCAATGATATTTTATAAGAAGATACGTTATACGCATATTCGCCAGCTGAGAAATATGCTTCCAAGAAACTTTTTGCTATGATTGGTGCACTTTCTGATCACACACGACGGCATTTTTTTGGGAATCTTGCAAATATTCACCCTTGACATCGTCGTGCGTTTCGTTGGCCGACCCGCGAGTGACTACCCACTACAAAAAGGGCACCGCTACATTTATAGTGGTTCTAGTGCTTCACTTTTGGAGTGCTTGTAACCTATCTACTTATAAAATATCATTGTCCGTCTCTGTACGCCAGTAACAGGGCTACATCGTTTGAACCGTAATAGGTAGATGCTTAATATATTCACAGAATGTGCATTTCTATTGCCGCTATAACAATAAATACTAAAAATAAAATAAAGTTAAAAATAAAAAGGTGTCCCTATAGAAGAAACGTGTTTTTGGCGTATTTTTGCCCAACGGTGGTACGGAACCCTTCGTGTGCGAATCCAACTCGCGCTTGGCCCGATTTTTAGCTAAATAAGACACTTTGACATGGTAACTTTTACAAGGTAACAGTGGCGTGGCGTCAAATATATTCTTAGTTAGCCGGAGCAGATTTGGATTACTATTTCTTCAGGAGTAGTAGATACTCCGATCATATGCTTTAAAATAGGCAAGCCGGTGGGAACCGGGTTCTATGAACGCCACGCCACTGCAAGGTACACTTCATAGGTAATAGAGGTTCAAAGTTCAGACTCATCCCCTGAAGAGACCTCTGGCGAGCTAAAATTCTTAGCTCTTATTCATACGCCTAAACCACAGTATAATAGCAGTAGTTTTTCTTCCCACCACAAAAGGTGCGTCGGGCGCGCGCATGTGTGCGCGCCGTGTACAGACGCACCACAAGCAAACATTTACCAATGCGCACCAATGCCACAGTATGGATGGAGTGCACTCACAAAGACGCGCGATCGTGCGTCTGTGTACCGCTTAGGAGCGCGCGACACGTATCTGGGCGATTCTCCGAGCGTTTTGACCGCGCGGTTTGACAATCATTATTGTCCGCCGATTATTTACTATAACGAAAGGACAAATCGTGACAATTTTGATAAAACTAGACTTAAACTCGGGACTGTTTTTAAGTTTCATAAAACGTTAACTCTAGGCATCGTTTTTTAAACAATATTTACTGAGACAATAATGACGAAAATAAAACGCCGTAAAAACGCTGAATATTGGCCCATTTACGTGTCGCGCGCTCCTAAGCGGCCGCATTCGTACTACTTGCTTGTGTTTATACTTTGCCTAAACTAATGACGAACCCGTCAACTAAGAATTTGTTACCAAGCACATGAATTTTCTATTAATTCTATTTCGCTTTGTTTGACGCACAAAAGACAACTAACTAACCTGACCGTAGAAATTAAAAGAATTTAGGAAGTTTTTTAATGGGAGGAGGCTCGTCCCTACTTTTGTTCTTTTAGATTTGTAATTTTTGGAAAAGATTTTTAATTCAAACACGTTTCTTTTGACTTTCTTAGCGTAGCAGTAATCACACCATTTCTATATTTTTATAGTAAGTTAAGCATATTACGTTAAGGAAAATATACCGATACTTAAATATAAATGTATAATAAATACTAAATCTAAACAGTATATAATAATCTTACACTTCAGTATTTGCATAAACATAAAAAAGTAGTTTCTACGTAATGTGCCTACATCTCAAAATTGTTAACAAATTATTAAGGTACTGTTTAATGACTAATAGTAACCTGATACCAAATAACAAATATTTTTTCTTACCTGAACAATCAAGCTATTTTCAATTTCTTCCAAATTGGATTTTAGTAAGCATATTTGTACTTGTTGATCTTCAGGCGATAACATTTTGAGTTGTTTTAGTTACTGTATATTCTCACAATTATACAAATAACACGCGTTTCGTTGATAATTGAACTAATAAGTAATAACAAATTAGGAAACAAACAAATGAAATTTAGTAATATTTTGCGTGGCTATGCAGTTTCCCGCCAACTCTAAACTTTTTAATTTTAAAACTACACCATAGTTTGACTTAACGCAACGAAAATATTTTTAGGTCGCAGAAGCAAGGGCCCTATGTCCACACAGCCAAGGTTTAATGCACTTGAAAATCCTTAAAAATAATAAAATATATTAGTTCATTACTTGTTCTTGTTCAAAGTATTTTTTTGCTAATTATATATTATAATATTTTTGTTTTGAGTGCGGTATTAAAGTTTATATATTATGTAAGTATAGTTTTTTTTTTCGATTTGGATCCAGGTCTTCATAAATCAAACGAGACGAAAAAGCCTTTTTCTTATCTAATTCATCGTTATTTTTATTTATATATCCCTCCTGTTCTTCCTCATGTAGCTCTAAATCTCAGCCTACAGTCATGCTTCAAAGATTTTCTTCGGTAGCACTCGCTGGTACTTTGCTCCTTGGAAATTACTAGGCGCTTGTTATGCATTCGTTGCCAAATGGCAAAGGCCGACCGTTGACCGTTGTTTGTCACATTTCAAAACTTACTTTCACCTGTCACTGTGAGTGTAATCCTGTAATCGCATTAATTGAGTTCACTTTCAGTTGTTGAATCACAAGATTGTATACAACAAGAAATAACTTTACACAAAATAAAACATTCAGATGTTTTATAAAATAATTATATGTATACCAGATAAGTATACCTACCTTATTCGTATTCATAGACAACAAAGGATTTTTTGTACTAATGTTGGTTTATCTGTAATTAAGTTTGTTTTTATCAGTCCTCAAGAGTTTAAGATTTCCGGAACTGCCGGCTTTACGATCGCTCTTCCTTGATGTCACAACTGACAGATCTTGCCATTTCTTTCCCTACCTCTATCGCATCCCTCCTAGATATAAACAATAGCTCAGCGCTATATGTATTTAAAGCACTTTGTTCATATTTATCGTTTAATAACATTAAACTGTAATTTATTTATATTCCGTACCCCATCCTGATCTTTTCCTCGCCTTTTCCAAATTCCCTATATTCCTTTTTCCTATCTTAAATAATTCCGTTTCCCAGTCTTAATTGTTTGGCTGAATGCGCCAAAAGCGCGATGCCATTAAAATAAAAATAGAAAAAAGATTTCCGGACAAATAACAGTTGTAAAATCAACAAGTTAGGGTAAACCACCCAATTATTGGCACTTTAAGAGGTCAGTCTGAAATTAAATTACCATAAAATTTAATTTACAAGAGCTAGTAGAAAAAATATGTAATAGCATCAAAGGAAATATTTTAACCTTTATTTCTATAACCGTTTTTAAGTGATTAGTTAGTATTTAATACACATTTTTTATTTAAAACCAAAAGACTACATCAAAATCCAATTATTGGCATAGATATCCTAAATATTGGCATACTTACTCGTCTAATTATTGGCATGTACTTTAAGTAGCAAATACCTATCACTGAAAATAAGAAATACCTAGATTGCCTTGGGTATAGTTAAAAAACTCTTTTTTAATGAGTAAATATCCGCTTTTATTGAGGTATGCTATCAACTTTATTATATTCACCGATCAGCATCTTCTCAACTTCATTTATGCTAGGCTTTTGGTTGACTCTAATATGACCATCATCATCAAATTTGTCGTCTTCGAGAATGCATAATACTTCTTCAGAATACAAAATATGTTTGTTATCCTTTTATTTTAGTTTAGCAGTTTCTCAAACACGAGTTAAACCATTCTGCCTTCATTTGTATATTATTCGTAGTATCACATCTTCCTTTTTTATTTTAATACTGTTATATATTTTAATACTCTTCATTTTTCACAATGTACTCTAAATTAATAAAAAAACCATTATTAGCACTCAATATTCTATTATTGGCACTACTGCCAATAATTAGCTTTTGCTATTGGCACTACTGCCAATAAATGGATTTTGATGAAATTATTGTTCCATATATTGGCACATTTAATAAATTAAATATAATAAAGATATTCAAAATATAATCTTTGAATCTACTTCCTAGAAATATAATTAAGTAAATCAATTCAGTTCCATAGTATAAATTAGCCGAATAGCTGCGATATGCGATGATTAATAAAGCGCTTACCTTAGGAAAAAACAAAATTACTGCACCAAATCACGAACACAAAATTTAAACTGAAGTTTTGCAATTGCCGTATTTGTTATTTTCTATAATATTGCTGATTTTCAACAAATAAGTAATACAATTTTACTTTTCAATGCAAACCAAACTTGAATAATCCATGGTTTCCTTATATTTTCAAATTAAACTCTAAAGTGCCAATAATTGGAAGAGTGCCAATGATTGGGTAGTTTACCCTACTTAATTTTTTAATTTTTATCCTTTTAGCAATTTTAATTCTTATTTTTTTTGTTTTTAATTTTTATTCTTCTGGCAGTTTGAAGCTTACACGTTATGGACTATCATTAGCTTAAGGACGCTAAGTACAATGGGTTCGATTCCCCGCGTACACCATCTCTGACGCACGTCCGGTGTCCGGTTATTATTTAAATGGTGGCTTGAATTCCAATATGATGTTACGTGACACGGTGACACAATCAGAAAACCTGATTGATTGAGCTTTTTTCGGTTATTTAGGGACAGCCCTATCGTATCGTAATCGCAGAGATGCGATGGATCGAAATTATGGTTTGCAATATTCGTTCAATTTTAGTATTCGAATAATAATATGAATACTTAGATTTCCTATATTCGAATATGAAAATCTTATTTCAAGCGTTTGAAATCACGTAAACAGAATCAAAATAAACTAAGAAGTTATCTATAATGGATATTTTCTTTTTGAAAATCCTTATTATACTCACAATACAATACTTTAATGCTTGCTTTCATGGGGACAACTATATTCAATTACGGACTAGACAAATTGGAGGTTTTCCCCGATTGATCTTAATACCTTCACAAAAATAATTATTGTTTTATTGCCTGACTGATCAGCTGGTTCTTATGTTCATGTAAAGAAAAGAGTTATGAATCCTGGCGATTACTTTTTAGTATTCGAAATATTCGTTTTATTCGAATAATTATACTTTAGTAGGGTAGACCGGGGACAATTGAAACACGTTATGAATGAAACAAGTTAAATTTCTCGAAAACCACAATACCTACGCCGATGAGGCAATACTCACGCCACGCGGGCGGCCATTTTACAAGTTTGAACCAGTAACGCTCGAGCGCCCGACTGGCGAGGCCATGTCAGGGAGCCGTTGAAAAATTTTGACCAAAAAAGTAAGTATCTGTGCTCTCATATATTTTCATATAATTTTGTGTTCTTGTGTTGTTTGACAAATTGAACTTATTAAGTGTTTTGAGTGTGAATTAAAGAATATTCTAAGTGCCATTAAACAGTGATGGAGTGTTATTAATAGGTTAATATTTGACCTTGAAGTTAAATATGTGCTTTGGGGACGATAGAAACAACGAGCTTGTGGACGATTGAAACGTTTCAAACGTCCCCATGTTTTAACCGTCCCCACAAGTAACCGACAATAAATAAAATGGGGTTCTGATTTTGAGAACTCTTTCTCTGATAATGTTTTTATTTCTGTTATTTATGGTTTACCAATAATTCACCGGGTCAAAGGAAAAACCAACTATCTCCTTCTACAACTAATGATTGGCAGATAGGTGGTTTTGCCTTTGACCCGGCGAATCGTTGACATCAATATCTCATTATTTTATAAGTTACGAGCAATTACCTATTATTAATATATTTTATCTATAAACTACCTAAGTTTCTACGTTCGTTAAACGTAAAATAATGTTTTTTTTTTTAATTCTGCAACAAGTTGATTATTATGATAGTTATTTCGAAAATATATTTTATGCGGCTATGGTTAAAGTTTTGATTTTATATTTTATATTACGTAGGTACGTCTATCTTGTTGGCCTATAGACTCTCGTTATGATTGAAACATGGTTATAATTGAAACAACCATTTTGTATGAGACACATTTATGGTTTTTTACCACTATTCCATATAAGCAAATCTTATTGTTGTATTAAAACTACCATGATAAAGCTTAATGTAAGTGGTAACCACAACAAAGAATACTAGAAGTCGTGTAGCTTTTTTTTTACATCCGTTTCTTTAATCGCGATCTTCAGACGATGATAAATTTTGTAATTTTGGTACTACGATAGTGATCTTTTGGTGATCTCTTTGTATAACATGACACTCAATAATAAAGATAAAAATAATACATTTTATTTATTTTTCACAAACTTATTAAGGTGTTTCAAATGACCCCGCATAGTGTTTCAATTGACACTCATGTGGGGTCAATTGAACCACTCTCCCACTTCCTCTTTAATTCCCTATTATAAGATAATCATGGGCAATAGACCTTTAAAACTAATTTTATTTAAAAACTACATAAATTTCCTTAATAAAAATTAGTTGCACACCTTTCTAAATATAAAAATAAAAATGTTGCAGGCGATTAAACATAAATTGTTTCAGTTGTCCCCGGTCTACCCTACTCGAAGTTTATTTCCGGCGAATATTCGAATATTCGAATTGCAAACCCTAATCGAAATCGATGGCGGGATTGTAAAGAAGACATCAATAATCATAATGCAGAGGCTTACTTATTGGAGGCATGATAAGCTGATTAGGCACAATAGCAATCTTCTCGTGTCAATATGTCATAGGCAAGTTTAATCTCGGGAAGAACATATCTGCTTCAGTTATCTGTTGGTGAGGCTCCGTCCGGCTATTTATTTTAAGGTCCTTGGTTAAATGTCTCTTTTTTGTTCTGGCTTAGTTGTCATAATTTACCAGTACACCAAACTTTATGGAAATCAGTTCGGTAGTTTTTACGTAATGCGTGAACAAACAGAAAAATAGACCAGAAAAACCTAAAACCATCAATTTACACTTAATTAGGTACTTATTTTTAACGCTCCCAAGTTAATTTTTTGGAAAAAGCTTGAATGATACTACGAACACAGTCTTTTTACGATTTTATAACATTTGTATCGATGGATTTTTAGATAGGCTGCATGATATAGAAAATAGGCCAAGTTTGAGACACAACAAAAATTGAATGATGAAGTTACTGAACAACTTCACTAAATCATCTTACAAATTCTTTCAACCACCAAAGTACGTGAGCCCACTTCTTCAAGCTTACTCCAAACAGCTAAAGGCCCAGTGAAAATGGTCTTAACTAAAATTCCGTCGTCCGCGTTACTTGGTTGCTCAACACATATAAAAGACTCCGCGACCTTAACTGGTTACAGTTGGAAGGCTGGATGCTCCCAAGTCTGTCGTTGCCACGATTTAAAAAATCAAAGTGTCAAATATTTTCGAGATGCGCGCGTTTTTGATGGCGGTAGTTTGTTGCTTGGCGGGAGTCAGGGCGGAATCTCTACGTGAGTATTTTATTTTATGTTATTTTTAAAAGACTTAGACTCCCCTGCTGCATTATGTAGATAATACCTGAAAAAGTAAGAGAGAAGTTTTCAATGTAAAATTTAAAACTTCTGTTCGGATATATTCAGATCCTGTGTCAAATGGTTTTTTTATAAGTAAAGAATGCGAGTCATTTTTGCAGAGTCAGGTAAAAAGTATCCTATATTTTAATAGGGGTCATAATCAATCGTTTTTTCGTGTTACGTGAATAAATAAACAGACGAAAAATTAATATTATATTTATTTGCATTTTATTACTTGTACTTTACAGTTGGAAAGTTAGAAAAGTCTTTAATGTAGTACACAAACATAGTCTTACTACGATTTTATTATATGTAAGATAAGATAAGATGGCACTCTCTAAAAGCGCTGGTTCAGATTTAAGAAGAACCGCTTTTTAGCGGTTCGGATATTTTTAACAATTCACGTGAAATCGGAAGGTGGCAACACTGAATTAAAAAAGTTTTAATACAATAAAGACTTTGCTTTAGGTTATTCAAGTCGGTCGGTTTTCGATACAAACATAAAGAGGTTTGCTTTAGACGCTGACTTTTTTTTTTTTTTTAGCAACTGTCAAACTCGCAACCCATACCCGGGCGTAGCGATTGTCGGACCGGGTGGTCGGCCGTGGCGTTCCCTGGGGTCGAACCAGGTCGCTAGCCGGACCACCCTGAGTTAGGTCGGACTGGGTGGGTGCCGGGGTGCCTGGGGTTGAACCAGGTCACCTTGTCCGGTCCACCCCGATATGATCGGGCTAGGTGGGGGCTGAACGCCTGGAGTCGAACCAGGTCGTTTGGCCAGGGCCACCTTGACTTTTGACACTGACAGTACTTCCGAGCCTTAAATACATAGTGGCTGTTGTAAAAATCGAACAGGGTGGGGGGCGTACTGAAATCGAACCAGGTCGCTTAGCCGCGGACCACCACGGACGTTTCGCTGGTTGCTCAAAGTGAGCAACGGACCAGCTTGAGAGGTTGAATCGGATCTACCTGTCCTTATCTAGAGTGTGTACATCGAACTAAGCATAAAGAGGCATGGCATCAATTATGTTTGAATTATATTTTATTTTATATCTCGATACATTTTCTGTGCGCGAAATGGCATGAAAACTCACAAAAATCCAAAAAAATATACATTTTTTTAACAAAAAAGTTTAGATTCAAATGATGATAATCGATGGCACCGAACGGCAGATTACACGGTAATTCTGGTTTTTTAGAGGCTTTTCATGCTATTTCGCGCAGACAAAATGTATTTAGCTACTAACTTAAACACACTTCAACAACGGTTGATGTTCGAAGCAAATGATGACCCTCTTTGTGTTTGTATGGTGAACCAACCGACTCGAATCACCTTAAAGTCATGTAATCAGGCATGAAATTTAAAAAAAGTTTTAATACCTCTACTAAAACTTTATTTTCGGAGACTTATTTCGTCGTTAGTTATTCTGTTTTGAAATTGGCACTCCCACGCCATAAACAAACATCCTTCGGCTTTACTCTTCTTTTGCATTTTTCAAAACCCTGAGTTACTTACAGCCTTAACTTGGCGCCTTCTACTAGAGTGCGACTAGGATAACTATGTAGAGCGAAACATGGCAACACCATTTAAAAGTCACATTTTCATAGAAATTTGACTTTTAAACGGAGATGTTGCCATGTTCGTTATCGTAGTCGCACTCTAGGTATAAGTTTTTCAAATATCATGATCTTATCATTAAGCCATTAAAACTAGATGTTTTAATGAAGTGAAATCAAACTCCACAGCTACAGAACCCCACTTCACCTAACCGGTTGTTTTCTATTACGAAATATGAAGTTCGATAAACAAACAAAGTGAATTAGAGCCGGCATTGACCCACGCGGTATGCGAGTTTGTTGACTATCCTTGCTGGTTGCATAAGCTTCAATGCTAGATTGAGGTAAACTGCTTCAAAATAAACTGTTTGGTATTTTGTAAGTCACGTCGAGCCGGCCATTACTCTTGCATATAAGATGTAAGGTATCTTTACATCTTATGCTTATACATATAGAGTTTCTTTGATGTGCTAAGCCGTTTAGATCAGGAATTCGGGAGTCTCCAAACTTTTTAAGCAAAAGGCTGCACCTTTGAAAATGTCGCGTGTGTCGACCGTATCGTATGTCGCCACACGATATGGTTGACCATGGGCTTAGGTATAATCTTATTTCTCCGCCATTGGCGTCCGGACAGCTCGCGGGCCGGACCATGGGATCTCCTTCTTTCTGTCAACGGGCTGGATTGGACCGGCACGCGGGCCGAATTCTGGCCCGCGGGCCATGGTTTGGAGACCTATGGTTTAACTCAATCAGCAAAGGTCCAAAACCAACGGTACCACTATCAGCCATACATCATCAACCGAAAGACGTGCACACGTTTTTCTGTTGCACCTTTGAAAATGTCGCGTGTGTGTCGACCATATCGTGTGTCGACACACGGTATGGTTGACCATGGGCTTAGTTATAATCTTTTTTCTCGGCCATTGGCGTCCTGGGGGGTTTCATTGGACAGCTCGCGAGACAGACTCCATGGTCTGGCCCGAGACCTCCTTCTTTCTTTCAACGCGCTTTCTTTCTTTCAAATGGGCCAAATTCTGGCCCGCGGGCCGTGGTTTGGAGACCTATGGTTTAACTCAATCAGCAAAGGGCCAAAACCAACGGTACCCCTATCAGCCGTACATTTTATTTGCTCATAGAGTTGATTTATTTGTTTTTCGTACAGCGAACTCTTTCCCAAATTTCAAAACATAAAAGTGCAGCTTCTGTTACATATACATTCATCTTGCGGCGGTGAAAGACAAACCAGGTTAGCGGCCGGCGCCGGTGCCGGTCAAGGTCGCGTGACGTCACTCGCGTGCGCGTGCGTTGAATTCTATCACAAGAATATCTCTATGGATGGACTCTACATCTACCTATTCTAGTAAACCGTAATGCATACTCTGCATTTCACTTATATGGAAATGGACCATTCCAAATGAAAGGAGAATTCTAGTTCGTAACACTAATCGAGTATGTTACTATGTGTTACTACACA
Source organism: Eudemis profundana (assembly GCA_947034925.1). Classification (NCBI taxonomy): domain Eukaryota; kingdom Metazoa; phylum Arthropoda; class Insecta; order Lepidoptera; family Tortricidae; genus Eudemis; species Eudemis profundana. The sequence continues at coordinate 5,431,098 of OX344804.1, read as the reverse complement.
TTGGAAGCGGACATGGCGTAAGCGTAGACGCAGGCGCATCCAACGGTAAAGGACGGGTGGTACTGCGTGGTCCATTTTCTATTCTAGTGCAGGTTTCCGATTTTTAAGTACTGTCTCGAGGACGTTTGGCTAATGTTTACATGATCTTTATTATTTCAAGTTCAGTACCTATCGCGTTCTAGTAACTGGGTTTTTTTATTCTTTTACATAAATAATGAAATAGTTATTTAAATTTAATTTCTGACTGCTGAAATATGTTACAGGGCTTGAAAGTCAACAAATAAGAAACTATATTTTAATAAAAAAAATAATAAATAAGATTTGCCTTCGAATTTGGCCCACATAATTTTTGCTTTGGACTTTATCTGCAGCTGTAACGTATTTTCAAGATCTAACTACAGCGAAATAAAGCATACAAAATAATCTGTAGATTATTCAAAATGCAATTTACCTACGGATTCAAAAAAGGGATATGGCAACACTGGCTCAGACTACGGGCTATACTTCCACCAAGCATTGGTCTATTTCACAAGAGCTGTAACATGAGGTTAACTAATATTCAACTACGCGTAAAGACATGGCAAAATCCAGCCACTTGATCTACATGTGGAAATCTTATAAAGGAAACCGGACGGGCATAATATACAAATCTGTAGGAAATGACGCTACCAAAAATCTGATTATTGTTCTTAACGATAAAGTTGAAGAGGAAACGTTTTAATAAGCGGATATCGATTTAAATTCGATTAGTCTCGAATCTCAATTCGATTAGCGTGTTGATATATGTGGTCGGCGGGTTTTTTTTTCTTAATTGGGAAAACGATCTCTATTTCCCCGATTCCACTATATTATTGACAACTTTACTGGTATAATCATTAATCACTAATTAGGTATTAGTGATCGATTTGCACATAATAAAAAAATCTACGCGTTAATTGGACTTGAAAACCTTCTACGACCATAAACAACTAATTATTTGTGAATATAACTCGGCTTTATATATAATTTGCTCTAAAATACACTCAAGAGCAAAAGTTTCGGGTCACCGTAATTTAAATACTTTATGTCACACTTGGCCATAAAGTGGCTTTTTCCGCACGCTTTCTAGCCAAGTGTAGGCATAAAATAATGTACACCACACGGGCACGGGCCGTCGATCGCATATTTACGTCCCTCGCTTGTAGCTCGGGCCGCAAACTTCTGCGATCTCGGCCTTTCCTTCTATTAGGTACCACCCTAGTTATATAATAGAAATAGTTGTTTTTAAATATTTGACACTTGTTTCATTTACATAATATACTATTCTTCATGATACCTGGCTGTATAGAGCGATATCCGCTAACCAATCATTAAAATATTATTGTCCAAAAATGGCGATTTTTGCGATATTGCACTCCGCTAACGTTTTTATATTTCATGGGTTTTTACGAGTTCGATCTAAACCAGAAATCGCTATTATTTTCAGTGTTATTTTTGCAGATAATATCTAAAATCAATTAAAGATCAAAACGGGATTCAATAATTTCACAACCCTGGAGTATTTTTAGGAAATGTATGACCGCGAGTGTTATGCTTAATGTTATGATTATGAATGAGGCTCTGAAGCCAGAGTGTTATTCTAAAATATAGGTATTCCTTGGTAAAGCTATCTTAATATTTTAATCAGTGCTCTAGGGCCTGCCATACATCATTATGTACTGAACCTAATTATTATGCAGCCGGCGTTTTTCTGGTGATTAAAATGACAGATGGATGTTGAGGCGATGCCACCTTGACCAGGCGGCGAGGTAACAACTTCACTCTTAAGGAAAATGAATTGACGAATCTGGAATAGACAAACAAGTTTATTTTTAACCGACTTCAAAAAAGTAGGGGGTTCTCAGTTTATGGGATTTTTATATGTCATGTTCCCTGATTTTTCAAAGACGGCTGGGCTCGATTTTGTAACTTATTTTCTTGGCTTGGACTTGTACCCTACAGCTCTCATTGTCGGTCCAAGGCAATTTGATCCGTACCTAAGTCGTAACTTATTGGACCGATCGAGTTTAAATTTGGTAAACACATGTAAGTCGGTGACCCAGACGGATGTAATATAAACAAATGAATTTTATATAGCCCTGCCAGGCGTCTAGATAAAGCTGGACATAGTTAGGCCTTTTGATTGCGTGTCCGGCCAAAATAGACGTAGTCCGGCCGGCCAAACTGGCTGGTCTGTCCGGCTGTTAGGTTTGGCGACTTGGCAACCCTAATTTTAAACATAGGGACAGCTGTTCGGCAGTAAAGTAGAAAATAAAATAATAATGCTAATTATATACCTATATGCATATTGTGTGACATAAGTATCACATGAAAGGGATTTTTCATCTGATGGTGTGCGACTACGAGGCCGAAGATGTAGCTCGCTGGTTCTGTAAAAGCCTCTTCTCTTGAAGAGTTCTAAGTTATATTTGTCAGGAAGTAGGTACAGACGCTGGGAGCGAATTCTATTCCTTGGCGGTACGCATTAAAACGATGAAGCAAATCACTTAGTGCGTTGCGAATGAAAGAAATTGTGGTACCTATCGACAACAAAAGGATGAAGTCGAATGTCCATGGTGAAACGGGAATGGTGAAATCGTGTCGTTTGATCTTTTTAAGTATTCGACTGTCACGAAATCGTGTTGCCTTTGATCTCTAATGTGCCTCTCTTTGGAAGGACATGTGAGGAGTAATCAAATTTAAGAAAAGGTGTTTTGTGTGCGGTGCGGTCATTGAAAACTTTCGTATCGACTTTTTATGAAAGAGTAGGGTAAACCTCCTAAGGTAGGTACACGACACGCTACGCTATTGTCGTCACCTCTTTGCTAATAACTTAACATTCAAGATGGAAAATACTGGGACAGTGTCGAGCACTCGGATGTCTACCTTAGAATGGTCAATTTTTTTTGTAAATTCCAGTTCGGACATTGAAATCCATGAACAATTGAGGGAACTCCTCATATGAGTATATCGCTCTGTTTAAAGTCATTTTTTTTAGAAAAATATCTATGTTACTATAATGAATAACGACAACTTCAGTGAAGTTCTAATTGAATTCAATGTGTGATTCATTGTCTGTCTGATTTATCCATGCATACTATGCAATGCATGTAAGTATGTGTGCACTGACGCCGATTGTCAATTGTTTCCATATAAAAATACAAAGTGGCTAGCGAATGCAACGCGAAAACAATGAAACAATCGCGCACTAGACATAATTAATCAAGGATTGATTAAATATTTCCTAGAATTTGCCACTGATTTAGACCGAATCAAACTACTCATACCTAACCGAGATCACTCTGCGCAAAGAGCGCCGACTGAGTCGAATAAGAAGTGTATGAGTAGTAGTTAGTGAAGGAGTGTCTGATCAAATAGTTTTTTTTTAAAAGCCGACTTCATATTTGAATTTACGGCTTTAGTAATTCACGTCTTTCACGAGATGCTATAAAAATACTGAAATTGTCATACATGTGCCTAGAATATTTGAAAAGTTTTCTTCTACACACTTTACAATTTTTACGTCACACCTGGCCATAAAGTGGCCGCTACGCGTGCGGAAAATTCCACTTCCTGGCCTGGGGGAGACGAAAAATTTTGTACTTACCACGAGCGGTAATAAAGAAAGCCTTAGATCGCATATTTATCGTCCTCGCTTTCGCGTCGGGCGTCAAACACCTGCGATGTGAGACATTCTTTGTTTTACAGCCGTAGGTAAGTAATGTACTATAACACTAACATGTCGAACAATCAGTCAAAAGTATAGGCATGTAAAGTAAGGCACTTGGATCGGATGGGAGAAGAGCGGGCGGTAAAGAGAGCATATATAGGGCGACCGTGTGGGAAACGTCCGGTTGGACGGCCTAGATACCGCTGGAGTGATGAAGTCCAGAAAGACCTAAGTGCCTTCAAAGTACCCGACTGGCGTGAGGTGGCACAAAATAGGGAAGAGTGACGAGTTCTCGTGTCTGAGGCCAAGATCCTTTTTAGGTCACTGAGCCAACGTAGTAAGTAAGGTATCTGCAAGTTTACCGCTGTCTTCCCTATACAGTCAACCGTCCTATCCCACGTCCGAACACAACAACACATATCGGTGTATCAATTTCAAACAGGGATATCAAAGATCGGCAACGTAGGTATACCTAGGTATTGCAGATATTCATGGGCGACGAAGACTGCTTTCCATCAGGCAACTCGTCTGCTCGATTGCCACTTAGTTCATAAAAAAGGTAGTTTACACTACCCGGGTCTATAATATCTCCCATACTTTTTGAAAATCATAGGTATTGTTAATCATAATCATCGAAGGTCATACAACGTATTTTCTATGAAACCGTTAAGTTTTCATAATTGGTATAAAACAAACCGTTTTAAAATATCCTGAAAATATTACCGTTTTAGAAAAACAAATACTGTACGACTTTCGCTAATTAAGACTAACAATACAATATGACTTATAACTTTATGTGTAACAAGGGGATCTGTACATTACCCAACTTCCACTCTTGTTCCAGCGTCCTTCATCCAGCCGTGCTCCGCCTCAGACCCGAACCTAAACAGCTGTATTGAGAAGGCCATAACCCTCGCCGGCCCCATGTTCGCGGACGGCATCCCAGAGCTGGGCATCGCCACTCTAGATCCAGTGCAGCTGGGCACCGTGCTGGTGAACAATCCTTCGTTGAAGATCACCTTTACCGACACCGTGGTTACCGGGCTGAGGGGATTCAGGGTTAACTCGTTCAAGTAAGTGGATTTAGGTATATGCATCTGTGCCTAATGTGGTGTCCGTCAAGATAGCGTACACCGTAAAGATATTCAGAATCTGATGCAGCCAATAAATAGTACCCAAATAGTACCGACGAAATACCTAGGTGAAAAAAATAGTACCCTTAAACTTTTCGAAATATAAGGCCTGTTCACGGTGTACGCTACCGGCGTCAAGCTGGCGTACACCGTTTGTATCTCTGGAACGGCTTTGTTTTTGGAAACGCTTTATATCTCAAAAAATAGTACCCAAATAGTACCCTAGGGCCCTACAATTTTATTTCTCTAGCTATCGTAGAAGCCGAGATATAGTGAGCTCTTTCTATAAGGAATTCCCGGGTACGCCAGCTTGACGGTGTGAAATTTTGTACACCGTTAAGTTATGGAATATCTCGGCTTCTACGATAGCTAGAGAAATAAAATTTTAGGGCCCTAGGGTACTATTTGGGTACTATTTTTTGAGATATAAATCGTTTCCAAAAACAAAGCCGTTCCAGAGATACAAACGGTGTACGCCAGCTTGACGCCCGGTAGCGTACACCGTGAACAGGCCTTATATTTCGAAAAGTTTAAGGGTACTATTTTTTTCGCCTAGGTATTTCGTCGGTACTATTTGGGTACTATTTATTGGCTGCATCAGATTCTGAATATCTTTACGGTGTACGCTATCTTGACGGACACCCTAATGTGTAATTATAGGATTGGCTCTTTTTACGTCTGTACCATCCTTTTAGCCTATGTTTTTCAAATAGAATTTACTTTACTGTTCGTTGTTTCTGGTGCCAGCGAATAATAAAACGAATAAATATTCGAAAGTCTTCGTTTGAAGTTCGTATCCCGACTCTATCGAATTTCGAACGAAGATATTCGATTATTTGGCTATGAGACAACACGATCGATTCACCACCATAAAGCATTCGTCCTTTTCGCACATATACTTGCTAGAAAGGGACGACGCATGCTTTACATCGGTGATGAAAGTTGCTATTGTAGAGCGTTCGACCTAAGAACGCCGGATTGTTCAGGACTAAACTTTTTTTCAGAATGAATTCTGCTGCGGGCAAAGCCACGTTCGACTTCACAGCCAACGTGACGCTGAAGGCGCATTATGACATGAACGGGCAAGTGCTCATCCTGCCCATCAAGGGCAACGGGCAAGCCAAGATCAAGATCAGTAAGTATACCAACGACACCTCAGTAGTGGCAGGAGTCACTCACTCCGCGATTTCGCCGCGTGGCCTTGAGGCCCCCTGTGGGGGGCCTTAGCCAGAATAGCCAGCGACCAGAAAGAGCACGCGTTAGTACGCGTTGTGTCATAGAGAGACGGCCGGATGCGGTGTGTTCCGTTCGGCGGTCGGACCCAAACGACAGTTTTGTGAGAGAGGGAGACTTCTGTACGTCGTACTATTACTTATTCTGTGGTAGTGAGCGCTCGAGTACTATCAAACACCTTCTAAACACAAAACTAAGAGATTAGAGATTTGTTTTAGTAGATTTAATAGTAGTGCCTACTGGTGTAAAGGGTGGGCTGTCATGTTAGCTTTGTAGGTAAGGATCGGTCGCGTGAGTGAGACAGATTGTACCGTAAATTTAGCTTACTTTTTCTTCAAGTGCAACAAATCGAAAACCTTAAAGTCGGCAAGCTTCGCTGGTCACACACACACATCCAAGGTAGCACAAGCTGTATTAGAACATTTAAGTGTTTATGCAGTACCTATAATGGCTATAATGCTTAAATTAGTGACTACTATAAATGTCCTATATGCTGCATATATTAGCTTGTTGTATATACCTATAGCTTGTATGCTCCCTAGGATTCGGGTCACTTTGTTACCCCCTAGTCCGACGACACACAATAAGGAAAGTTGAACCGCTTCAACTAATCCCGCTGGTCCATACGCTAACTTTGAGCGGTCAGCGAAACATTGCTAGCAGTCGCGACTGGCAACCCTGCTAGCAGGATTTAAGCCCCTCACTTGGATAGGGCTGGAAATAAAAATATCCCGCAAGGTGGTCGGATGACCAGGTTAAGGTTGCGGGGACTCGCTGAATGTGAAAATCTATTGAGGAGGCCTGTGTCCAGCAGTGGACGTCCTATGGCTAAAATGATGATGATAATGATGGTCAATAAAAACGAAGAAGTATTTTCGTTATATACACAATATACTTACTGCAACATTGACATTGCAACTCACATTGAATCCAATGAATTCAAATCACTCTTCACTGTTTTGCATAAATGCACCTAACCCAATCACCTGTTGCCCCTGAGGCCCAAACCGTGGAACCGGTCGAAGTGCATGGCGGCAAGCCTGTGACTATTGGCCAACCCGCCGGCATTGACCCGCTGGGGTAAATAAAGAAAGGTCGACACATGTGATGCACGATTTGTTTATTGATTTAACACGCTTGTCTTGCGGACGAGAGTGGACAAAACTCAAGCTGTTCTAGGCGTATAGGTAATGGTAGACTTGTCACGCGGTAAATAAATGATAAAGCACCGGTCACGTTCTGAGAAATACGTAAGAGTGAGAGTAACGGATGCTATATCATTTATTTATCGCTCGACAAAGCAAATCATCATACTCATATCATAAGCCTGGAAACAGCTGATGACTAACTAAATAAAAATACGGCAAATACGCGAACCTGGAACCAGTGTACGATTTCGTCCCGGTTGCTGTTGAGACCGCTGGGCCATGGTGTGCTGAGGCGAAAACCTAATAAAATACATAGGGCGCCGATTGAGAGACAGAGGCTGCTGTGACCCCCGGTCTGGCTTTTATCTGGTCCAACAAATATCATTGGCCATAGGTACAGAGCGGGGCAATGCGGCTGGCATATTTGGCACTTTTGGACCAGGTGTGTCGGGCCGGGATCTAATTTAGACAAGTATTTAGTTCTAGTAGTTTATTCCATATAGTGTATTTAATTTTAATTTAGTTTTATCTTTATGTAATTACTGTTTTTATATTTTATCTTTCTGTTAGATAAAAATAATACAACTTTAAACCTTCTTTAATATGTATCACTCAAAATTTACATTCCATTCTTAGAATAGAATATCTTTATTGCTGTCATGAGGTTTTATAAACTATATGATACTATGTGATTATGGGAAGAGGCCCCATTCCAAAGGCTCGCATAGAAAAACTCTTGTCATATTCCATCCGCAGCGAACCTGAACATCCTGATCAAGTACGACTACGAGACGAAGGAGGGGCACTGGGTGGTCACCGGCTACAAGGACAGCTACAAGATGGACCGCGCTCAGTTCAAGTTCACCAATCTCTTCGGCGGAAACAAGCAGCTCGGTAAGTCTACTTGCGACCAATGTTCGAAATAAATGAAAGCATAATTACAAAGGTAAAAATCACAAAGGGCTCACCTTCTTACAATATTAATTTAGTTCTGACTATGGGGGCCTATGATAGTTACATCACTTACAAACAGCCGTTACATGTCCACTATTATACGTAATTGTTCAAATTAAATTGTCCAACGTTGTATCCACAACTTACTAGCTATATTACCAAAATATACAAGACCGTAGGTACCTACTTGTTTGTAGATAGTTCATTCTAAGATTTTTTTTTATTTATTTATTGGAGAACAAACAGAAACAAATGTTCAAAGAGTGTGTAGAAAAGTGTGTTACACGAAATTACCAATTCCTTGCTATTAACTACATAACTTAAAGCCGGATACTCACTAGCGCGCTGTAACCATAACCGTTATATGTTACTGTGATGAAAGCCAACCAAAAACCATAGCGTGTATGTTCGCGTTTACAGTTCAGCTCGCTAGTGAGGACCCGGTTTTAGGTACTTATTTAATTATGTCCATATCCACACAATACCTACCATAGCATAGGGCACGACATCGTCTGTTAAACTATCTACTTACATACTGATATATCAAGACAACTTCCTAAACTCTTACATACATATGTCGCAGCCAACTGGTTTAATTACCTACCCATTTGGTTAACTGCCTAGCATTTTCCTGCGCTGCGCGGGGTTTCTATTTCTGCTCTGATGGACACAAGCTGACTAACAAACCCAACCTAAAATAAGGAGTGTATTTAATGAAAAGGCTAGGCAGATAACCAAATAGCTAATTAAGCTAGTTGGCAGCGACACATACATGACATTGCCTACACTTCACACAACCCTCTACATTCCAGCGGAGACGACAAACAGGTTCACCAATGAGAACTGGAGCATCATCATGCAGGAGATAGCACCGCCCGCCATCACAGAGATCATCAGGAAGTGCATCGATGTAGTCAAGAAGTTGTTCGCTGCCATCCCCGCGGCTGAGCTGCTGAAGCCATGAATGGTTGGAAGTGGATATCAATTTGGGAAACCAGCTTCTGAATTTGCCTTAACATCATATTTGTCATTGTCTATAACCGAGACCGTCGGTAACCCTGCCTGGCTGGGGCACAAAAGTACAGTCACGAAAAAGGACTAATAACTAGCAGGCCCAACAGACGAACCGCGAAGGGCATGCGCAATACGTTGGCCAAAACTTGGATAAATACGCTAGTTGAAAATTCTAGACTCCAATAAAAATGTTGGTTTCCATACAAACTTGTGACTTTATGCTTTTTACCTGGCATGACAATAGATCTGGCAGGGTTACCGATAGTCTCATCTCGGTCTATAACTAACGTCCTATTTCGCTAAGGAACTTTGATTCTGAAGCTGGGCGCCAGTTTGGGACATCAACTTCATGAGCTTTGGCTTAACATCATATTTTTCTGACATTCCATTTTGCGTTGCATCTTTGCTATTGAGGTCATGGTCGGGTCTGATCAACTGGAGCTTTGTCGAAATACCATTTCCATCGAAATTTACAAATATACTCGTATAGTACCGTGTTGTTGTTTTCACGAACTAAGAGGATTATTTTCGCACGAGTTCCCTTGGCACGACAAACAGCATCCATTGTTTTTGGACAAAAGATTATAAATGCCATTGGTTGGTGGAACAATAGGTACCTAACGCCCTTATATTGTTTTAGTTCGGAAGAATTTCCCCGTATCATGATTATCTAGGTACTAAGGTCGATGATTTCATTGTTTGTGGTTCGATCACTAATTAAGTATGATCTAATTTCTCGTTCAATATCACCTCTAAATTATCCTTTTTTTATGTAATTTATCCTTATCTTGAGAATTCATTATATTGTAGGTACGTATCACTGAAACATTAGCCAATAGGTACATGCCATACCATTAATGGATCATCTCAATAATCTATTGCCATAATCATCAAACTGACTAATATATTGTATAATGATCACACACAGCTAATTGCATAACTAATATAGGTACCTGACATTCGAAAATAACTCTGCTCGGAAAACATATCATACGACCATGTAACTGTAATTATGTGTAATGTATGGTAACTAGGTATAAAAAGTATCCTAACTGTAATAACACAACGAACGCCAAAGAGGATTACGAAACGTCGGGAAGTAAAAATGAGGTAGGTACCTAATATACGCGATTTAATCCGTTTAAGTTGTTTTATTGCGATTAGTGATTATCGCGGAAACCGAAGACAATATTAAAAAGTAGCCTGCAAAAAATGTTATTTATAAACGCGTCGCCAAAAAATAGGTACCTTATAATAACCTATATGGGCCTATACACCAAATGTCCTCGTTCAAAATTCTTTGCGTACTTACCGTCTTGAACGTCGAACATTTGAATGAGAACTTCGAACGGAGGCGTTCGAAGTGCAGGCTCTGGTCGAGTAATATCAATATTCCATATTCCAGGAGACACGATCCACCACGTGATCAACGAGCACTGGCAGGCGGTCATCCGCGACTTCGCGTCGGTTTCGTTCGAGCACATCATTAGAGCCTGCGTCGACGAGGCTAAGAAACTTTTCGCCGTCGCGCCCGCCGACAAACTCCTGCTGCCCTGATCACTAGTATTACTATTTATTTACCCGTAAATACTTAATTTTTCATACGGTAGATAGAGTATAAAAAGTTGAATGACTTTGTGGTAGATGGCGCTGCAAACCATACAAAATGGTTGAAAACGAATTGATGAAAAATTCTATAACTTAGCATCGGTTTTGGTGGTACAGTTGTTGGAAGTAGGCCTATGTTGGCTCGGAGAACCATTGGAGATGTCGTTCGAGTCCCGCTTAAGACATAGAATTTTTCAATTTTCGCTGTCAATAAAAACATTTAGGGGACTTACCCGGTATTCACCGCACCAGCGACCATATTTTCTACCTGGACCTACTTGTACTTAAGTCAGTCCGAAACTGGTATTTAAACTTCGGAGAAGTCTCCCTGAACTTCCCCGAAATTTTGAGAACAGACACAGCGCGACAACTTCCACACGAACCATACGCAAAATAACTGGCCAAGAGCATGTCGGACCATGCTCAGTGTAGGGTTCCATAGCCGTAACTATAAGTAAAAAAAGCACAACAACAAAAGAGCGTATCTTCCTAGCAATTACGTCCTTTTGTTGAGAAGCGCAGTTTACCGGCAATAACTCAAAAACGGTTAATCCGATCTTGTTGAAAATAATTTTCGTTGAAAGTATTAATTAAGCGTTACCTTCGTGATTTTTTTCATATTTTTTGGACACACGGTTTAGAAGATAGAGGGGGGGGGACACAATTTACACAACTTTCGGAGCGATTATTTCCAAATGTATTCACCTAATCAAAAACATTATTTTGAAACCTTATAGTGGTTTTTAAAGAGCTGTTGAACTATGTACCACACTTTGATATTTGCTGAAAAAAATTTTTTTTAGCTTCTTTAACATGTATGGAGTGCCCCCCCTAAAAATATTTTTTTTAGTTTTTTAACTACCAAACTAAGTAGCGGCCCATACAAGACACCTATATTCCAAATTTCATTAATATCCATCATGTACCTAGTTTCTGAGTAAAATGCCTGTGACATACGGACAGACGGACAGACGGACGGACGGACACGACGAAACTATAAGGGTTCCGTTTTTGCCATTTTGGCTACGGAACCCTAAAAAAAGGTTTGGGGCCAGTTTCACGAAGCTACAACCGCTTTAGCTTAGTTGGTAGTGACCCTGCCTACTGACGACCGCTTTAGCTTAGTTGGTAGTGACCCTGCCTACGAAGCAAGAGGTCCTGGGTTCGAATCCCGGTAAGGGCATTTATTTGTGCGATGAGCACGAATATTTGTTCCTGAGTCATGGATGTTTTCTATGTATTTAAGTATTTGTATCTATTAAATATATTATCGTCGTCTAGTATCCATAACACAAGCCTTATTGAGCTTACTATGGGGCTAGTTCGATTTGTGTAAGATTGTCCCCTAATATTTATTTATTTATTATTTATTTACAAGTTACAAATTACAAGCGGAAGTCTCTTTCTATCAAAAGGTACCTATTGAAAAGAGACTTCCGCTTGTAATTTGTAGCTTCGTGAAACGGGCCCTTGGTCACAACAGAGTAGTTAAACCAAAATTATGTAATTACGCGGCAACATTACAATACGTCACATACATTTTCATTCATAGTTTTGCCGCGTAACTTAAAGTTTAATGTCAACGTAAACCCTTCGCGTTGAATAATTTGCTAAAAATTAAATTATATTAATTTAATTTACATACACACAATTAGGAAACGTAGTTACAGGATAAGATAATTAGGTTACAACTATAAACATAGCTTCGTTTTTTTTTCTAGATTCTGTGCATCTTTGCACAAATTTTGCTTGACCTAGTATGTACAGCTTACACAATACTAGGACAGTCTTAACAGCAAAACTATTGTTTGTAAAACAGTTAGACCTGAAATTAGCATGACAAGTAACATTTTACATGTTAATACCAGTGGTGTCAACAGTTAACAGTTTTAACATAACAGAAGGGACACTGACTGTGCGTTGCGCACTATGGAAATAGTATGTTCATCTCTCATTCTAAGATATAGCTTTGTCCTTATCGGTTAACCAACAAAATTGGTTAGTCTCGAAGTAATTTTAGAAAGCAAACACCAATAGAATTAATTTTCTTTTACACATTCAGTGCCAGGTTAACCTATAAGCAATTGCTTAGGGCATCACGTCTTGGGGGGCACCAGAAGCAGCACCAAAAAAATATTTGGATAAGAGGGGGTAGGGTTGCCAGGTCGCCAAACCTAATATCCGGACAAACCAGCCAGTATGGCAGCACATTTGGGTAAAAAAGCCGGACACCCTACATTATTGAGGATTTTGTGTCTCAGTATTAATAGGTATGACAAAAAAATTGGCTGGACATGCAATCAAAAAGCCTAGCTATGTCTGTCTTTATCCGAACGCCTGGTAATGCTGGGAAGGGAGGATGTGGATTACTTAGGGCGTCAAGTAGTCTTAATCTGGCACTGTACACATTGCTCCATCCACAAGATTCTTAGACTGACTTTCATAAATCTATTAGTATAATAAGTATTTAGAAATTCCTCCTTTAATATAGAGCACATTGCTTGTTGATGCAGGCTTTTAATAGTTTTAATTATTTAAGTGAGGCTTCAGCCATAGGTTAATACAAACTTTGGGTTTAATGTGATAATTACTGTAAGTTTGGTTTTAAATTGTTTAATATAAGTAAAAATAAACTTTTAAGATGTTTTTAAGGCTGCTTTCTATTCATTTGAAACCACTTCATTATAACAACAATATTTTACTGTAAGTTTTCTGCCTCACACTAGGTACTACAATAATTTTATAAAATGCACATTCTGTTAATAAAATGTAAAAATAAGTTTCTTTAGCAATTTCAAAATAGTTAATTTACAAATACATCGGTAAACCAAGGAAAAGATTAAGTTAATCTTTTAAAATTATTTATTTCAAGTATAAATTTCAACAATAAAACCATAAATGCATAAAAATGTGTAAAAATATAGAAGTATTCTCTTGACTACATTTTGCTTAGACATTTAATCTGTCCTCCTATATCTAAAACCCAGCTAACCTCTCTATATGACTTCATAGAGGTTAACTAGATTTTAGGCATAGGATGGCAGTAATAACAAATGACACTGTAAAATCTAGCATATTAACGGGGGCACATAGCATGGCGTCCACCATCTACTGGCACGCTGGCACCAGTGATGTTACTAGCTAAATCACTGGCCAGGAAAGCAATGGTAGCTGCAACCTCGTCTGGCTTCCCAGGACGTCCTAATGCATGCGTCTCCTTGGTCCTTTCTAAAAATGCCTTATATTGCTCTTCGGTTAACCCTCCTCGTCTCTGCAGGTTGGTAAGAATGACTCCGGGGTTCACACAGTTTACTCTGACACCTTTCGGTGCTAGTTCCAGCGCAACACACCTAGTAAACTGATCTACGGAGGCTTTGGAGACGTTGTAGGCGAGAACGCCAGGAAAAGATCTGATTCCGTTCACACTGGAGACATTAACAATGTTGCCTTTAGTTTTAAGGAGATGTGGTACTGCAAGCATGGTCAGATAGTAGATGGAGCGAACATTAGTGTTCATCAACCGGTCATACTGCGCTAGAGACGTGTTCTCAATCGTGCCGGTCTCAATTATACCAGCATTATTAACCAACACGTCAAGCTGACCGAAATGATCGATTGTGCTCTTCACTATATTCTCAATGTCGCTTTCTTTGGTCAAATCAGCGGGAATTGAGAACGGAGTAGCGGCTTTATCGCAGTCGTTGACGACCTTTTGCAGATTCTCGACGTTTCGGCCGGTTAGAGACAGCTTCGCGCCGAGTTTTGAGAGAAACACAGCTGTTGCCGCACCGATGCCCGAACTGGCGCCGGTCACTATAACCACTTTGCCAGCGAAATTCATCGTGTTTTTCACGTTCCGGTTAAATTTGCACTAAACACTGAATTCAAAATGCTCCTAGCGATTCGTGAAGTAATCTTATCGGAACATTAATAGATAATACAAAAATAACCAACTAAACTTATTTACACTTTCATGAAATAACATAATCAATCAGTGCGTTCCGTTTTACCATAATCTATCTCAAATCTCAGTTGAATCAACATTACCAATTAGTGAGAAGCATGATTTTTATTAGTCTAATTCCTACCAATTAGATTGTAGGACGAGAGGTCCAGTAATATTTTTTTTATGTTTGCGGCAAAGACAACTTACCGATTGGAGAACAAGATGGGAATTTAAAAACAGATATTATATGTCACTGACCTTGACCAATAGCAGAGCAGAAGCAGGGTGGCAATATTGAAAATGATAATATCCAAGCTGTCATAATCGTCGGAACCAAGTCGGAACAATGAGAATAATCGATATTTTGAGGCCTTTTAGATCAACCTTAGCCCAATGGATTTTAATTACATAAGGTTGACATAATGACGGAATAAGTAATGACATGTCCATTTCTACAATGTAAATAAATGTAAATAATACAGAAAATACATAAAAAATGAAAAATCTTTCTAAATTTGAAGTGTAATAAATAATCCTATATAAACTATGGCTTCTGTGAGTAACAGACGGTGGCATGCCCTTAACTATCACCTACAAACTTACGATGCAATGTTTATTCCCTCCAATAATATTTTTAGAAAGAAGTCATACAAATTCACATCGGGCAAGCAGGCGTACAAATTGCCAACGCCTGTTGGGAGCTGTATTGCTTAGAACATGCCATTAGACCTAACGGGATGAAAGCTTTCTCCAACGATGATAGTGGGTGCGCAGCATTTTTCAGTGAAACAGGAGCTGGAAAAGTGGTCCCAAGAGTAGTTATGGTAGATCTGGAACCAACTCCTATTGGTAAAATGCAATATTATTGTTTTATGTAACGAAATCACTCGATTTATCATCCCCGCCAGACAGATTCTTTATTTAGGTAGCTATATAAGCATCTGCACTATATTGATGAAAGTACAAGATCTAAGGTATGCAATAATATTGTTGCCCAGCTTTAATCATTGAAATATTCTTTATTTTCATGCAGAGCTCGTGAAGTTGTTGCAATGATAAGGACAATGCAATCCTGCTTATTTTATGATGCCAGTGTAGAGGTTCACCGTATCTGATTTCAGATGAAATTAGAACTGGAACTTATCGCGAGTTATTTCATCCGACCAGCTTGATCACCGGCAAAGAAGATGCCGCAAGTAACTTTGCACGTGGTTACTTCGGCGTGGGCCGAGAAATGATTGATCTGGCTCTGAACCGAATTCGACTTGTGGCAGAGGACTGTCATCAACTTCAGGGCTTCATTATCTTTAGGTCCTTCGGAGGCGGCACAGGTTCGGGTTTCACAGCGTTATTGCTGGAAGGCTTAATCAAAGATTACGGGAAACTATCGAAGATTGAATTTGCAATATATCCTTCCCCAAAAATATCACCTATAATAGTGGAACCTTACAATGCTGTACTGACTACCCACGCTTGTATGGACACTGAAGATGTTTGCTTTATTTTCGACAACGAAGCATTGTATGACATTCTAGGCAGAACTTTGGACGTACCGAGACCTACTTACACGAATTTAAACAGGCTTATAGCACAGGTAGACAAATCGTAATTTTTCTATTATAAAATGTAAGTACATCACAACCGTATCCATTTATTCCTGACAATAAATCAATTGTAAATTGCAGGTGGTGTCATGTATTACAGCATCTATGCGATTTCAAGGTTCCCTAAACGTAGAACTAGTAGAGTTCCGAACTAACCTGATCCCTTACCCTAGGATCCATTTCCCATTAGTAACGTTTGCTCCCTTCGTGTCAGCGTCTCGTGCGTACCACGAAACTATGTCGACGAATCAGCTAATGATGTCCTGCTTTGAACCGGCAAACCAAATGGTCAAATGCGACCCTAGGCAAGGCAAATACATGGCCTGCTGCTTGCTATTTAGAGGAGATGTAAGCCAAAATGATGTGAATTCGTCCATTAACCAAATAAAGAGCATGAGGAGTATTAAATTTGTGACGTGGTCCCCTACAGGGTTTAAGGTGAATAAGTAAATTTTTGTTTATTATGATCAGTACCAAGGACCTTAAAATAAATAGTCGGACGTAGCCTCGCCTCGCTAGCTAGATAACTGAAGTACCTCTAGTAAGCCGGTCGCTTTGTACTTACGAGCAACCACCGAGCAACACACACACGTCGACCAGCATAGTAGCCTAGTACGAGCAGTACGTATACATCTACAAGCGTTAAGTGATCGGTTTACTAGAGGTGCTTGTCTGTTAGCAAGGCTACCTCCGACTATTTATTTTAAGGTCCTTGATCGATACTCAATAATATTATTTTCATAACTTTTGTTTTGTCGTTAGATTGGGTTGAATCATCAGCCGCCATTAACAGTTCCTGGCGGGGATCTTGCATCCTTACAAAGAGCAGTCGTTATGGTTTCGAACTCTTCAGCCATCAAAGTTGCCTGGGAGCGAATCGCTAAGAAGTTCTCGTTGATGTACGCAAAACGCGCTTTCGTACATCATTATGTTGGGGAAGGCTTGGAAGAAGGAGAATTAAAAAATGCCCTTCTTAATGTTAAAGCTTTATCTAATGATTACAGAGAAATGGAAAGCTGATTATAAGAATTTGAATAACAAGAGCCTCTCGCACGTGTTTTTATAGTGATTTTATCTTTTTGTACTTTTTCGTTTTTATACTTTTGTTTTGGAATTTTTTGTTGCTGTCTAAATAAATCAGTTATGAGTAATGAACCAGCGCCTTTTTCTATCAGTAGTATCAGTACACTTATGTGGTCCTTTATTGTTACTGACAGCGCCGCAAAACCGCAGCAAACGGTTCGTTTTGGATACATGATGTTTACTCCTTTCATTGTTGCAATGCAAAAAATGGAAGAAAAATCGTTCTGAGCTTCCTACCGATTTAGTAAAGACTGTCACATTTTTGGCTAATTTCCATACAATACTCGTTCAGCTATTTTTTATAGTGCAGAAATACCTAAATCTAATAATTTTCGAGCTTGAACGCTTGAACCTAGTTACACAATAGAGTCTGGCTAATGAAAGATGAGACTAAAAAATAGCGGCAAATTTAAAAAAACAACGGGTTGCAACACTGTTTATAGGGTGAGAAAAACGGTAATGATACTTGGGCGATTTTTGATTTATTGTCACTTTTTTAATTCTTCCGATTTTTGTGAAAATTAGTAAGTACATAGTTTTTATTAGAGTGTTAGTGTTTATTTATGATATATATTTACTCCCCACATTAGCCACGGAAAGAAAAGCAAAAACAATTCAGTAAGTATTTTCGGAAACTGTTACTTTCTTATGTTGCATATTGAGTATCAAAATCACCACGGCATACTATCCTCAGAAATCTAATGACGTTTGACACATTTGACGTTTGTATAATGTCGCCATTTAAAAAGTTTTGAATAAATGTCAGTCTCATCTTTCATTAGCCAGACTCTAATTTGCAAGGTGCCGCCCGTAACGTAACAACGACAACGGCTTCCGTAGCTTATCAAATTTCTCCATGTATTGATTGTTAATGTTGATGAATAAGGATTTTTCGAAGCAAATGTAAAAATACATAAGCCCTGAAAACATAACACTTCTTTTTTGGGCAGTCGATTAAAGACTGGTGGAAGGAGGTTAATATTTTTCCAATTTTCTTATGGCAACATTCGCAACTTATTATCCATCCACCCACACGACTCCATGTGACATTACTGACATCTTGTCATTTCTTTATAGTGACATAACATTAATGTAATGACTGAAGTGACACTAGTGAGTGACAGTGACACTGACGTTTTGTGTTAGAAAACACTAGTAAAATCCTCTCGATTTTCTTCAAGATAAACTATAATTTTTGCTTTTTATTCATATAGATATCAGTTAAACAGCTTGCCTTTAGATTGGCAGTGAAAAAACCGCTGATGAAATTATTTATTTAAGCATCATATCTATATTTCATAACAGGAGATAATACCACTTGCGTAAGTATATTTTCCTTTTCCAAATGCATTATCTGGTAAACATGGTATGAGTGATTTATGTTATTATTATTAAGAAGAACTAGTTCATCATTTTTAATGAGCTTTTGAGTGTTCGAATTCATTATATTTAAAATACTGGCTTAAAATATCTTCATTCAAACAACTCACTTAGAACTTTTAAGCCGGTTCGTAAGTATATGTATAGTACTTGGCAAGTAAGTATATTTTATCTATACCTTTCTGGGTTAAACTTATTCGTAATGACTTTATCAGTGACAATGTGGAGTGTGGCGCAAGTGTGCCGCTGCTCGCACGCGCTGCGCGCGCCGACGCAGTTCGCCATGTCTGGAGCACGGAGCGGATTCTCACGGACGTCCAGGCAGCTCGTCATGCCTGTGCGGACTAGTACGAACCTAGGATGCAACAAGAATAGAGTATTTAGGGTGAGTTTTTTTCTTTCATGCACAAGATACTGCATTCCTAGAATACCAGATTTTTCAACATACCAGATTCTCAATATATCAGATTTCCTGTATACCAGATTCTCAAAATAATTCATTCTACAAAATCATTTAGATCCTTGAGTAACCTACGATTTTGTAATCTAGTGTAACGGGAATATGATAAGACAGAAATCTGATAAATCGAGAATCTAGTATTTTGAAAAATCTGGTATTTCGGGAATGCGGTATTTTGGGCATGAGCGGTTTTTTTTGTTTTTCTTATAGCAAAAGCAATTCATAACAGTCGTCTCCGGATACTTTTTTTTAACCATAACAAATGGCACAGAAATGACTTATAGTCCTGACGGAGCCAAGAAGGAACTTATTTTCAATGATGAAGCTTAAGATGAAGCTCGGAATTTTCTGATACATCTCTTATAGCAATTTATGGATTTTACTTGTTTCCTATGCAAAGTTATTTTAACAATTTTCCTAAACTTTGGCCTTAACTGAGCCTGAATGCATTAAAATAATTATTATGCCACACCTGGCCAAAAAGTGCTTTCTAGCCAAGTGTAGACATAAAATAATGTACACAACACGGGAAAGTCCTCGTAGGAAAAGAAAGTCCTCGATCGCATATTTACGTCCCTCACTTGCAGCTCGGGCCGCAAACATCTGCGATCTCGGCCTTTCTTCGTTTTACCACCCTAGTTGTGTAATGTACTATACCGCACTGAGATCTGATATAAGTGTAAGTATTTATAAGTTGTGGAAAATAAATAAACAAATGTATTAAGCCTTATCCAGATGAAATCTGGTAGTTCCATTGTAAAGGAGAAACTTTCTGGGATTATAAAAGAAAACGAGACCAAATTGTCATTCATCTATTCCAGATAAGTGAACTCCTCAAATCCAATGGCATAGTAGCGCGGCTGTGCTCATCGGCCCCCAAGCCGAAGCCCACAAGCAAGGTGGTGGGGTACTGGCTGCTCGGGTGCTCCGGCATGGTCTTCACTGCTGTTGTACTAGGTATGGTTGCCGGCTACCTGGTCCTGCTGTATTCTATTTACTATGTTATTCATGTGCTTGTTAGTAGTACTAATGGGAGCAAATAAACTATGTTTAGAAACAGTTCTATACTTCGGTGTTCTATCTTTTATAAGAAACAAATGTGACATTTTCGCAGTATACCAAAAAATTCCATAGAGTAATTTTTCCGAAGGAATTATTTAATAGTGAAATTTCATTATCTCGAAGATATTTTCCACTGTAGGGTAACTTTGCCATAAATGGCATGATAGAAATTAAATTAGGATAGGTTAGGGTTGTCTCTTGAATGGGTTAAGTCACCTAGTCAGTCTTAAGGGCCGATACAGACGGACTGCAACCCAACTGCAACTCCCTACGATTTGTATGGGGACTGCATCACAACTGCACGCCGACTGCGCAGCCCATACAAATCGTAGGGAGTTGCAGTTGGGTTGCAGTCCGTCTGTATCGGCCCTAACTATCTTTCACAACATTCAACAATATTCAATCGTTTTTTTGTCTTTTCTATTTGTTTTTTAATGTTGGCGGGATGCGGAATCATATAATTGTCATAGTAGAAACCCTTATTAATTACATGGTTTGACAATACCATGACATGAACAATTAAGAAACAAAATATAAAAAAAAAAATTGTTTCTTAACCATAATAGGATTCAGTATCATCATTTTATTTGCCGATATTAGGTAACCATTTTTGCGTTTTTAGTTGGATATATGTGGGGTTATTTAACCTTTAAAAGATTCTGTGATTTATTTAAGACTTCTTTATGTACTTTAAGTAAAGGCTAATAAAAAACATCCAAATATGGCTTTGTTTCAATTATGCCCTATTAATAGATTCCAGGGAAAAATGTTAATTGGATCCTAGTGATCTGGCCCTTGATTCGCATTGCAACGGACATACTTGTAGCGTATATGTCGCACGCCAACTGGTTTAGTTAGCCGTTTGATTAGCTGCCTAGCCTTTTCATTAAACATACCCCTTATTTTAGGTTAGGTTTGTTAGTCCACTTGTGTCCCTCAGAGCAGGAATAGAACCTCCGTCGACCTGTTGGCGGGTCATAGTTTAGTGAAAATGCTAGGCAGTTAACCAAATGGCTAAATAAACCAGTTGGCTGCGACATATATACAGCTATACTAAAATCATGAACAGTCAAGGTACACGTTAGTCAATACCTTTTTATTCTAGTAGTTTCGAGTTTATTCTGTGACATGACATCGTGTAGCGTAGGTAATGTGGATGACCCCCCATTAATCTCAATTATCTCAAAGTATCACATTTCGATCGAAAGCGGTGTAAACACGATACGATTAATAGAGCTCAGTCGCGTTAGCTTTTCCTTTTCAACCTTGTCACAAAAGAATAAAGCTCAAAATCGGTAGATCAGAGGCAAAAAGTAGCAAGCAAGCACATTACCTCTTATCAATATTGATAGCAGTCTAGCATCAGCAGTCCTTACCGGTCATTCATGATAGCGATCTTTGGGGAGTCCTATATCCTGCAGCAGTGGCGCGGCGTTCATAGAACCCGATTCCCACCGGCTTGCCTATTTTAAAGCATATGACCGGAGTATCTACTACTCCTGTAGAAAAAGTAATCCAAATCTGCTCCGGCTTTAGTAAGAATATATTTGACGTCACGCCACTGTCTTTCAGTGAATGTTTCGATCCAATAATTATCCTTATCTTGCTAGTACAGATATGTTTATAAATATAGTCTTTATTTAGGTTGTTTTTTTTTGCCGACAATGGCTCCATACTAAAAACGTGTCACTGAGGTGTAGATGACCTCTGTCACTAATTTTAAGAAAACGAGTAAAAATTTAAATGCAATGCAAAGACACCAAATACATAGAACAATTAAACGTACCACTGTAGCCAGGCCGGATTCGACCCAGCGTCTCTGTTTAGCCAGGACAACGTGCTAACCGCTACACCATCTGGGTTCTTGCAAGATAAATATATTAAGAACTTATATAGTACAGTAGGTTAACGCGGGCTTATTTTCCGCAACTCGACTACAAACATGCGCCTTTTTTGCGTGATATAGTACAGTAATTAAGATGATTCAGATTATAGGGGAAGAGTTATTCCCTGTTGGGAAAAAAGAAGCCCCGTTATCGTAGCGATGGTTGTTTTTTGCCTGGTAACAACATAATATGTTGGCAAAAAGCGGAAACGTAGTAACCGCCATTGCTTCCGTTGGCGGTTACTACGTTTTCGCTTTTTGCCATTCATATGTTGATGTAATGTTATGTATAGGCGGCGTGACGCGGTTGACGGAGTCCGGTCTGTCCATGGTGACGTGGCGGCTGCTGGGCGAGAAGCTGCCCACCAGCGAGGCCGAATGGGAGGCCGAGTTCCAGAAGTACCAGCAGTATCCCGAGTACAAGTAGTAAGTAGATACATTGTTTTTTTTTACGATTATATAATAATTTATTAAATGGCCAAGGGAAGTAGAGAAACATTGAATAAAAAAATATGATAGAAATAAACTATACAATAGGGATGACGACTGGGTTAAAACTATATAATTCTATTTAGTCCGTCAGTTAGATTATGTAAAAATATGGGACACGTATTTTTTGGTTTATCAAAATATTAAAAATCGTAAAGTTATAGATCATCAAACTTCTGGAGTGGGGGCTTGTGACGTCACTCCTAGGTGAAAATTGTACCTAGGAGTGACGTCACTCGAAACTTGTAAGCACTCTATCCTCGTCATTTTTTGTTTGTCAAACAAAAGAAAAAATACGTGTACAATATTTTTTAATAATCTAACTGACGGTCTAACCAGTTTTTTTTAGTCGTCTAGCCCATTACTATTGTTTACCAATTTTGTGAAACAATACAAAGATCAATGGTTATGTGCAAAGGCGAACTTATCCCTGTAAGGGTAACCTGGTAACCTTTGACCAAAAGTTTGAATTTGTATGGAGAACCGTCCGACTGGAATCATCTTGAGATTGGAATAGGCCCTTTGATAGTGTGAAAAATAATGTAAGAATTACGGATATTTGTATTAATTATAAGTTTTAAAACCAATTTACGGCAATATTACTAAAAACAAATGGATGATTTATTTATTAAACTCGGATGAAAATTCATTACCTATTTTTTTTCTGTCGCCATCGTCGAAAACGGCCTGGATTCTCCGATGACGTCAATGGCCAGTAAACACCATCTGTCAATTCTGTCATTCATTATCCATCCACGAACCTGTGAGATGACGTGACGTCTGCCTGTTTACTTGTGACGTCAGAGACGCCATATTGTCCGAGAAAGCGTTTTGGCGGCTAATTTTGAAAGTGCATTTTTATATGCTATTTTTTAGAAAAATACACAAAAGAATTAAAAATAACCACTTTCTGAGTACTCAATAGACATAATCAAACAATCTGAGTTACTTTTTAGAAATCTGTCAAGTAGCCTATTCCGTAGAAGTCTGGGTTGGCTCCTTTTCCCTTAGGGACCATTAGTTTATTACGCAAGACGATTTTTGCCAGTCTTTGGCTCCCTTCCCCCACTTATGTAAGAAAAAATAAGAATCGGTTGACCCCCTCCCCCCCTATTCAATATTTATTACGTAAGAATCTAAAGGAAAAATTATTTTACGTTTGGGCTGTATTAATTTTTATTTTTCAAAGAATCATTTTTGTAGGGACGTTTATTTGCAGATACTAATAGTTTTTAATTTTTTACTAAAATACCCTGAGCACGCGCCTACGCTCTCGCGCGGATTTGCGCGCTTTTTCAAAAGTTAAGATTATTTTGCGCATTTTTATGATCTTACGTAAGAACGATCAAAACTCCCTCCCACCGCCCTGTAAGAAAAAATAAGACATCGTCTTACGTAATGCGCAAACGTAGTATCCATCTAGGGCGACACATTCTGTTTCCGGATGAGATACAACTACTCACTGCCCAAAGAATCTGGAACTTCCTAGACTCAACGGGCCTCTGCAGTGAGATATAACAAAAGGGCTGCCACAATAGATCAGCAATGGTCGAAGCGGCATATAAAAGGCCCAAACCTACAATAATAATAATAATAATACGTAATAAATGAATGGCCCCTTAACAACGTCCATTTTATGACGTTCCCAGCAAGAACCAGCACATAACCCTGTCGGAGTTCAAGTGGATCTGGTGGATGGAGTTCGCGCACCGCTCGTGGGGGCGCGCCATCGGCGCCGTCGTGTTCCTGCCCGCCGCCTTCTTCTGGGCGACGGGGTACTTGGACAGGGCGATGAAGGTGCGGGTGGGGGCGTATTGTGCACTCGTCGCTGCTCAGGTATTGATAGTAGTTTTTTTAAGCCCGGCTAACTTGCAATCAAATAACCTTATTGAATGTAGCAAAAATCGGACCCGGTGGGGGCCGTGGAGGTCCCTGGGGTCGAATCAGGTCGCTGGCCGGACCACCTTGAGTGGATCGGATTATGTGTGGGCCGGGGGCGCCTGGGGTCGAACCAGGTCGCTAGTCCCGGTCCACCTTGAGAGGGTCGGACTAGAGCCTTCTGGGTGAGGGGATACTTGGACAAGGAGATGAAACTGCGGGTGGGGGCGTATTGTGCACTCGTCGCTTTTCAGGTATTGATAGTACCTAAGTAGACTATGAGGAATGGAGGTGATTTCGTAGAACACCGCTCGTAGTCTAAAAATCTGAAAAAAGTATAACGTAATTTGTGGATGACCCCTTAACAGGTCGTCACAAAACTGACGATTAGTGTCAAACTGCATAATTATATTTCGTCACCAACTGACAGGTTAGACAGTATTGGTATGTAACGCGGATCCATGAAGACTCAGCCGCGCCTTGTGAGCGTTCTTAGTGTTTATTAGTTTTTTTTTCACAACAATGTGTTTGTAATAAGACATTCGTTAAATTTTCATGCAGACACTTGAAAATCTCGTACTAATTGTGGTTATTTACGTCACACGGAGACATTTAAAACTCGCGGTGCCGCGGATCTGCCGCGTCGTGGGCGCTGCGTACGAAACGCGATTGTTCGTGTCTAAGAGAGTTCCTGTGGCCATACTTGCAAAATAAACGAATTAATGAACAATGTTGAAATGAATTTCTTTATTTATAACATTGGTTACAAGTCGTGGAATACCTATATAATTCATGGTATACTAATTCATAATATAATAGTAAGTATTTTTTAGCTATGTCATGATAATATTTGTTGCATTTACCGCATTATAATAATTATTTTACTATTACATAACACACTAGCTTATGCCCGTGACTTCGTCTGCGGTGTAAATTATAATTAGGCAATTACTCTTTATAAATTGTTTCTGATATTTGTTCGTAAGTTTGGTTGTAATTGAAGAAAACCCTCAAATATTGGGCACAAAACTGCACATTTACCGCGAAAATCAATTCTTTAGATGGTCCATTTAAGGATTATTTCTAAAAAAATAAATTCACTTCATAGACCACCTGTTACTTACACAAAAAAACAATCTACTAATTGCTATATGCTGCGCATGGAGTTTCAAACATTTTACTTTAAAAACAAACACAAACAAACCCCCCTAAACAAACTTTCAACCCCTACCTACTCAATAAATTTTAATGAATGATGAAATCAATCAGTTTTCTACTTTAAAAATCGTTTGGTGCCTATACAAAGTTTCAACCCCCATTTAACCCCTTTCGGGGATGAATAAAAAAAACCGTGAAATTACTTTCCTATACTCAAATTGAAGGATCTATGTGCGAAGTCTCAGAGCTCCAACTTCAAAAATGGTTTGGACCCTATACAAAGTTTCAACCCCCATTTTAACCCCTTTGGGGATGAATTCCAAAAAACAGCAATCACTTTTCTTTACTCTTATGGATGGATGAGTCTATGTACTAAGTTCAAGATCTACTACAAAAATCGTTTGGTCCTTTACAAAATTTCAACCCCCGTTTGACCCCTTTTTAGGGGTCAATTTTGAAAAACGGAAAACTACTTTTTTTACTCTTATTGAGGAGTCCATGTACGATGTCTTAGAGCTCCAACTTCAAAAATTGTTTGGACCCTGTACAAAGTTTCAACCCCCATTTAAATCCATTTGGGGATGAAGTTCAAAAAACAGCAATCACTTTTTTTTACTCTTATGGATAAGTCTATGTACGAAGTTCAAGATCTACTACAAAAATCGTTTGGTCTCCATACAAAGTTTCAACCCCCGTTTGACCCCTTTTTAGGGAAGAATTTCGAAAAACGGCAAAACTACTTTTGTTTATTCCTATTGAGGAGTCTATATACGATGTCTCCGAGCTCCAATTTAAAAAATCATTTGGTCCCTGTACAAAGATTCAACCCCCATTTAAGCCCTTTTGGGGGTGAATTTCGAAAAACCGTGGAATTACTTTCCTGTACTCATATTAAGGAGACTATGTACGATGTCTCAGAGCTCCAGCTTCAAAAATCGTTTCAACCCCCATTTAACCCCCGTTGGGGATGAATTTTGAAAAACGGGAAAACCACTTTCTTCGACCTTTATTGAATAGTCTATATACGAAGTCTCAGATCTGTCACTTAAAAATAATTTGGTCCCTATACAATATTTCAACCCCCGTTTTACCCCTTTTAGGGATGAATTTCGAAAAAGGGTTAAATTACTTTTCTCTACTAATATTGAAGGATCTATGTGCAAACTCTCAGATCTCTAACTTCAAAAATCGTTTGGTGCCTATACAAAGTTTCAACCCCCATTTAACTCCTTTTGGGGATGAATTTCGAAAAACCGTGAAATTACTTTCCTGTACTCATATTAAGGAGACTATGTACGATGTTTCAGAGCTCCAACTTCAAAAATCATTTCAACCCCCATTTAACCCCCGTTGGGAATGAATTTTGAAAAACGGTACAACCACTTTCTTCGACCTTTATTGAAGAGTCTATATACGAAGTCTCAGATCTGTCACTTAAAAATAATTTGGTCCTATACAATATTTCAACCCCCGTTTTACCCCTTTTAGGGATGAATTTCGAAAAAGGGTTAAATTACTTTTCTCTACTAATATTGAAGGATCTATGTGCGAACTCTCAGATCTCTAACTTCAAAAATCGTTTGGTGCCTATACAAAGTTTCAACCCCCATTTAACTCCTTTTGGGGATGAATTTCGAAAAACCGTGAAATTACTTTCCTGTACTCATATTAAGGAGACTATGTACGATGTCTCAGAGCTCCAACTTCAAAAATCATTTCAACCCCCATTTAACCCCCGTTGGGGATGAATTTTGAAAAACGGTAAAACCACTTTCTTCGACCTTTATTGAAGAGTCTATATACGAAGTCTCAGATCTGTCACTTAAAAATAATTTAGTCCCTATACAATATTTCAACTCCCGTTTAACCCCTTTTAGGGATGAATTTCGGAAAAAGGGTGAAATAACATTTTGCAACTTATATTGAAGAGTCTATTTTCGAAGTCTCAGATCTACTACTTTAAAAATCGTGTGGTCTCCATTTAAACTTTCAACCCCTGTTGAAATCCCCTTTAGGGATTAATTTCAAAAAAAGGTGAAATTACTTTTCTCTACTCATATTGAAGGATCTATGTGCGAACTCTCAGATCTCTATCTTCAAAAATCGTTTGGTGCCTATACAAAGTTTCAACCCCCATTTAACCACTTTTGGGGATGAATTTCGAAAAACCGTGAAATTTTTTTTCCTGTACTTATATTGAAGGGTCTATGTCCGAAGTCTCAGATCTCCAACTTTAAAAATCGATTGGTCCCTATACAAAGTTTCAACCCCCGTTTAACCCCTTTTAGGGATGAATTTCGAAAAACGGTGAAATTAATTTTTTCAACTTATAATGAAGAGTCTATGTTCGAAGTCTCAGATCTCCTACTTTAAAAATCGTGTGGTCCCCATATAAACTTTCAACCCCCATTTAACCCCCTTTGGGGATGAATTTCGAAAAATCCCTTCTTATCCCTTACTTACGTTATACAACCACCCTACTGTGAAAATTTCAAGTTCCTAGCTTCAGTAGTTTCGGCTGTGCGTTGATGAGCCAGTAAGTCAGTCAGTCAGTCAGTCAGGACATCTTCTTTTTATATATATATAGATTATAGAGTACTTAGTCCACGTCTACAGTGTGAGTGGCAGGTTGAAAAACCCATCGTAACTGTAAAAGAGTTCTCACGCGAGCCGTTTCTTAAGTGCCTGTTGTTTGTGTGTAGGGTCTAATGGGCTGGTACATGGTCAAGTCCGGATTGGAAGACCGCTTCCAAGGTCCCTCGGACGTGCCCAGGGTGTCCCAGTACCGACTGGCGGCGCACCTCGGCCTGGCCTTCGTGCTGTACTCGGGGCTGCTGGCGGGCGCGCTGCGGGTGCTCCGCCCCTTCCCCCCCGGCACTTTACAGAGGCTCCAGGGGTTGAAGAGTGTCACGGCGCTAGCGCATTCCGTGAAGGCCATGGCGTTCTTCACTGCCTTATCGGGTAAGTTTCTATAGTAGAATCAACCGATATTTTCATTACTCCCCTAGAACGCATATTTTGGACACAAGTGAGTTCCCGAGAATCCCCCCTTGATCGCCAAAGACGTCAATTTAATGACGCCACACATTTTTCGGTTAAAAAAATTAAGTACCAAAAATATATACATATTTGAATATTTTGAATAAAATTTCTTTCTTATTAAATTTGTTTTTTTTTTGGCCTGGCGGTCAAAAGCCTATGTTTTATAAGGAACTCTGCAACCTTCCAGATTATCTAAACCCAACAGTCATGTAGTGCGCCAGTATACTAAGTTCCACTAAATCAAGTGCCTATGGGCTGCTAACGGAGTGTCACTTAAAAAAAAGCGAATAGAGTGAGACCATTCACTGGTGAGCAGAAAATAAGTTGTGATAGAAATGGGGTGTATTAAGATAGGATAGACTGGTATTGAGAGTCCATAGTTGGACTCGGGTAGTGGTGTTGCCGTTATCCGGACGTAAGTCCCCTTCCCCCCGGCACTTTACAGAGGCTGCAGGGGTTGAAGATTGTCACGGCGCTAGCTCATTCCGTGAAGGCTATGGCGTTCTTCACCGCCTTATCCGGTGAGATTTTTTATGGCAGAATTGGCTGAGATTTCCATTTCTTGTTCCCTTACTGCCTTAGAACGCGTGTTTCCAAACAAGAGGCGAGTTTCCAAAAAGCCTTTACTGATTTATGTTCTCCTTCTCAAGAAACTTTCCAGCGTTTTAGGCTTTTTATATATCCACTATAGCTTGGCAACTTCGTTGGTGACACTCACCTGTGTGCTTTTTGTTATGTGCAG
This sequence comes from Eudemis profundana, assembly GCA_947034925.1. Classification (NCBI taxonomy): domain Eukaryota; kingdom Metazoa; phylum Arthropoda; class Insecta; order Lepidoptera; family Tortricidae; genus Eudemis; species Eudemis profundana. The sequence goes on along the minus strand of OX344804.1, from coordinate 5,401,591 downwards.
CCGTAACGACTTACACAAGTTACCGCCAACATGAACGGCGACCGATAGAGGCAGCCTCTGGAGGCCCCCGTTTGTGTTGGCGGTAACTTGTGTAAGTAAACAATAAATAACTGGCCAAGAGCATGTCGGACCATGCTCAGTATAGGGTTCCATAGCCGTAACTATAAGGTAAAAAATACGATGTAAAAAAAGTACAACAACAAAAGAGCGTATCTTCATAGCAATTACGTCCTTTTGTTGAGAAGCGCAGTTTATCGGCAATAACTCAAAAACGGTTAATCCGATCTTGTTGAAAATAATTTTCGTTGAAAGTATTAATTCAGCGTTATCTTTGTATTTTTTTTTATATTTTTCGGACACACGGTTTAGAAGATAGAGGGGGGGGGGGGGGGGGGGGGACACAATTTTCACAACTTTCGGAGCGATTATTTTCACTTAATCAAAAACATTACTTAAGAACCTTAAAATGTTTTCAAAAGAGCTGTCGAACTATGTACCACACGTTGACATTTAAATTTTTTTTAAAAAAATTTTTTTAGCTTCTGCTACATGTATGGAGTGCCCCCCCTAGATTTTTTTATTTTTATTATTTAACTACCAAACTTAGTTGCGGCATCTACAAGACATCTATATTCCAAATTTCATCAGTATAGGTCTTGTAGTTTTTGAGTAAAATGCCTGTGACATACGGACGGACGGACGGACGGACGGGCGGACATGACGAAACTATAAGGGTTCCTTTTTAGCCATTTTGGCTACGGAACCCTAAAAAGCACACATGTGAGTGTCACCAACGAAGTTGCCAAGCTATAGTTTAGCTTTGTGTGAAGACTATAGCGGGCGGAGCTGAATTAAGTAGCTGAGATTTTCATAATCCCTTTTCCCTTATTCTTCTAGAACGCGTATTTTCAAACATTAGGCGAATTCCCGAAAATCTTTTACTGGTCTATGTTCTATAAGACTCCAGCGTTTTACGCTATCTTGACCCACCGGTTTAGAGCGTTGTATAGTGTGCCGTCTTTGTTATAGTTTAACTAAGTGAATTGGTGTCTGCTATACTGCCCTCATTAGGCAATAGGCGATATCTCCAATACCGAGATACCACATTATAATGGCAGTATTTTTCTTTCTACAAAAGGTACATAGCGCGCTTGAATGTGTGCGCGCCGTGTACGAACGCACTACAAGCAAAGATTTACAAATGCGTAAAAATGCTCCAGTATGGATCGCACACACACAGACGTGCTATCGCGCGTCCTTGTGAGTACGTGTCGCGCGATCCTAAACGGCCGAAGACTGCCTACTTGTTTGTTACACTTTGGCCTTATTTTGTGTCAATTATGTGTCCATTTCATTTCGTTATAGTTTTAAGCTCGGGCCGCAAACATCTGCGATCTCGGCCTTTCTTTGTATTACCACCCTAGTTGTGTAATGTGTAATTTTCAGGAGCGTTCGTGGCCGGCCTAGACGCGGGTCTTGTATACAACTCGTTCCCCAAGATGGGCGACAGCTGGATTCCGGACGACATCCTCGCGTTCGCGCCGACATTACGCAACTTCACCGAGAACCCCACCACCGTCCAGTTCGATCACCGAGTGCTAGGTAATAACCCGTTTACGCCACACTTGGCCATAAAGTGCCTTTTTCCGCACTAAAATGCTGTACACAACACGGGAGGTAACAGAGAAAGCCCTCGATCGCATATTTACGTCCCTCGCCTACGGCTCGGGCCGCAAACATCTGCGATCTCGGCCTTTCTTTGTATTACCACCCTAGTTGTGTAATGTAAATAAATAATTTACTGATAATTTTTGTTTTTAATACTTTTTTTATGTTTCTATAGTTGATTATTTATTCCCTTTCGATATAAACATTTTGAATGTTTCACAATTAAAAGACATTTATTTGTGTTTTTGTACTATGATCCGGAGAGGTGGGCCGATTTGGTTGCACCCGCAATAGCACTTTAAACCTTGTGGCTATTTATACAATTATTTTAAATTCTTATACACAAATCTATAGAAAAGGGGTTGAAAAGTAATGCTTCAAATAATATTTTTGTATAGAATGTTTTATATTTTATTAGGAGGAAGCCTTCAAAATATTGCGCCCGTAATAATGGAATCGCCCATTGGGAGCATTCGATGAAAATATTTCGTAAGGGACACCACCGTTTCAATACTTTCTAAAATTCAGGAAGCTAATTATGAGTATTGTAATAGCATTACTTGGCTTTAAGATTGGTAGTGTTTCTTAGCAGCTAATACGTTTTATTAGAGTAGCTGCCGTAGCGTTTCGTAAGGGACAAAAAGTAGATAATATTGTCTTCGGTTTCCGCGATTATCACTCATAGTAATAAAACAATTTAAACGGATTAAATCGCGTATATTACTACATTTTAAGTCCCGACATTTCGTAACCCTTTTCAGCGTTCGTGGTCGCGGGTAGACTGAGAAAATCATAAATTTCCTCTGTCAAAATTACTGTTGTGCAAACCTACCCACTTTAAAAAATACAAATTGAATATTAGTGTTGCCAGATGGGCCTAATGTGTAAAGATGTTCATACACATGCCAGAAGGGCTAACTAACCAAAAAACCTAACTAAACCGTTTAAGTTGTTTTATTACTACAAAAAGTAGATGTTTTGATGGAATGCTCGATTGGTATATTGCAGGCACGACAACATTGGCGCTAGCGACGGCGCTGTGGCTGGTGTCGCGCGGCAAGCCGCTGTCGCCCGCCGCGCGCCGCGTCACCAACGCCGTGGGGGCTATGGCGTGGCTACAGGTATCAGGCACAACACTAGCGCTAGCGACGGCGCTGTGGCTGGTGTCGCGCGGCAAGCCGCTGTCGCCCGCCGCGCGCCGCGTCACCAACGCCGTGGGGGCTATGGCGTGGCTACAGGTATCAGGCACAACACTAGCGCTAGCGACGGCGCTGTGGCTGGTGTCGCGCGGCAAGCCGCTGTCGCCCGCCGCGCGCCGCGTCACCAACGCCGTGGGGGCTATGGCGTGGCTACAGGTATCAGGCACAACACTAGCGCTAGCGACGGCGCTGTGGCTGGTGTCGCGCGGCAAGCCGCTGTCGCCCGCCGCGCGCCGCGTCACCAACGCCGTGGGGGCTATGGCGTGGCTACAGGTATCAGGCACAACACTAGCGCTAGCGACGGCGCTGTGGCTGGTGTCGCGCGGCAAGCCGCTGTCGCCCGCCGCGCGCCGCGTCACCAACGCCGTGGGGGCTATGGCGTGGCTACAGGTATCAGGCACAACACTAGCGCTAGCGACGGCGCTGTGGCTGGTGTCGCGCGGCAAGCCGCTGTCGCCCGCCGCGCGCCGCGTCACCAACGCCGTGGGGGCTATGGCGTGGCTACAGGTATCAGGCACAACACTAGCGCTAGCGACGGCGCTGTGGCTGGTGTCGCGCGGCAAGCCGCTGTCGCCCGCCGCGCGCCGCGTCACCAACGCCGTGGGGGCTATGGCGTGGCTACAGGTATCAGGCACAACACTAGCGCTAGCGACGGCGCTGTGGCTGGTGTCGCGCGGCAAGCCGCTGTCGCCCGCCGCGCGCCGCGTCACCAACGCCGTGGGGGCTATGGCGTGGCTACAGGTATCAGGCACAACACTAGCGCTAGCGACGGCGCTGTGGCTGGTGTCGCGCGGCAAGCCGCTGTCGCCCGCCGCGCGCCGCGTCACCAACGCCGTGGGGGCTATGGCGTGGCTACAGGTATCAGGCACAACACTAGCGCTAGCGACGGCGCTGTGGCTGGTGTCGCGCGGCAAGCCGCTGTCGCCCGCCGCGCGCCGCGTCACCAACGCCGTGGGGGCTATGGCGTGGCTACAGGTATCAGGCACAACACTAGCGCTAGCGACGGCGCTGTGGCTGGTGTCGCGCGGCAAGCCGCTGTCGCCCGCCGCGCGCCGCGTCACCAACGCCGTGGGGGCTATGGCGTGGCTACAGGTATCAGGCACAACACTAGCGCTAGCGACGGCGCTGTGGCTGGTGTCGCGCGGCAAGCCGCTGTCGCCCGCCGCGCGCCGCGTCACCAACGCCGTGGGGGCTATGGCGTGGCTACAGGTATCAGGCACAACACTAGCGCTAGCGACGGCGCTGTGGCTGGTGTCGCGCGGCAAGCCGCTGTCGCCCGCCGCGCGCCGCGTCACCAACGCCGTGGGGGCTATGGCGTGGCTACAGGTATCAGGCACAACACTAGCGCTAGCGACGGCGCTGTGGCTGGTGTCGCGCGGCAAGCCGCTGTCGCCCGCCGCGCGCCGTTTGTCAGTTTCAAAAAAAAAAAATAATAAAAAAAAAAAAATCAGGCACGGCTTACTATTGGATCGCATAAATTTAAAAGGCATAATGCGTCACTTGGCATAATTCATCATTTGGCATAATGCTTTTTTTTCTGATCCCGTAAACTTTTCAGGATTATTATAACGCAAACCTAACCTAACCTAACCTATTTAACAGGATGAGGCCTTAAAGAGTCCTGAAAAGTCTACAGTTTAAGAAAAATATGCATTATGCCGAATGATGAATTATGCCAAATGATGCATTATGCCTTTTAAATTTATGCGATCCAATAGGTTCCCATCAGGCACAACCGCCCTCCTAATAGGCTACTTGACCCCTTTTTAAAGTTTGTCTTATATTATTAATTATTATCTGATTAACGGAAAAAAATATTACCCTATTTTTTACGACCTAGAAAACCGCTAAATTATAATTTAAAATTTAAACTTTCGTAACCGGGCGAAAACGATGCTAGCTATGTTAATCTTTAGATTGTCTGTGGTGTGACGTCATTCAAATCGAAAACCAACATTTGACATTTGTCCAGCGTTTATGGGGAAGGCTAATAATAATCAATCAATCAAAACGAAACGATTACGATCACAAACTCAAAAAACCGCCAAGTCACTTATGTCAATGTCACAGCAAAGCAAAGCTACATGGCGAGTTTCACTCGTATAAGATTCGACATGAAGTTAGATTACGATCCTATGACATCACGTCATGCATGACCGACACCGTTTTCAGAGTTCAAAATTAAAAAAAAAAAAGACAAATTTTTAATTAAAAATATGTAGCCATCAAACACTTTTAATAAACCGTAATCGAAAATATTGATTTCTTAAATAAATACTACAGAAAATAATCATTTATTGCACCAAATTTGATATGAGTATAGTAGCCTATAACAACTGCGATTATGTTTCTGTCTCGGTGACCCTAATGTGGGGTCATGAAGGTTTTTTTCAGGAGTCCGTGCTTCCACTATGGGGTCACTTCACTTCCCCATACTGATTCCATTACTTGTGACCAGGGGTCGTACTTTTGATGCCGATGACAGGCAAATGACGTCAACCTGCATACAGGCTGATTTAGTTAAAATATTACATTGATTTACCGGTATAGTTTAAGTTATGAATTAATTACATTTTTTACTTTCTTTGATTGGTGTCAATGGTAGAAGACATTTCGTAAGTAAAAATGTGTACGTCTGTTTATTTATTTTTTATTTTAACGGAAAATTGGAAATATCAATCGGATCTGATCGTATTATATTTATGCGGTCGCTTCTATATCAAAATGCGTTTCGGATTTATTTTTTCAATTTCCCGATTCAATAAATAAGATAACAAAGGCAGACACATCTTGATTTGTAAAATGGCTTCTATCATTGACACCAAGTAATGTCAGTAGTGATAAAATTAATTCATAGGTTTTACGATACCGGTAATTTCCGGTAACGATAAATTAATCTAAATCCTGAGATCATGCTGTATGTAGCTTGACGTCATCGGCATGAAAAGTACGACCCCTGCTTGTGACACAGATTGTCTAATAGTTCTTCGAACAGATACGACATCCTCCCTTGCTTGGGCTGTTGGTCGATGCCCAAATAAATTACCCGATATACGTCACTGAAGGTTGCGTTCGGCGAAAAACGAGTCTCACCCTCGTGTCATTGCTTGTGACATTGTCCGATAGTTTTGTATGGGAACAGTGAACGTGAACTTTATTCCAATGCATTTAAGTACCATTTTCCCTCGGCAGGTGGGTCTGGGCATCATGACACTACTCCACTACGTGCCGACGCCGCTCGCCGCGAGCCACCAGTCGGGCTCCCTCGTGCTGCTCACTCTCGCCATATGGCTGACACACGAAGTCAAGCTACTCAAGTATATACCTAAGTGAACATAAATATCCAATCTTGCCGACTTACCAAAACTGCAATAACTCTAATACTTTATATGAAAGAAACATTTTGTCTCTTTATTAGTTTTTTAATGCGGGTAAATTACACATTTTATGTCACATATATAATTACAAGATACAAGAATTTTTTAATTTTTCTATGTACTCTGATTTCTTGTATCTATATATGCAATAACTCTAGTTTTGGAATAAGTAATAGTACTACAGGTCGATTCACAAGAGCTGGCACGAATGGATTGAACGAAAGTAATGCCACTTGGCACTGTTGAGTGTCGTTCTTATACGGCAGGCTCTAAATATTTTGTAAACAAGTACAACACTTCATCGTCATTCAAGAAAAAAATACATATAATCTGCACGCAACTGCAATGATATGGCAGAAAGGTAAATTTGACGGTTCGCTAAATTATTTTATTATCATGGAGTCTTTATTTAATTTGTACCCGGTTTTCTCATACGAAACTTAGATGTCTCAGTACAAAGTTATGAGATAACTTTGTCTAAAAACATGTATGGCGCTTATTTAACCGATTCGCTGCCACCTTCTTTTTTCAAAATCTGCCAAGCATGATCCATACAATCAGTTGGTAACGCGCTGAGCGGCAACATAATTAGGTTGATTACCCCTGACTATTGCTTGTTCTAGTTTCTACTTGGGCCACACTTAAAAACATCAAGTAATGGTAGTTTTCATAGGAAATTAAAGTTCCTTTTGGTTTAAATTTTAATTTTTCATTAATTTTATTATGACGCGCTAGGCGCGTCATGGAGCGTTGTTGCGTGATTTTTTATGAAGGCGCGTCATCGGCACGGAATCGGTTAATCAATCTGTATTTAATAATTTTGTGATACACACATAGACATTATCATTCACTCATTCAATCCATTCGTGCCAGCTCTTGTGAATCGACCTGTACTACGTACAGAAGTTTCTTTTTCTAACAAAACTGACGTTCGAACCCGAATACCGGACGGAACGCACCGGATCCGACCGTCTCTCTCTATCGCATAACGCGCGTTTTGTCTGGTCGCTGGCTACTTAGCCAGCGGGAGGGGTACAATTTCGTACTAGTATAGGTAGTTTCACGAGAGTTGAGGCCACGCACACAACAACACTGTCATGTAACGACAGTGGGATTTTGAAATAGGGTATTTGACAACAATCAAAATAAATTCATTAACTCTAACCAGCAAATTACGCTTCCAAAACAGCCCGGATAAAATCATTCAAACTTATTTTCGTGCCATCAACGATTTTACAATTACGAAAACTAAAAATAAGGCACCATGTTGAGCATGACGTCACAAGATAGTATTTCATCTGCATACTTTCGGAGCGTTTTGACACTTCATAAAAAGAAGCTGATTTGAACTGTCATCAAGTAGCCTATTACTGTTCTTTTTCGTACCGATCGATAGCAGGTTCAACAGCGAATAGCAAGATAGACCAAAAAGTTTGTTTAAACTATAGCGTTGTGTTTATTTACTTACTCATTAATTTCATTCATTCGCTTTTTTTGCAATGAGTACTTCATGTAGCTGTGTGTGTAATCATTCACCTCAACTCTCGTGGAACTACCTATAGCCGCGCGGCGAAATCGCGGAGTGAGCCGCTCCTGGTTATAGTAGCTTGAACTGGGTTATTCCATTTTTGTTAAGAACGGCTATAGTGTAGGCTAGACGGCTGTCGTAAATCAGGGTTTACCAACACATTGACCAACCCAGCAGGTCAGTTTTATCGATTACTTATAATGAGAAAGTCAACCTTAGTATTAAGATTTATAAGGTTCATTTTAGATTGAATTTATAGACTGAGTTGCAACTTGTAACATTTCTTGTTTATAAATATTGGTATTAAATTAACTCTAGCTTTTTACGTTCCTAGTAGTTTAAAATGGTTTTCAACTGTGCTTACCAATATTCCGAATGAAATTAGTCTCATATCTCATTTACATTATAAAACTCTTTCATTATTAAAATTTCAACGTCAGTATTTTTAAAGTCGCATTTAATTTGCAATTATTTTACGACACAGCCTTAAACCTCGGTTTATGTATTATTTTTATCATTAAGATTGACAGGCTTAATACGTTATGCATAAGGTCGTTATAGCTAACAATAAAATACAACACATGTTATTCACAAGTGGTTTTATTTGAAAATTTAAAATGCTAATATTGCTTACACACTGAAAACTTTTCTTTATATACAAAATTGCCGGTCGGTTGCTCATTTCAAAAACGGTTTAAGTAAGGGTATAGGTAAAAACTTAACTAAAGGACTTGTTGCATGCAGTTGTGTATGGAACTTATATGGAGCTTATGTCCATTTACTACAATCAAACGTCAAACTGTCTATATGGACAGGTTACTACTACATGCAATTAGTCCATTAGTTAAGTTCTTTACCTATAATCAAGCTTAAGTTTTTGAAATGTTGGTTTATTATGCAATTGCTATCTCATGTAAAGTATTTGTCTATCAGTTAAGCATCGTAACCTAACAAACTTTTCAGCTACAAAAGGTGAATTTCAAACTAAAAAACCCGTTTGAAGCCATAGTAATATCCGGTTATGAAGATAATAGCCTGATATATAGGTAAAAACCGGATTTTTACCAAATAACCGGCTATTACCGGATTTTACCATAGTAACCGGTTTGTGATGAGTTAAAACCGATTTACATTTTCTTGCTTTATCACAGTGTTACGATGCAAAGCTGTTGGACAAAGATCTTTAGTCATACAAATAATAAACATTACTAAAGCAAAATCATTTCACTTGCATCGAAATCTGCTATAAACACAATATTAATACTCCAAAGTTGTAAAAGAAATTTCATATCGTACTATCTCTATCAGTCTTCTGTGATTTAAGACTTAAGTGACAAGGACGGCACAATTGAAATTTCGTTTTATAACTTGTGAGCCTATGTGTGAATAAGATAGGTAGTGTTATAAATTTGCATTAGTACTGTTTATTTTTTTTATACGCAGTATACAAGTGGTATTGCTATAGAGGTAAATTTTAGGCCCGCGATCTGTTGAGTAAGTATATCTCCCTCTAAAGTATACCTGCGTCTCTTTCTCGCAGTGTGGAAAGTAAATTTGATATAAATCTATTGTTTAGACACTGGCGCCTCAACGGCTAGCGATGGAACTAAAACTCAATTTCATATTAATTTAATTTACAATTAAACATTTATTTTGTACGCAAACATGTGCAAACCATTGCGAATGCAACGCTTTTAATATTAGTTTACAAGTCAAGGATCGATAGATGCCGCTACTATCTCTTCAAAATGGTCTATACCAGGCGTACGTCACTCCGCGATTTTGTTTCGCGGTATTTATTATTATTCCTTACCTAATGCATTAGGCAAGCCCAGGGCTGCGCGACCTATAAAGCACCTCTTTATTGTCGTCGTGTTTCGACGAAATCTGGTTCAATTACGTCAATTTATGAATATTAATAGATTCTAGTGATTTTGTTAATTTTACAATCATTCAATTTTGAAAAAAAAGCGATCTTTTTTCCTTTTATGACCTATATAATACAATGTAGAAAGCACTGGGTTGTAATACCTGTGGGTAAATAATAATAAAACATCTTTGCTGTGCACCACGGAAAACAATACTTATCCTACTCCAAACTTGAAAATTGAAATACTATATTATTTCGACTACGTATAAAATCAAATGCCATTATTAACGCCATAACTACCTGTAATTTAACATGAAAGACAATCTGTAATAAGAAGTTTATTTTTGTCGACAACCCTAGCGGTGGGCGTGGCGACCAGAAAGAGCGCGCGTTAGGAGTTAGAGCGAGAAGGAAGGATTCGGCGCATTTTTGTGACTCGAACGTGGGTTTTGTTGGACAGTGCGAGTTTTGTACAAAGTACTTATTCTGTGTCTATACTCGAGTCCTAGCGAACTTTCGGTTTCGGCCTAGTTTCGGCTTAAAAACGGGGTTCGGCTTAGATTCGGCTTCGACTTCCATAACCAAACTGAATTTGAGGGGTTTCGCTCTGCGATCGGACTGACTTTATTTACTTTATTTCAAAAAGCACTGATACTTTTTTTGAAATAGGAAATATGGTACTTCTCTTAGTGGCATGATTACTTCAAATATCAGAGACTAAATGATTAATATATTATTTAAAAATTAAAACTCACTGATCATTATTGACATTTTTTTTCTTGCCACAACAACATGACATTATATGGAAGTTTCGGTTTTGGCCGTGAATACCATAGGTTTTTAAATTTAACTACTGTGTCAATGATTCCGGTATTTAGTTGTCAGAATGAGGCCCGAAACAAACTTTGCTAAATGCCACCAGGCGGCGCTACTCACAAATACTTCTCATGTTGTTTTGTGCAGACAAAATATGTCCAGCTATGAAAGATGAGACTAAAAAATAGCGGCAAATTTAAAAAAACAACGGGTTGCAACACTGTTTATAGGGTGACTAAAACGGTAATGATACTTGGGCCGATTTTTGTTTTGTTGTCACTTTTTTAATTCTTCCAACTTTAGTGAAAATTGGTAAGTACATAGTTTTTATTAAAGTGTTGGTGTTTATTTATTCACTCCCCACATTAGCCACGGAAAGAAAAGCAAAAACAATTCAGTAAATATTTTCGGAAACTGTTACTTTCTTATGTTGCATATTGAGTATCAAAATCACCACAGCATACTATCCTCAGAAATCTAATGACGTTTGACACATTTGACGTTTGTATAATGTCGCCATTTAAAAAGTTTTGAATAAATCTCAGTCTCATCTTTCATTAGCCAGACTCTAATACGAATTTCGACCAAATTTGATGTCATTTAATTGGGATCCCCTTGTTTCCCGTGAATTTATAAGTCATACTGTATTGTTCATAATTATCGAAAGTCATAAAGTATTTTTTTCTCTAAAACGGTAATATGTTTAGGATATTTTAAAAGGTTAGCATATAGAAAACAATAGGTTAGGTTTCTTTATAACAATTCTGAAAACTTAACGGTTTCGTAGAAAATAGGTTGTATGACTTTCGATCACTATGACTAACAAATACAGTGTGACTTTTAAAAATTATGGGAGACAATATAGGCCCTGCTATTTAATTTGAGAGCTAAGCTTATTTTTATCTGTACGGAGAACCGGGTGATGCGAATCACTTTAATTACGAATAAACTCAAAAAATTAATTTTTGAGACAACATTTATCACCAACTTTTCATATAATCGCCAACGGCCCGTCAAAAACAATATTGTTAACATAAAAGCGGCATCTATCGACGCTCCCGCTACCTCTGACGGGTGTACGAAAGCCTAACATGCACCATTTAGTTGAAATGACAAACCCAAAGAGAGCTATCTTTAAGAAAGGGTTAGCACTCTATATTTCCTTTTCCAACAGATAGCTGCATCCCTACCTGCCTGTCGTTTCGACTAAACGGGGCCTTATTCGTCCTCACTTATCTTATTTGGTAAGAATATAACTTATAATCTCAACATCCATTTTTAAATTTCAATAAAAACATTTCATTTTTAGCAAACGTTTCTGCTTTAACACGTTGAGTACCAATAATAGGATATACTGTTGGGTTCAAAGTCATATTCATATTCATATCGCTTGGCACTGAACGTGTTAATAAAAAAGTCATTGTTCTATGTCTAATTCATTAACAACAAAAATCTGAAATAAGTGGATTTCGAGGTTACCAAATAAGATATGCAGGAATTAATGCGGTTAAAATATACCATCCAACATATACAACCCTTAGCATTATTCCATAGTGAATTTGTTATCTATCTATCTACATCTATTCAATACAGGCATGATCCAAACTTACGTGTTATCGATATTTATTTGGGATGAGGTAAGGTTATTGTTTCAGTCACTGACGTAAGACCAGGCCAACGGCCGCGACTGATGGTAACCAACGGGTTGGCCCAAAAATCAGTTTTAGGTCCAACGCAACTTCAGTCGGCGCCGGGATACGACAGCGTGCGGTTGTCATTCGCAAAATGTGTAGAAAAATGTACATGGTCAGCACAGGCTGCAAAGATCACGATATGAGGGTAAAACAAAGGATATTCGGGATAAACTGATTTTTAAGGCTAGCGCGCTGATATCATTAGATGCGCTCGTTGGCAGGGCGCTTAAAAGTCAATGGTTTCAGTACAAAATGGTAAGACGTAACGTAACACAGAGTTTAATAGTTAAAAGATCAGTCACCACGAGTACATCTTGGATACATATGTGGTGCTTACCAAAAATTTAAAAAACGAACTTTCTCATCAGAGCTCGTAAGCATAACGAATTTTGAGGTCATATAACCGAGATGGCGTCTGCCAACCGGGCCCAGGCGTCCACGGGCCTCCTGCACTTACCAACCTCATAATATCCCATCTACACTTATCCCCGTTTGTGCAGCCCTTTAAGTCCAGCCCGACAGAACACAACGACATGAACTGTACTGACTTTTAGAGGCTGTAAACTAAAGACATACATTACCCGTAGTGTTAGTTACGAAAGCTTCACGAGAAGACTGTTGTCGTCCCAAAGGAAACCCCACAGTGACTTTGTATGAAGCTCATTCATACACAGTGCAATAGAAGACCGTGACCAGAATTGATAGCCCATTGTTGGATACCCCCCTGGGTTAGAACCGCCGCAACGGAATCCAAATCTGTACTGTAGCGAGCATCACAAATCAGTCTTAACAGAAATAAATTTTAAGTGACTATACCCCAGGACATTGCATGTTAGTTAACTGCCTTACTGCTTCTATTCCTTATAGCTGTGATTCCGGACAATATAAACGTTGATATAGCCAAGCAAAAACCGTCCAATCCAGGTTTTTGTTAACATAACCTGGGAAGGAAATTGACCCCCTATTATTTGGTGGTAAAGCTGATGTGTTCAAGAATTACACTTTAACTTAAACTTTCACTTTTAATAAAGATCCAATCCACAAGACAGATGTATATGGAATTCCATATAAATCTGTCTTGTGGATTGGATCCTTTTCGCTAAACTACGTCCAACTACTCTTTCTCCTTTATTAACAATAATGGATTGAAGGAGTTTTGCTTGGCTGTATCTATTCTGCTTCCTAGCTTAGCACCACGCAATATCGGTAAAACCCAATTATTCAATAAAATCTCGAAGATATGTAGAATTTGTCCGGATTTATTATATGTATATCTAAACTATGAAAATACTATAATGCTTGGATTTATACACGAGATTTGTAACTATACATACATCTGTCGACTTGCTGGTAACCAAACATGGCGGATTCAACTATATTTGAAGCCACATTTATTGACACATTAACTATATTTAATTTACTATAGACCATGAAATACCTAATGAAAGGAGACCTACCACTGTCACTCAAACGTAGGCTCATGAACATGTGCATACTTCCAGTTCTCACCTACAGAGCTCAGACCTGGTCTTTGACAGAACCGCAGAAGTTTAAGCTCGGGGTTTGCCAGCGGGCTATGGAGCGCAGCATATTAGGTGTAAAACTAAGGGATCGTATCCGGAACACTACGCTGCGCTCACAAACTAAAATAGCCGATGTAGCTCGAAAAGCAGCCAAGCTGAAGTGGGACTGGGCTGGTCACGCATGCCGCATGCCGAACGAGTTATGGGCCAAGATAACCACGGAGTGGCAGCCTAACTCAAAGCGGAGTCGCGGCAGACGTCGCCGGCGATGGCGAGATGACTTAGACTCATTTCTGAAGCACTGGCAAAACGAAGGTCAAAACCGTGAGCAATGGAAGAAGAGGGGGAGGCCTTTGCCCAGCAGTGGGACACCGCAGGCTCATAATAATAATAATAGACTAAATATTTACGAGTTGCGCAAATGCACATTGACGTTAAAAGTAGTGTTGGAGAAACAATAAAAAAAACAGAAACTTGTGTTTGCGTTTCCGAAATCGAATGTACGGGTAAAAATATTTGAAAAGATGTCATTTACAATCTACAAATTCACTGGTGGGAGTTTTTAACTGGTGAATTATCGTTTTACGTTGCAAGATATCAAAGTAAAAGTATTAAAATCACGCTCAGCCATTCTTAAATTTACTTTCGAGGGCTTATTTTGTCAGTTGCTAACTAAAATTCACTACAAACCCTGTCGTAAAAATCTCAAAAGATTTCATGAATGTCAAGTTTTTTAGTTTATGTGTCAATAAATAGTGGCTTACATATTCTTAGTATAAAATCTTACATATTGTTATTGTGTAAGAAGCCTCTTCCCGTTCTGTATTATCATATACTCGTATGAATACAAATTTAACCTAACATTTAATAGCTAAATATTAAAATTTCACTTATTATAATTTCATATAAACTACACCGTCAACTTAAAATTTAGAATATTGTTTAATAATTTGAAATTTTAACTTGCTAACTTTATTGTTTACTTCGATAAAATTAGCATGCTAACAATTTTGGACGTGTACGAACAATATGGCCAAGCAACAGAAATGTTGGTACCTACTAAAATATAATGCGATGCTGTATAATAAAAATTGTCGCTGAAAATGGCCAAGAACTGTAAATTATAGATAAATATGGGAAAATTATTAACAAAGATAACGATTTTCAAAAGGGTATATGATCCATATCAAGGCTAAGAAAGTTTAATATTTTAACAAGGGCCTGCAGGGTTAGTGATTTCAGTTACTGATTACGGCAGTTTTTTGCGTGTTGAAATCATTTACTTTACGGACCATAAAATAAAAATGGGCAGACAAGATGCTAGTTGACTAAGAGATTTCAAAAGTTAAAATTACCGTCACATTTGTGCTCGACGTACTGTTTTAAACCGCAATGCCTAATGTGACAAGGTATGTACAGTTCCATACAGTACGGACGGCACCGGTCCGAAAAATATGTACACGATTTTGTATCTGGTTCCGCAGGCAATAGTTCCGAAATGTATACATCTTTTAGATATGACAATTGCGAAACATTTGCTGCAACCTGCACCGGTTAAAGGCTAGTAGGTATTGCAATATACTTTACATGAAACTATTTGTAAATAGAATTAAAAAAAAATAGCCAGTGCCTTATCGTCTTTGACATGAATATAAAAGTAATTTGTACTATTTGTGAAATACATTAGCGAGACCGCAGTTTATATAGGTGCGTGTTGAAAATTTTATATTTAAATTACTCAATATAGTGCTCCCTTTATATCAGGGTTTCTTAAACTGTGGTCCATGGACCCCTTAGGGGTCCGTGATACGAGAGCTGGGGGTCCGTGGCTATGCATACAACACAAACTTTCATGTGCCGTTGATTTTATTTTTCTCTGATTGTATTCGGAAAGGGTCCGTAAGGTTTTCGAAATAATGTAGGTAGGTGGTCCGTGACTAAAAAAAGTTTGAACCGGTGCTTTATATACTCGCTAATATATGCAAAATATGTTAAAAAAGTGTTCGAGTTATGCAGCTTGACATACACGTAATGCGAAATATAACATAAATACGCAAATAATATATCTGACAGAGTGAGTATGTCAGTTGATTTCTATAGAGAACGATTTCGAGAATATTAGAAATTTATTTTGCATCTCTGCCGAGACTGTTTAAAATAATTGAAAACAATGTTTTCACGGCATTGTAATTGTAACTGATTAGCAAAACTTTAACTAAAAATAATATTGTGTGCGTTAAAATTAGCCATTTGTACACGTTTAACCTATTCTGGTCGAGCAAATGAAAAAATAAATATACGCATATTTGTACGAATCACAACGATACTGAAAACAATATTATAGGGGCCATCAGTTTCAAAAAACGTAGATGCATCATCGCTATTGTAAATTTTTGATTGGACAATCAGAGGCCATTTTGTTTTAATTTTTTTAACAATAGTTGTGTCAAAATTAAAGCCCAGTGTTTTTATTTACATCACGAAAGTATTGTTGAGCGGGTATGTGTTTTAAAAACCACATTATCCTGTAAATTTAACGAAAGGTGAAACCGAAGTTTTACTTTTAAGGTACTAACACATTTGCTTATTAGTAGCAGGAAAGCATGCCATTAATGAGCACGTGCTCATTAGTGGCATGTGTGTCTTGTCATTGCCACTAATAAGCATGCTTATTTCGAGCATGCTTAAAAATCAACCGCTACCACCGCCGCAGGTAATGACACATTTCCTTAAAATAAGCATGCTTTGTGCCAGTACCTTTATTCAATAAACCTTGAGTGCGACTACGATAACTTGGCAGAGAGGAACATGGCAACACCTGCATTTTTTTTTTTTTTTTTTTTTTTAAATCAAATTTTTAAAGATATTAAATTAAAATTATTATTATTTTTAAATTTTTATAGATAGACTTTTAAACGGAGGTGTTGCCATGTTCCGCTCTGCAAAGTTATCGCAGTCGCACTCTAGTTTTGATTGAATTTGAATACATTTTTATTATTATTTCGTCAATGGGTAGTGTTTGATAAAGCTCTACTCGTAAGTTACAAAGCGTTCCTCCATTACAATCTCTGGATTGTATGATGCTTGTTTTCTGTGTTTAAAGTGAAAAAGAAAATAAGTTGCGAATCTTATATCAGTTTGCATCGCCCGTTTTTTCCATATTACATCAATATCCCTTTAATATTTACAACTGTCATTATATTTGTCAGTAGGTAGGTACTATGTTACAGAGAGTTAATAAATTAATATCAATACATACACAATATAATTATTTCACAGTATTTGTAAAATTTAATAACACTATTATATTTAGAATTGCTGCAATTTAGATAGTGGCAGTTTATCTTAATATATAACTATGTATATATAATATTGGGGCTTCAGCGGTACATACAGGGTGTCGGTGAAATAAGTCAAACGAGTCGTGAGAAGGACATAAGGATACCATCGACACAGTTATGTGACATAGTATATCAGTAAACTTTATTGCAGTGACATACGGAATACAAACGGCCACAATATTCCAAAATTTCCACGACGACCGAGCTAAGCTATTTTTGATAAAGATCGGGTGAATCCTTCTGCACAAATCAGGGATGTTATGTTATACATTTTTAATTTAATAGTAATTTTAAAGGACTTGACGATGTCTCTTCTCATTAACGCGACCGATTTCACCTTCACCCACATTAACAAATGCGAACGAATCCAAACAATAAAACGAAACAGCAATTTATCCTTAAGACAAAAGACAACTTTAAATTAACCAAAGTAAATTTAAACTTATAATTTCAGTAGACTACGAAGAAAATTTTAACTCTACGCACGTCCCAACTCGAGCGAGCGAGATGGAGTAATAAGTCGTACTCGCACACACATTCGGTGGCAATCCTATAGTCTGTTCTTATAGGTATTTAAAAAAAGGTAAACAAAAAAACCAAGTGACTCGGGTCGTTCAGCCAATCAAAGTAACGTTTTGGATCTGTGTCACAATACCACTGGCTGAACGGCCCGAGTCACGTGGTTTTTTTGTTTACCTTTTTTTAAATACCTAAAAGAACAGACTATAAATGTGAATTATACTAACGCTTTCTAACAAGTTGATTAAAGTATTCTAGCGTTAAAGTTCTTGAATGAAGACTACGAAGGCCTAGTAAGGGTTCCCTTCCTTTATCATTACAAGATGGATGGACGATTTGGTTAAGATCGTCAGAAGCTGACGGAAGCAATAGGCGTGCGACCGTTGGTTGCGGAAGTCTGTTAATTCTTATTTCATTACAATTTATAACTCCATCCTTCTCGCCATTCGGCTGGCTGAACAGTCGTTTTTTAAGACCTAATAAATAATTCCACTAAACTCTAAGCGCAGTTTAAATTAATAAATGTTCTATAACGTCCACGTCAACACTCAGGCCTCTGCGTGACATAAATACATCCAAAACGAACGTAGACATATTATTATCAACATATCTGTGGCCTCCCGTGGCAAAAGACCCCTTGTTTATTATGTTATGCCATAAGCACCTTTAAAGACCCTTTTGCCCTGGCAAGCCACATATTGTATACTCATACATACATAATCATCCCTTCTGATCGAAGGAATTCAAAAAGCATTATTCACCAAATTATGAATATATTGCATTACTGAAACACTAGCATGCTATTTTGATCGTGGGCAAAACAGTATCCAAGCCAATTGACAACATTTAAAAATTATTATAATTTTTAAGGTAAACGAATAATATTATTTCATTTTGTTTGTTAACTGCCAATGACAAGAGTTAACTCAGTCTTGAAGTTTTTTTTTATTTCAAAAAAATAGTCTAGTCAACCATAAACATAACCCTCCTTTACATTCAGGTAATTTTATGTTTTATGTATTGAACAAAACAATAAAATGTAGGTAAATGTTGTAAATTTGCTTTTGAAATATGCTCTTATTTATTTGCATGGTAAAACATTGATAAAAATCACAATTTCTCAGAAAGGTTTCAGCGTTTCGAAGGTTTATCGTGATAGTTCAAAAAATCGTTTGCTGCGCCCAGATCACAATTAGTCTAGTGTCCCGGTTGTTTGGCAAAGAATAATTACCTCGCACCCTTTCAAAGTAAACGATTAACAAGTAATTCAAACCTTGAAATAAAGTAAAAAGTAACCATTCAAATACCACCCGTTTTTCATTCAGTACCTCAATGAGTAACTAATTTGAGCTAAATTTCCGAAAAACAAAACTTATGACAAGTCTTAACTTTTCACCAGTGGCTCAAATTACAAAGCTTGCCATTACAAATCGTGTCACAAGAAATTACGCATAATATAGATAATTATATCACGATTATTTACACAGTTAATCATGACAAATTTGTAGTGGCATGTTTGGTAATATAGAGTCAGGGCGTATTTCTGTAAAATTTTCGTATAGTTGTAACCGTGAGCCTTTTAGTTGAAAACGATCTAAATCACTTACAAAATAAATAGGGGAAAGTCGAAATGTTAGAGAACGGCCCTAAGCTACATACGAATTTGCGCAACAATTATAAAGACTTGTAAAAGTTAAGGTAGGACTAAAACAGTGAGGCCACAGCTTATTACATTAAGCGCAATAAAAATATCGCTTTAGGGCTTAATTCGTAACGTCGACTTATGAATGGTTTGCAGATGGTTAGTTGAACATTAATATTTGTGTGACCATCCTTGATTATCTTACAGATAGACAGTTATGGCCCGGTTCATAAAGCTACGAGTTACAATCATTTAAGTCTAAATTAGCAACGGTTTAGCCACTGTTATGTTCGACTTGTAAAATTGTAACTTTTAGTTTCGTGAAACGGGAACTAGAAGCGTATTTTTTCCAAAACCACCCTCAATTTCATTATTAAACACCAAAAGCAAACCATCCGCATGTATTCGTTATTCGTGTAAAAATGATGTATCCTGGTCTCGGCATCACAGTGTATTTATCTCCCAGAGTGGGGTCGAAATATCATTTGATTTTCATAAATGCTTTTCCTTAAGTTCGCTTGTAGCTGTCCGAGGTAAGCAAGGAGTGACTTTGCAAAAGGGTACACTTCTATCACAGTATTTGTTTACAAGTTCACTTTAATGTTTTTTTTCCTGAGACTTTATAGACCTTTGAAGTCACTCCTCAAATGGATTAAGTTGAATGGGCTAACCGACTAAAAAAAACTGTTTAGTCCGTCATTTAGATTATTAAAAAATATTGTACACGTATTTTTTCTTTTTTTTGACAAACAAGAAATGACGAGGATAGAGTGCTTAGAAGTTTCGAGTGACGTCACTCCTTGGTACAAATTTCACCTAGGAGTGACGTCACAAGACCCCACTCCAGAAGTTTGATGATCTATAACTTTGTCGATTTTTGATATATTGATAAACCAAAAAATACGTGTCCCATATTTTTCCATAATCTAACTACTAAATAGAATTATATAGTTTTAACCCAGTCGCCATCCCCATTATGTATACATATTTATGTTTTTGTGTGACTGTTCGAGCCCTACCTTAACCGTGAACATTGGTTGGCCGGTTGGTCCCTGGCGACTAGCTAGGCGGCTCGGGTTCGCTGCTGACGATGACCTGCACCACGTAGCCTGGCGTGATCTTGGCTTCTTCAATCAGCAGCCGATCCCCGAGCAGTTTGCCGCCGTAGAACCAGCGCTGCCGCCACGGCTCTATGTCTTCTTGAGCCTGGAAAAAAATTAATATTTTACTAAATAATAAGTTGCGTTTATATGTTGTACCGGCACCTCCTATAGGGTCTTTCGACCTGATACTAAGAGATCCCTAGGTGGGATAATAAAAAGACGGAGGTTCGGTCAAAAAAATATTTAATTAATGGCCCACGGGCTAGCTCGGTAAAAATGGTATATAAAATGGCCGTGGGATTGGGCTAATACGCAACACGTCGGATTCCACTTATCCCCTGCAGTTCAAGTACTCCCCTGATGTACGCGCCGTTGGTGGACGTCGGCGCTCAGGCTGGCGGGAGCTCGCAGTGTAGGAAAAGCCAGAAGCAAGCGATAAGCAGGCAGCCGTAAAATGGTCACTCTGGACTTTGGACCCCAGTTGGGGTTTATTTAAGTCACTTATACAACACCACAGTGATATTAAATTGTCGAGGAACACTTAGAGACGACGACAAGAAGAACGATTACGATTTTACAAGTATAAAAATGTAAAACGTATCAGAGATCGAACTCAGGCGACGTGCGTTCACTTCGAGAAGGTCTGGCTTGTCATGGCGGCCGGCGGCGAGACGCGGGCGCATCGGATCACTTACGTCATTCATGCATTCATTCGCTCGCGAGTGAGTGATCAGACGGCGTTAAATAATACCGCGGTAGGTTTTAAACGACTTATCGTGTTGATGAGTTTATATTACTAGATTTAGCGTAGTTTTAAGACATTTTTAATAGTAATTGTAGATGTAGGTTGTAAATAGTATTTTTAATTAGGTAAGTAGATTGTTTACGAGTTATTTTATATTGAAATTAGTGTAAATGCACGTATAACGTGACATCACCCCCCGCTCCAGTGAAAGGGTTTTGTTCTCAAAGAAAACCCGATATCTTAACTGTAATCAGTACTACACTTTCACTCAATCATCATACATTTTCTTTCATACTTCACCTGGGAAACATAAAAAGCATGCGTGATGTATGTAACAGATCCACGACGCGTCCTTACATTCAAAAGGCATCTGTGATATATTGCACATATGACTAATACTAACGACAAGATGTTAATTTAACTATAGGGTGTTACACATTACTTAAGATTACCGACGAGTTTTAGGTCTTTAATATGCCAGACTCCAAGGTCCTTGCCTGACATGTCTTCTAAAACATATACGAGAGGAGACCGTTTCTCAGTAATACGACACTTAATAAATTTAGGTGCTAACTTTTTACTAAAGTGTTTGTCTTTATCGCTTAAGACAAATGTGCGCTTAAAGACTAAGTCACCTACATTAAATTCTGCGGGTTTTCGCCTTAAATTGTAATGAGCAGTGTTTTTTACATGTGCCTGCCACAATGAAGCCTGCACATCATTAAACACTGAAGACAGACAATCAATGAGTCAATGAGACTCTTAAGAGCATTTGTAAAAAGAAATGTAATTTTCTTTATTGTGACGTTTTCTGCCAGTTTTATGTTATTTCTACTAAGAATTAAATATATCGTCGTCTAGTATCCATAACACAAGCCTTATTGAGCTTACTATGGGGCTAGTTCGATTTGTGTAAGATTGTCCCCTAATATTTATTTATTTATTTAATTACCCAATAGAAGCAAAAGTGTTCTAAATCTTCCATACATTAATGAAATTTTCCTTTGTGTTACCGTTATATAATGTATATGGGAAAATAGGGGAAAAAAATTGGGACAAGTTTTTGTTCTATAGCTATTGTAAAAGTCCGCAATTTTAATTAAAAGTTCCTTTACTTATAGGGGTTTACTTTGGTTTTTGGCCCCGATGGCTGGACTAAACAGCAAGTGTTCCGCTCTGAAGTAATAATCATGTCATTAAGTCACCATTATCTAAAGCCAATCTCAGAAAATTACAAATGTGTATTTCAGCCCCAAAATAACCGAAACTAAAAAAAAACCATACAGCTGGACAGCCAGGACTCTTCTGAGAAATACAAATCCTGGTCGCGGCACCATTTTTGTGACAACCGCTCATTCATTGACTTTTTTTCTTAAACTGACCTGCATTGGCCTCAGTAGTACCTGGTGGTAAGTGAATCCTCCTTTCGCCCGCGTTATTACCGTTAATGTCTCAAGGGAGCTCTTTACCGAGATACAAGGTATCCTATGTTTCAATCTAAGACTTGGTCTACTTGCATGCCAAATTTCATCCCAATTCAGCCAGTTGTTATCCCGTTATTTAATAACAAACATCCAAACATCTAAACATCTTCACAAACGTTCACATTTATAATATTAGTAGGAAGGCTGTCCAAGAAAGAGGTATTACATTTATCACAGTGTTTGTCTACAACTTTCACAAGTTGATTAGTACTAACATGTAGCTTGTTCTTGCACTGCGCGACGCTGTGCCGCGCGCACACCGCGAGCTCGACGTCGCGGCACGTCGAGGAGAGTCGCAAGCGCAGCGCCACCTCCGCGCCGCCTTCCACTGGCTCCGACCATTCGGCGGGCGAGTCGCGACCGCTCGCCTCTTTCACCATGTTTATGGGGGGTGACAGACAGTAGATTGGCACCTGGAAGGATATAACCACATCGCGATAACGCAAACATTCACGTGTTCGTGGTTTGATGTCTCGTTCTTTTTGTATGTCAGAGAAAGCCCAACATGAATCTTCGCGTTATCGTGATATGTGTAGCCGTACTATTAGGGCTCTTACACATAAACACGTTACGGTAACCAATCAATCATTCACGACACGACATCGCAACGTTACGATATCTTGTCGTACCATGCCACGGCATCGTTTCACGTTGCGACGTCGTGACGTGGAAAACATTAATTCAAAAATAGTATTTTATGCAACAGTTGATAAGTAGGGTCAAAATACGCGAATGGCGTGAGTTGCGATACGAGCCGCCGCGGCGGCGAGTATCGCAAATATAACGCCATGAGCGTTTTTTGACTGAGTTATACAACGTTGCAAACAATACTTTTTCTTCGACTAGGTTTTAAAATATAAAATACAAAATTAAACATGTTGCGCAAACGAGGCAAATATGACATATGACTGACAATATTAGAAGTATGTGTCTATGGTAAACTTTCTTTTTAATTTGACGTATACCGCTAGTGCCACGCAGTGACGATATTAAAAATACTTTTTTTTATGTTGGCATCAAAGAATTTAGTTCGGAAAGTTTTGTTTTTCATAACAATACCGAGTGAAGTTATTTGTTTGTTAAGTTGGTAGTTGTGCATTTTTATTGTAAAGTTAGTATTGATCGCTTAATCCTTGACCTAAGTTTAACCTAGATTTAGAAGTCTGTGGCAGCTAGCAGTATCGTTTTGCGACTTTAACGACACAAGTGCTGTTATGGGGAATAGAATATAGACTTCTCTGAACTCATATAATGTATGTTTTTATATTAGTGTTCGTGACCAAGTAAAAGATAGATAAAAGTACAGGACTAGAAAAACAACCTTATGTCAGTGTAGAAAGATTAAAAATTAAAATATAATTTTCCACGACACGACGTCGCAACGTGAAACGATGCCGTGACGTGGCACGTGTTTACGTGTAAGGGCCCGTAGCCATACAATAACAGAAAATGACAATAGTCTATGCGGGAGACGCACATTTGTGTTCCACTTAAGGTACGTTAGTTTTCTATTATTGCTTTAAATAAGAAATTACTCCGTAGGAGTATCAATCACCCATTTGTTTAACAACTTTAGGCTTCACAGTTTAAGCTTAAACTAAACAAAAAAACAACCAACGATACTGACAAAAAAAACTATAACTTAGATAGGTTTACTATTGGATCCCATAAATTTAAAAGGCATAATGCATCATTTCGCATAATTCATCATTTGGCATAAAGCTTTTTTTTCTGAACACGTATACTTTTCAGGATTATTATAACGCAAACCTAACCTATTTAACAGGATGAGGCCTTAAACAGTCCTGAAAATTCTACAGTTTAAGAAAAAAATGCATTATGCCGAATGATTAATTATGCCAAATGATGAATTATGCCTTTTAAATTTATGCGATCCAATAGGTTCCCGTACTAGGTAATTTTATCTAAGTACCCCTATAAGTTATACCTATAAGTTTTTATTAACTTAACCGTATGAAACAACTATCTGATACATTTTGGTCTACCATCTCATGACTTTTTCTATGAAACAGTAGTTTTTTTTTTTGAATTTACAAGGCTGACCCCATCCCATAGTAAAAGTTGTTCAAAGTCATGGATAGATTGAGGTTTTATTATCATAGTTCACGTTATAAATTTAAACCTGTACTACAGCACTATAAAGAAATTTTGGTTTATGAAAGTAAACGTAAGTAATAATGTTAATTTTAGACACCAGTTTCTTGACTGTCTTGCTCTCTAGCATAGGCCTCTCCAAGTGTTCTCCGCAAAGATTTCTGTTTTCCTCTCATCATGTTCAAGCCACCTTCTTAATATGACCTTGGCATGTTCGATACTATCTGCCTTTACTTGTATTTTTTAGGGTTCCGTACCACAATGGTAATTTATATCTACTATGAATGAATACCTAATGTCAAAGTACCTATATTTACATGACAAAGACACAACAAGCCTAGTACTTATTACATACAAATAGCTTCAAGTAAATGAGAACGGAATATGTAAAATCATGGCACAATCATAAATAATACACACGAGGGTCGCCCACACGCTATCTAGCTAATGGCAACCGAAACGTATACAAATACCGACCCGGGAAGTAATTTCTCGATTTTATATAAATAGACACACACTGTATTCAGTTAATTAATAATGAATGAACATTATTCGAAAACTTATTTTATTTAAGAGCTATACCACAGTATAATAACATTAATATTTCTTCCTATAAAAGGTACATCGCGCGGTTTGTATGTGTGCGGGCCGTGAACGAACGCACTACAAGCAAAGTTTTACGACAATGCCCCAGTACGGATCGCTCTGTCCTGGCTTCGACCTTGAATACGTATCGCGCGCTCCTAAACGACCAAAGTTTGACTACTTGTCTGTCAGTCTTGAGGAAATAGTCGTGTCGTAACAGGTCGCACCATTAAAATGAAAGCGACCGAATTAAAAAAAATTGATGATTTAGTTTCAATCTTAAAACGACTTAAAACGGTTTTAACTCGATTGTAATTTTTTTTTGGATTAGGCCGCTTCATTTTAACGGTGCGGGTGTCTCATCATGATATAGAACATCTTAACGTCTGTATATGTGACGAGTTCGGGCAAAAGGTGGCACGTTACCGCTTGTCTTGTCAGGCGTGTTCCTACCTGGCCCGGCCACCGGTCGTTACCAAAGTATAAAGACAGACAAGAAGCCTAACTTCAGCCGTTTAGGAGCGAGCGATACGTGTTCAAGGTCGGGGCGCAGACAGAAAGCGCGATCCTGCTGTGTCGTTACGGTGACAAAATGAACTCATTATGTACCACATTATAAATTAAATACTTCAGTAGTTTTCCATTTATTGGTCATCAAAGGCGGCCGGGCTGGAAAGAGTTCTTTGGAGCGCGGCCAATCCTAGGTCTGTTAATACCCGCAATTTCAAGCTATAATTTGATTTACAAATAAATATACCAATTATGTACTCTTATTTAACTAACAAGTGGTGTCAGGTAGGTTACAATCTCATTTGTTTGAAAAAAAAATGATGCAGCAAGCGAATTTGCTGCCATCCAATCCAACTGGCAAGTTTTGCTAGGTAGGCATGCGGCGAGATCTTTATAATGACTGATAGTGATAATCGAATTTTGTTGGAACACTAAAAGTCAAACAAACAACGTAATGAACCACGAACCAGAATAGCTCCAAACGGATCCGCGTTCGAAGACAACAATGACTCACGCTTTGGTTCATGACACACACACCCTCTCAGTGGAAGAAAATCCTAACAACGGCCAATGTCCATACATAGTTAGTCCGTTTTTACTTAGGACGGAGCTATCTCGAATCGGAAAGCCCGATAATACATGCCAACTGAATTGATTACGAGTTATTAAATGTACAATTTGATAACTGATATAGCGAAGTTGTGCGAGTTACAACTTTTTGTAAACGACTTCACAACTGAGTATACCAACTATACTTTCAGATCGGGTCATTTTTTTTTCAAAAACTACTTCTGGTTGATAGGATTCAAAAGCAATTGAGAGAATATAATATTTGAGGAGTTTTGGAGTATAGCAATTTCAGTATTTTTATAGTAACTCGTCCATTTGTTTCTACACCTGGCTCTGATGGAATTAAAGGAAATATTTAAATATCAGACACAGCAATGTCAATCATTTTAGTGTCTCGTGATTGGTTAGTGTAGTACATTCGATGTTTGAGGTCGATTATACATGTTTTGAAAGTAACTATTTATGGACTTCTGAAAAACCGTAGGGGCTAAGTATACCCCAAATGTCTTCGTTCGAAGTTATAAGGCAGTTCCTCTCGCTCTCCTATTGTGAATGAGACGGCACCATAGCCACGAACCAACTCATATGCTCGACGCAACTTATCTTTTAATGTCACACGGTTACTTTAAGCTTGCATCTTGCATAAATGGTGCTTATGAAGTCTCAAACAAACGAGACGCAAAGTTACAGTAGCCTTATTGTCAACCTTACGCTAGACTCAAATAAACTTTGATACCACAGTATCATAGCAGTAATTTTTCTTCCTACAAAAGGGACATCGCGTGGCTTGTATGTGTGCGCGCCGTGGTTCACGCACTACAAGCAAAGTTTTACGAATCATAAGAATGCTGCGGTACGGACCGTCTACGCCTCGACCTTGAATAAGTATCACGCGTTCCTAAATGGCCGAAGAGAAACTACTTGTCTGTCTTTACTGTTTAAAATGTAGCTTACATCAATAAGACTACAACCATTTCATTCAACTAATTTCTGCTAGATACCTCTATCTAGCAGAAAGCTAAAAAAAAGAAGGAAGGAGGTATCTAGAAGAAATTAGTTGAATGAAATGGTTGTAGTCTTATTGATACATTTTGCAACTTATCAGACGACATTATTGTTGCGATCTTTCGGAGTCGCGGTTGGATGTGGTACGAAAAACAACCGCGATTTGCCTACACACCATCCAATCTGTCGGCTAGCGACCGATCGTACAACATGACGGTAAACTTGCAAGCTGCGCAGAAGCAATAAGAAACGAATGCAGTATTCAATGTTGACTCGTGACTTGTAAAAACAATGACATAACTTTCATGAGTCATGACGAAAAAAACCTTGAATAAAAGATAAGAATTATTGCATTTATGACTTACATTTCATAGATATTTATTGTGATGCTGAAAGATAGCGTCATAAACAATTTAGTACACTTTAGTACAGATTTGATTTAACTTGTAGGTACATGTTTACTTGATTCAAGTGATTGAAGAGAAATTTTTGATTTATGAGTAAATAAATGGCAGTTTGGTTGGAATCATCCCAAAAATAATGTAACGAGATGAGAAAACGTGTATCACCTTTTTTATCTATTTAACACAGGCTATCCTATCACATTAAGCTAGACACACCTATGGGAGACCTAATTTATAGCCTTTCGAGTCCTATGTACAGAGCGAAAGAAAACTGTTATGATTTAAAAACGTAATAACATTTGTGCCATTATCGGGCAAAGGGGTAAATGGTGCGCCCTTGCTACTCATCAGTAAGGTGCTAGTAATCGGTTTTTATTACTAAGATGCAATCAAAAATCATCCTTATTGACAATCAGCTAAATACTTTCTCTGTTAACCTGTGTACAGTATTCCGTGTATATCAATAGTGGTTAGGAAAAATAGCAAGCAAATTCCTGCTGAGGAAAATGTTATCTAACCACAAGGTAATTCTGGCAGTCAAAAGGTAATGTATGGATTCAACTGATGTAAAATTTAAATAAATATTTCGAATCAAAGAACAGTGTGGTTGCTTCATTACTAAACTTACATTACTTCATATTTTTAAGAGTTTAAATATGGCTCATGGCTGCTCTTAACTTTTAAATGATCACTGTCTGATATCATTCTTCATCATCAAAGTCCTGCTTAAGAATGTGATGTTCTGTCGGTTTTAATTTGTCTCTAAAGACAGTGTACACATACTTACTAGTTAGTCCCAATCTTGTTGTCATATTGTCAAAATTTTTAAAGCAATAAATATTTTTCATTTTCAGTGTGTCTCAAAGACAGTCTCTATCAAATTCTATTGGCGCTAGGGCTTTCAATCCCGGGATTATTTGTATGGCCAACAGTGGCGTGACGTAATAGTCCATTACACAACTAGGGTGGTAATACAAAGAAAGGCCGAGATCGCAGAAGTTTGCGGCCCGAGCTGCAAGCGAGGGACGTAAATATGCGATCGAGGGCTTTCTTTATTACCTCCCGTGTTGTGTACATAATTTTATGTCTACACTAGGCCAGAAAGCGGCTTTTCCCGCACGCTGCGCGTACACTTTATGGCCAGGGTCGCATAAAAGATATTTTTGGGCAAACCGGTGTAGATATGGCGTACATTTTCCTTAAGAGCTCTCTAATATTTGTCTAAAATTTGGATGCGACGCTACTCATGGCCAATCTCGGGATCCCGGTATTGTCCATACAAAGCATCCCGGGATTGGAAGCCCTAATTGGTGCCGTTCGTAGAATACCCTTCATCAATTTGGTCCGGGGGTAAATTTAAGTTCATCCTCCTCTTATGTCGTAAATTGCCCCTTTAGGATCCAATTTAGGAGATCACTGTCTCATATACCCATGTCTTAACTTCAATACCTTAACATAATGTAATGAATGACATATATTATGACATAGCAAAAAATAGGCTTTATTTTAGGCAATAACAACTACACAATGATAGCTGTAATTACATAAATTTACAAGGTAAGGCAAGGTAGGTGGTAAGGTACATGCGCGGCTTGTATGTGTGCGCGCCGTGAACGAACGCACTACAAGCAAAGTTTTAAGAATGCGTAAGAATGCCCCAATTGGATCGCGCCGTCTGGGCCTCAACCTTAAATGCATATTGCGCGCTCCTAAACGGCCCAACTTTGACAACTTGTTAGTCTTTACTTTATACTTTCATACTACTATGGAAATTTATAATCCAAAACCATTAAACACTTGACTTTTCTTGCCCTTGAACCCTACAATCCCTACGTATTTCACAACACAAAAATGGCGATACAATGAGTGAGTCGCCAAGTACTTTTAATTTAAAAGGAATTGCCACAGGATGTGAGACAATCTATATACAAATGGAAGACCAATATTAGATAAAATGTGACCCCGTATATATACATAACACCAGTCTATGGTATACTGCCATGTTGAGTCACCAGCATAAGTATACAGCCGTCCTATGACTAAAACCTGGCTAACTGTTAACTGCTATTGAGTTTTATAGAAGTAGGCCACGTTTTATTCAAAGGATAGCAGTATAGTTGAATAAACCTCCTAAAATACACTATTGACCCATAACAATTGCAAAGTGGCATTTATATCCTAACTTAAGTTAAATTTAACTTGCTACTTGCTGAATGTAATTCAAACAAAGCGTAGAATCATAAGCCGAACTCTTCTAAATAATGCTCATCTGATCTTGTTTAACCGATTTGTGCGGATGGCACGACAGGAGTGTCATGAAGGTTGGTGAGTGGCATCATTGTGCACTGAAAGGGTTAATTTTAATGGATTTGGTCATGTTTATGACCTTTGAAACACCAAGAAATATAATTACTTCATCACTTTATAAATGTATACATTTGCATGTAAACAACACTATTATCATTAATTATGATATTATCCTTGAGCAGATTATATATTAATCAGGTTTTGAAATGCATTACAAATTACATATTGATATGATACCTGCATCATCAATAAATTTAGGTAATGTTATATAAACTATCATCTTTGGAGAGTGGTAGATCATGTACTATTTTTTTCATATGTATGATCCAAATGATATACAACAATGTAGGTTGTCAGGAAGTGATCACTCTATAATGATAAGGCTGCGTGTTGTTCACTGTTTTAAATTGTTTTGATAATGCTATGTATTTTCTGTAATATGTTTTTCTAATTTGCAATAAAGGTTATTTGTATTGTAATGTATTGTACAAATTGACCTGCACAAACTACTCATTTTTGCCCACAGTGGCCTCCAAAGCTTGTTAATGAATGAAAGTATAATAACATTATGGACTCACCTGATATCTGGTGCCCCATTCATCATAGCATTCTGTGAGGTACCCATTCGGCACAGAGACACTGGCGCCGTCGAGGATAGCCTGAGCCAGCTGGAAGTCCATGGCCTCGGCCGCCACGGCTGCCGCCCGCAGCGCATCCCAGATCTCCTTTCGACCCTCGAACGCTGGAGCCGTATCCCAAAATTCATCCCTCTTACTCCGCAATTGGCCCTCCGTGAGCGGCACATCCGACTTCCACCTGATCGTCTCATGGCACAGCGACTGGTTCTTCCTGAGACCTCCTAAAATAACGAGAAGTTAGTCACACCACGCATTAGGGCCGTCACCACGGCGACAGGCACCCTACCGACCGGAATTAGGCCGCGACACAGTCCCCGAAGACTCCTCGCCCACGGGCCCGCTTCTGCTCCTAGTTATTCCGATGCAGCCGCCCATTTTGATCACATTCTACAATTGCCCATTTAACAAATATTTACAAAAAAAATATTAACAAATAACATTTTATCTTCTACTGTCAAAGGATTATAGCTGTACTGGTTTTGTTATTGCACCGATTTCACTAAGTATTTGTTAGAATAGTTAATAAAAATATAACTGCACATACTTTACAAAAAATAAATTTAAAAATAATCAACGAGTTTATTGACTCATGGATTAAATCATAGATTTATTTCTATATCAATAATCATTTAACCATTGATTAAACTAAACGCTGTCATTGATGACATTCAATAAAAAAAAATCTAAATTTGTTCCAAAAAACGTTTTTAACATTAGCTCAAATATGCTGAAGCATTAGTGTTGCCAAATGTAAGATTAAATCTAAAGTTGTGAGATTTTAAACACGGTCATCGATGCCTCACAAATAAAATATAGTACAATACAATATTACTTTCTTGCACATCAAAAAACATTACAATTCAAACTTAGCTGCTGCAAAGAACCTTAATTTAGTTGTTGAGAATTGAATACAGAAGTGAGTAACGATTTTGATGAGTCACTGAAAATTCAGGTAAAATAATTAATCAATTTAAATGATTGTTACTTTAGAGTAACAATCATTTTAATTAATTAATTATTTTACATGAATTTTCAAAAATTGTCGTAGATAGTGCTAGAATTTACGGATTTAGAGAATATTTAATAGCAACACTCTTGTTTTGCATTGACTGGGAGACGATAATGCACAGCCAAAATAAAGTCCGGCCCGATAATGCACAGCCCCGATAATCCGCGGCCACAGGGCCGCGGATTATCGGGCCGGGCTTTATCAGGTCGAGCTTTCTCGCCCTGTACAGATAATGCTCAGCCCGATATTTCGAAGCCACGTTTGGCACAGGGTGATAATGTACAGCCCAATAATTGGTGACCAGCGATTCGAGCTCAATGGCTTCGAATTATCGGGCCGAGCATTATCTGTACAAGGTGATAAAGCTCGACCCGATAATGCCCGGCCCAATAATTGGAAGCCTCCTTTTTTAGGTTAGGTTTGTTAGTCAGCTTGTGTCCCTCAGAGCAGAAATAGAAGCCTCGCGCAGCGAGGCTTCGTCGACCTGCTGGAAAAGTGGACACCAATTATCGGGCTGTACATTATCGGGCCGGGGAATATCGAGCTGGGCATTATCGGTACAGGGTGATAATTGGAGTCCCTGAATCAGAAGCGATGTACACCAATTATTTGGTTGCGCATTATCGGGCTGGGCATTATTTGGCCGTGCTTTATTGGGCTGAACAAGTTTGGTCCAGGGCGATAATTGGAAGCCACGTTTTGCACAGGGTGATAAAGCCCGGCCCGATAATCCGCGACCATTTTTGGGGTCGCCAATTATCGAGCTGTACAATACGGGGCCGGGCATTAACCGGACCCGACAATTTGACACTGATAGTGACAGTTGTAATTTGTAACAAGTTACAAGATTATGTATGTTTTGGTTTGGTTGTTGCAGGACATTAGATAGATTTTAAATATCACAGTTTTGGATTGCTCTATTTGATAGATGTTTATTAACTACAAATTCAAAGCTTGTCATGCATACTATAGAACAGCATACGATAACTTCAGTAAGTAAACTCTTCCTCCATAGTTAAAATGTTTCGTTGTGACTAAAGTTTCATTACAGCTTATCTCTCCTCAGGCTCCACCTACGGCTTACTATGTATCAGAATTCATATCAGAGGACGAAGAAAAAGCTATCTTATCTAACATCTACGCCTCACCGAAACCAAAATGGACGCAGCTCAGTAATAGAAGACTTCAAAACTGGGGTGGCATTCCGCACAGCAAAGGCATGATAGCGGAAACCATTCCGCCATGGCTAGACAAGTACTTAGGAACAGTTCACGAATTGAACGTCATGGGAGGAAACAGACCTAACCATGTGTTAGTGAATGAGTATTTGGCCGGACAGGGTATAATGCCACATCTAGATGGTTCCGTATTCTATCCAACCATAACAACAATATCGCTAGGTTCTCATGCCGTTTTGAAGTTCTTAGAACCCAAGGAAGATAATTCTAGAGCTTCGAAACCTGTGTTCTCATTCTTGTTAGAGCCGAGAAGCCTGTTGATTCTGCAAGACAAGCTTTTCAGCCACTACTTGCATTGCATTGAAGAAGTAACTGAAGACACTCTGGATGACTCCATTATAAATTTAGGCTTGTGCTCGGATAGATATAAAAAAGATTCCACTGTCAATCGAGACACTAGGATATCATTGACAATTAGACATGTCCCTAAAACTAGTTCTTTTAAAATCAATATTGGTAATAAAAGATAGCATTTTAGATATGTTTTATTACTTTTCTTCCTAAGGTACTTACTTGCATTGATATAAAGTTAAATTCTATAAGGTGAGCATATTTTTATATTTTCTTTAACACTTTAATGACCAACAACCTGCCT
Organism: Eudemis profundana; assembly: GCA_947034925.1. Classification (NCBI taxonomy): domain Eukaryota; kingdom Metazoa; phylum Arthropoda; class Insecta; order Lepidoptera; family Tortricidae; genus Eudemis; species Eudemis profundana. The sequence goes on along the minus strand of OX344804.1, from coordinate 5,368,106 downwards.
AGTATGTACACGTCACTTTTGCTCAGATGCAGGCAGATTTTGTGTTTTCCATTAATGGCCTCACTAACCCACAGCATGCTGGTTGGGTGGTTTCTGGGTATTGTTAAATTGTATGCCTGGTTGTAAAAGTGTTAAATGTTTATGACTCTACATATTGTCAATTATAGGTTAAATTGGGGTAAGGGACAGGCAGAACAATGTCCCTTAAGCCAATTAAACCTATGGTCGACAATATGCTCTGAGGTCATCCACAAAGTATGCATGAGACATGCTATGTGGATGAAATGTGAAATACCACATAAGGTTTACAGTTGAGTATATAAAAAATAGCTTGATTACATTTCTTTTGACCTAACAGCCCTCATTACCAGGAGTTGAAAAAAATAAGCTAAAATATTGTATTTAATTCATAAATATTACAACTTCTTATAGAAATGATATGAAATACAACCTACATTAAAACTCCTTCCACATTTAAAAATTACAACACAACAATATTTTATCACCTCTTTTTACTAAAATCTAGTTGGCATCATTTCCCACCATACGTGTAGAATGGATTTAATTTTTTTGTAACTTTATTTTTCTAATATATTACCTTTAATATGGGTTTTTCTAAATTATTATCAAGTGCAAGATACCTGCAGAATGGGGTGGCTAACAGGGTTGGAAGGAGGCTGCTGGCTTCCGAAGCTGGCCACACAACTCCTTGCGATAAGAAGTCTAAGGAACCGGAGAAACCCCAGGCTGCAGTTGGCATGGTAAAATAAAACTGGCATTTTCTGATTTCTGTTTCTCTCCTTTTAACGAATTTAGTGCCAGCCTCCCAAATTTTCAGACAGAATTAACCTGTTAGTCGAGTTCTTGGCTCTGAATTCGCTGAACCCCTGTGCCCAACAGTGGGACACCACGATAGGCTAGTGAAAACGAAATCTGCTAGGTTGTAGAGCTTAAATTAATTTTCTCCATTTGCCTGTCTTAGGCACACTGTGTTATACCATCCTATGCCATCTCTAAGCTTACCAGCTTTGCTCTTTTTACTTCCACATTGCACATAATGTAATATTATTAATAAATGAGTATGAGATGACTCAGTGAAGCATCAAAAATATCCTCAGGTAAGCCAAATCAGATTGGTTTACGTTTTTTAAGCGGATTTAAATGACAGTGCACAACTTTTATGCTATAAATAAAGTAGTGGGAATCCAGAACCAGTTCTAGTTTTATTGCATTGCAAAAACAAATGCTACAAGGCAATCGTTTTGAGTAAGGGGCTACCCGTCCCATGTATTACGTCAAATGACGTTCATGTTTTTTTTGACCTCTTGAACATGGTTACAGGTGGTTTTAACGTCTCTATTATTGTCAGATTTCCATTATTTGTATGGTGGTTGTTTCCAGAGCGCCGCAGTAGTGGGCGTGTACCAAGAGGCCGACGGCAAACTCCAACTGACGGAGTCGGCTAAGATCCTCGACCAAGAATCCAACGGGAAGATCTCCCAGCATCTTAATGAGTAAGAAACATCATTAGAGCTTTTCTAAAAAAGTTTGTACATCAATTAACGAATCCTTAATTGTATTATTTATCATTAAAAAAATGATATGATTCATATTATTATCAAGGACCATTAAAACAAGAGGACTGTCATTCTCCATACAAAAAGCTGTTCCCGATATATATTTACAACGCCATCTATGTATAAGCTTGGTATAAGAATTATATTATTTACAATTATTCAACTTTGCAAGCGTGACACAGTATTTAAATGTTAGAATTTATTAATTATTAGCTATTTACGAACTAATTGTTACTGTACTATGTTTCTTTGTTCAATTATAACATCGTTAAATGTTTAGTTTTTTAGCGCCATCTAGTTCTTGCCAGGATATCCCCTTGCGGTCGAGGTACAATCCAAAGTATGGAGAATGTCAGTCCTCTTGTTTTAATGGTCCTTGGTATTATTTATCATTAAAAAAATGGTAACAAAATAAGAAAATTAACGACTTCTGTGATAGTTAACTTGTCCGTACAATTTTTAAGGTTCCTTACCTTAAAAGGAAAAACCGGAACCCGGTCACTCCCACTCTAGGCTAAACGTGACGTTTGTAGTCGTATGTGTAAAGACATTGACCTTGGCTAGGTTTTAATTTGGAGCAGCCAACTAGATGCCTCTGAGTTAGTCCTCGTGAATTTCCTAATTTTTCATACAAACATCTTCACTTACCAACAGGTGAGATCAAAGTCAAATGCTTACCTATCGTTAATAATATATAAATAAAAAACCCGTTGAATTTCGGAAAATCTTGTGAGTTTTAATATCACTTGTAGTCGTGGTATGGTACTTGAAATACATTCGCCACATTGACATGCCTCGTATTTTTTTCTTCTTCGTCGGTATCACTCTTGCAGAGTGGTCGTGGCCAGACCAGGTTAAAGCTGCACTAGATGTTCCCTGCACGAATGCACCAGGAAAACAGCTCTCAGAGAGGAATTGCGAATTTGCGACACATCGTAAAGCGTGCTTCCAGCACATGAAATGACGACCAAGAAGACTGTATTTTTAAGTAACACATAAAGAAAATCCCTCAAGCCTTGAATTATGTCCCATTTACTTTGATTTTACTAATTATCCTTGTGTATACAGGGTGTCTAAAGATATGAAGCTCGGCAAGGCGTTCTTGATTTCCAACGTGGGGAGTTACACATCTGTGGCGCTCGCTAGCTACGGGCGCGAGCACGCGGGCTACAACGAACTGGAAGGCTTAGAGGAGGGCCGGGTGAGGACTCTACTGTGTATCATTGCATTTATTAATTGCTTACTTACATGTACATTTTATGTAAGGTATTGCGAGGTGTTAGGAGCATACAGTGTGCGGAGTGTACATGATACCCTAAGGGGCATTACAATTCAGTCTTATACTATCTTAAAACTAATATTGGAATTTCAAATTATAATTTCAATGTTTATAAATAAGGGAAGCACAGTCAAAGTCATAATTAATTGATTGTCTGAATTCTAATTTCAACAATAACATCAGTCAATTTATTTGGATGATATTATTACAGTAGGTTCACCTCAGACCTGGTTCTAAAATTATTAAAATATATTTTATCAAATTGTTATTGCCACGGGTTCAGTATAAATAAAACATCTACAAACATCATTTCAACCTTGATACGTCCACTGCTGAACATAAGTCTCTCCCAAAGACTTCTAAAATGAACAGTCGCACGACGCCTCCTGCGCCCACCGACTTCCGGCGACCCTAACCAGGTCGTCAGACTATCTCTTAGGAGACTGACAGGCCTTCCGGTTCGTGGTCTCCATTCGAGAACCTTTAACCTACTGTGTCTGTATACATACTCACAATTTAGTCATAAAGGGCTTTGTTAGCTGAAAGCTCAAGGCGTTTGATCTCTGACGTGGGGCCAGCTACGGGCACGAGCACGCGTGCTACGAAGTGTCGTGCGTGTCACAAAGCAAAGGGCTTTTTCAGCTGAAGCTCATGGTTTGATCTCCCACGTGGGGCTACGGGCACGAGTATGCGTGCTATAACGAGCTGGAAGACCTGGAGGAGGGTCGGGTAAGGTATACTGTGTATACAGGGTGTCAACTGAAGCCTAAGGCCTTCGTGACCACGACACTGCGGGACAATACCGCTGGAAGGCCTGGAAGGAGGACTACTATGGGTCACACAGGGCCTCTACTCCGGACGGGACACTTCGTTCGAAGTTCGCTCACTCAAATATTTTATAAGGAGAGAATGCGAGAGACGGCGCGAGACGAACTTCGAACGAAGACGTTCGTAGTTGTACACCAGATGTTGTAGTATGAGGCCCGCCGACCCGGGCATGCCCGCCGACCCGGGCATGCACGCCGACGCCGCCGCCGAGGCCGCCGAGCTCGCCGCCTGGACGTGACTGCCACATTACTGTATCTTTGTACGCGTGTTCATGTGTTTCCTGAGTACATCACAAAGTTAAGGGTTTTAAAAGCCTAATTTTGCTCAGTAGTAGCAAAATTAAGCTTTTAAAAACCTTAAACATGTAACCCTACTTTACTTCGTTTGGACAATACTATAATAGTCGAGAGGCCTTCGACGTTTGAAACTACATAAATATATCGAGAAAGAGTGAATGTACTTCGCGTACTATAATGAAGGGCCGGAGATTTTTTATGCTCGCCGTCAACATAATTTTAAAATTTTGGAAAAATCTTACAATAACCGTGTTAATGAATTGTTCCAATACTACCAAATGAAAGTGAAGATTTATGTTTTCCATCACTAAATCACACTCTTGACGTCAAACGCTAAACGCAAAACGTTACACGCTTGGTTCCCATACAAATCGGCAAACTAGTTCCTTCTATCTCGGTATTTCTGTGTTTGAAATGGTCCTGGAGGCTATTTTCTCTACGATTCAAGACAAATATTGACATTTTTTAGCCCTGTCTAAAACCTCGCTTCGCTCGACTCATCTTCTGTGTCATTGTAGGAGAACACGCGGTGGGGCGTGGGAGCGGGCGTAAAGGCGTTAATGCATAGCGGTGTGGTGAACATCGCCGCCGACCCGGGCATGCACGCCGACGCCGCCGCCGAGGCCGCCGAACTCGCCGCCTGGAGGTGACTACCACATTACTGTATCTTTGTACACTCGATGGGGAGCGGGCGAGAATGCGTTAATGCATAGCGGTGTGGTGAACATCGCCGCCGCTGCAGCATGCACGCCGATGCCGCCACCGAGGTTGCCGAACTCGCCGATATAATATTTTAATGCTGAGATGATGGGCCCGTGATAGCTAGCATAACCTGGTAGATGGCGCTATAAACCTCCTGCCAGGCTTATAAAAATGTGGAACGACAGATTGAAAATTTCAGTGACTCGAGCGGAGGACTCGGTGCCATTAATTGTAAAGCTGCCCGTGTCGAGCCAGAGAGCCGTGGGGATATGGGCTAGAATCCCGCAAGAGCCATTTAATTTTTCAATTTTCTGGTCAATAAAAACAACAGTAGAAGTTTAATGCCTTAATACAAAATCATATCATAGATTACTTCTGTACCGTTATAAGAGAACCTTTTTTTTAACATAAGGCCTAGTGGCCCGTTTCACGGAACTGCACTACAAGTCTCTAAACTAGCAGCATTGGTCAAACCAACCAATGGTGTTGATGTAATTGACTAACGTTGGTAGTATAGACTTCTAAAATTGTAACTTGTTGCTGAAACGAGCCACTAGTGTAAGCGGAAGTCTTGCTGTGCCCAAATTTAATATACAGGCTGATTTTTGGGTCATGAAGCAAAGGTACTGGGGAGGGTCACACTGAGCAGCTTTCACTATGGGGACAACCACGAAATCGCGAAAAAAACCTCCTAATTATGAGTTAATTGATACTTACCTACGCCATTCACTCCTGCTCCATGACCCAAAAAGCAGCCTGTATGAACAGAAATCCTTACCATATAACTAGTTCATAATATATTCATTTCGAAATGCGGGGCATCTCACGTTAACAAACCCTTGTTCTTAGGTTCGAGAATTTCAAGTCGAAATCCGATCGTCACGAAAGCGTGGGTGTCAGCATGCTGCCGGGGCTGGTGGGTGCCAACTGGGAGGAGGGCGCCGTCCGCGGCCGCGCGCAGAACTGGGCGCGCTACTTGTCCGATATGCCCGCCAACAAGATGACGCCCACCGACCTGGCACAGGTAGGAGCGTCAACCTAGCGAAGGTTGGCTCGGTGAGACCGTCGACCTGGCGCAAGTAGACATGAAGAGAGCGTCGACCTGTGACATGAATGTATAAAGCTGTAACTAGGTTATCTAGAACTGGGCGCGCTACCTGTCCGACATGCCCGCCAACAAGATGACGCCCACCGACCTGGCAAAGGTAGGAGCGTCGACCTGGCGCAAGTACACACGATGAGAGCGTCGACCTGTGACATGAATGTATAAGAAGACTGTAACTAGGTTATCTAGAACTGGGCACGCTTCCTAACTACAAGATGACATTTATCGACCTGGCACAGGTAGGCACTATGGGACCGTCGACCTTGAGTAGACTCGATGAGGCCGTCAATCTAACGCTTGAAGGCACGATGAGTGCGTCGACTTAACGCGGGTAGGCTCAACCGTCGATCTAGCGCAGGTAGGTATTATGAGAGCGTCGACCTAGCACAGGTAGACACTATCAGAGCAGCTACTTGATACAGGAATGTATAAACTATCCGTCGACCTAGCATATGTAGGCATGGAAAGACCATCGTGCTGGCACAGGTAGGTACCGATGATTGAGAGGCTTACTGTAACTAGATTCGAGCATGTCGAATCAAAATCAACTTGTCATCAAAGCATGTTGCCGGGGGTGGTTGGTGCCAACCAGGTATCGTATACCGGTATTATTTTCATACAAAAATACCGGTATCCAGTCTCGCTTATTATTGAGCTGACCTAGGTTAGCACGATGAGACCGTCGACCTAACGCTTGAAGCTCTCATGAGTGCGTCGACCTGACGCAAGTAGACTCGACCGATGACCCGCAAGTAGATACGAGAGCATCGACCTGATATACATATAGATATATATAAATAAACCGATGGCCTGGTACATGTAGGCATGGAATGACGGTTGATATTTTAAAAGGCTTACTAACCAACGAGCGAGCGAGGGTTGTAACTATAGAGTCATGTTTAGGCATTTTATTTAAAGTTTAATTTTTTTTATAGTATTTTATGCAACAGTTGTATAAGTGGGTTCGAAAAATGCGAATTGCGTGAGTTGCGACACGAGCCGCGAATGCGGCGAGTATCGCAAATAGAGACGCAATGAGCGTTTTTTGACTTAATTATACAACGTTGCATACAATACTTTTTCTACGACGAGGTTTTAAATTATAAAATACAAAATTAATCATAACCTGGAAACAAGGCAAATATGACGTTTGACTGACAGTATGTGTCTATGGTAATTTTTTTTTTTAATTTAAAATATACTTAAATTAAAAATACTTTTTTTATGTTGGCATCAATGAATTTAGTTCGGAAAGTTTTGTTTTTCTTAACCTAGATTTAGAAGTCTGTGGCTGCTAGCAATAACGTCAAGTGACTATAACGACACTAGTGCTGTTATGGGGAATAGAGTATAGACTTCTCTGAACTCATATTATGTATGTTCTTATATTAGTGTTCGTGACCAAGTAAAAGACAGATAACAGTACAGGAGTAGAAAAATTAAATAACGAATGACCAGCATGAGTTGAATTTTAATGTTAATGTCGACTCCATAGTTCGTATGAAAAGTCCGTACTCCGTTTATCACTGATGGAAATGTGTTATTCCCTCAGGAGGCCCTAGACGTGCTCTGCCCGTTGGGGGTGAAAGTGACCGCGCACGACCAACACTGGATCGAGGCTAACCGCATGGAGGCGTTCCTGACGGTGGCTCGGGGGTCGTGCGAGCCCCCCATCTTCCTCGAGTGCGAGTACCAGGGGGCCCCCGGGGGGCCCCTCGTGCTTATCGCCGCTAAGGGCGTCACCTTTGACAGGTATGGGGTTATGAATGAATGAGTTAGTAGTATTTGCAATCGGTATTGATAACATAAATATGATCTTAAAGGTCTTACCACTATCTTATTTATCGTCTAGATATGCCCGAAAATAAATGGTTTTCGTAAGTTTACATACTGTATATCAGGGGTCGCCAAATGGCGGACCGCGGTCCGCATCCGGACTGCCGACCCATTTTGTGCGGACCGCGAGAACAGCAACTTGCACTAAGAGGTCTTTGTTATTTTCGTAATTATATTTGTTTAATAAATATTTTTGTCCTATATACCTAATGGTGTGCGGACCGCGATGATCATATCATTTCTTAAAACGGACCCCGAGCGGCAATAAAAAGCGCTCAATGCCCTGCGAGTCCAATACAACAAAGGGTTCAGGATGCTGTTGGGATTGCCACGTTTTTGTAGCGCATCAGGTATGTTCGCGGAGGCTCGCACCGATAGTTTCGGTGCGATTATTCGCAAGAGAGCTGCCTCCCTCATACGGCGCGTGCGTGGCAGTTCCAACAGTCTCGTGCACCTATTGACGGAATACCCTGCCTGCGCACTGTGGAAGCACTGGGATGCTGTACACATGGGTTCGAGAGGCTGTGTGTACAATATATTTTAATAATGTTTTAGTTGTATTGGTTTGATAGATTTATTTGTATTTTATATTATTATTTTATTAACATAGATTATAAGCCTTTGTAACTAACACTATGGACATTCCGACACAAATAAATGAATTTGAATTTGAATAATTGGTGACCCCTGCTGTATTATTGTGGTTGGCAGTGGCGGGCTGTGCCTGAAGAAAGCGGAGAGCATGGTGGAGAACCGCGGCAGTATGGCCGGCGCCGCCGCCGCACTCGGCGCCATCAAGGCTCTCGCCGAACTTAAGGTACCAGCTTAACTACTTAACGGGGCATAACTACTTCCCGGGAACACTCAATAATGGGCTAGACGACAAAAACTGTTTAGTCCGTCAGTTAGATTATTTAAAAATATTGTACGCGTATTTTTTCTTTTGTTTGACAAACAAAAAATGACGAGGATAGAGTGCTTAGAAGTTTCGAGTGACGTCACTCCTAGGTACAATTTTGACCTAGGAGTGACGTCACAAGCCCCCACTCCAGAAGTTTGATGATCTATAACTTTACGATTTTTAATATTTTGATAAACCATAAATCTACATATAGGGACAAGAGTTTAATTTATTTTAGACTAACACATTGGGCCACTGGTGGCTTTCAGCTGCTGCAGCTTTTTCATACATTTTGTATGGCACCGGCGCACACCGGGTGTGGACGCGTTTGTGTTCGCTACTAGTGGCCCAATGTGTGGCCTCTGAGCCACTGTAGTCGTGTTTAGTGGCCCAATATGCGGCCTCTGAGCCATTTGTGGTTGCGTTTAGTGGCCCAATGTGCGGTCTCTCTGTGCCACTTGTGGTCGCGTTTAGTGGTCGCCGCTAGTGGCCCAACGTGCGGCCTCTCTGAGCCATTTGTGGTTGCGTTTAGTAGCCCAATGTGCGGCCTCTCTGAGCCACTGTGGTCGTGTTTAGTGGCCGCCACTAGTGGCCCAATATGCGGCCTCTCTGAGCCATTTGTGGTTGCGTTTAGTGGCCCAACGTGCGGCCTCTCTGAGCCACTTGTGGTCGCGTTTAATGGTCGCCACTAGTGGTCCAACTTGCGGCCTCTCTGAGCCACTTGTGGTCGCGTTTAGTGGCCCAATGTGCGGCCTCCAAAAATCTATAGGAACGACGTCTTGTTCTTGTTATTAGGTCATTGAACCTCAGTAGCATAGAAGTAATGAGTTGTGGGTGTGTAGGTGCCAATAAACGTGACGCTGGTGGCGCCGCTGTGCGAGAACATGGTGTCGGGGCAGTGCATGAAGGTCGGCGACGTCGTGCGCGCGCTCAACGGCCTCAACATACAGGTGCGTTATTAGTACATTACACAACTAGGGTGGATTACCACCCTAACATTTAACAAAGAAAGGCCGAGATCGCAGAAGTTTGCGGCACGAGCTGCAAGCGAGGGACGTAAATATGCGATCGAGGGCTTTCTTTATTAGCTCCCGTGTTGTGTACATCATTTTATGTCTACACTTGGCCAGAAAAAGCCACTTTATGGCCAGGTGTGGCATAAACCATATTTTGATACCAAAGTAAGCCATATTTTATTCTAATAAACAAACGGAGGACATAAACAGCCGTAATTGTTAATTTTTTAATTTCACACTTATAATTGTGTGTTTTGGTTTCGTGGAAGATTTTTCATAGTTCTTATGTGAATATCTTTTACTTGCGTCGTAAACGTCAATTGGAGACGATAAAAACGAACATCGTTCATTCGACTAAATACCCGACGCGACTCAAAGCGGGCGGACTACGGGTGCGAGCGAGAAAGCAAGCCGCAATTTGTTGCGGCGGCGCGCCGCGTGTTTTTCTCGGCGGCGGCGCGCCGCTCTTATCTAATGCCGCTTAAATCTCAAAATCACTGTTTCAAACTATTTCATGGCACGATCTCTTTTATATGCGAAAATATTTCACGACCCCCTATCCTCCACGATTTCTAATCTGAATTTTATTCCGTTACACTTTAGAGCTTTTTTGATGTTTTTTCCTTATTGCCTGAGGTTTATCGACCTCGGCGACCCCCTTTTAGAGGCTCTGCGATCCCCCATGGGGTCGCGATCCACACTTTGAAAAACACTACTCAAAATGATCCGAGAATCACACAGTAAAATACGGTGTCCGTCAAGATAGCGTACACCGTAAAGATATTCAGAATCTCATGCAGCCAACCCAATAGTACCGACGAAATACCTAGGTGCAAAAAATAGTACCTTTAAACTTGGCTTCTACGATAGATAGAGAAATGAAATTTTAGGGCCCTAGGGTACTATTTGGGTACTATTCTTTGAGATATAACTCGTTTCCAAAAACAAAGCCGTTCCAGAGATACAAACGGTGTACGCCAGCTTGACGCCCGGTAGCGTACACCGTGAACAGGTCTTATATTTCAGAAAGTTTAAAGGTACTATTTATTGCACCTAGGCATTTCATCGGTACTATTTGGGTACTATTTATTGGCTGCATCAGATTCTAAAATAAAATAATATATTTCTGCAAGTGTCTCAAGGGCTCTTTTACATGTCTTACATTATTTTGTCTTCTTTTCTTTTCTTTTGACGCTTCGGGTAATGACCTTCTGGTGAGAAGAAGCGCCGGAAGAAACTCTCCAGTTTCTCTTTTCATCCTTAATATACATGAGATTTCATTAATACATTACATTAACTTAAAAACTACATTTATAGAGATGTAAAGGGTCTCTGTATACGTCCAAACAAGACAAATAAAAAATAGAAAATAAATTGATATTCTGAATATATTTACGGTGTACGCCATCTTGACGGAAACAAAATACGTATTGGGGCTATTCTTCAGAAATATGTCTGCGACTCATTCATCTGTCTCCATACATTTAGTATGAAAAAGGGCCAGATGAATGAGGTGACCGCAGACATATTTCTGGAGAAATGCCCGTTGGCAGTACAAGGAGTGTGTTCGTAGATCGAGGACACGGACATGGAGGGGCGGCTGATGTTGGCGGACGCGCTCGTGTACGGGCAGGCCGCGCACCGCCCCGCGCTGGTGCTCGACGTCGCCACGCTCACACGTACGTAACCACCTTTTCATCACACTTGCTCGAAAATAGTGTCATTACACGTAGGTTCTGCGGGCCGTAAATGGCCTATTACGCCCTAGGGCGTAATGGTTTACTTTTTAAATTTGAAACGCTGGTTCTGTTTTACTCTTATTTGTCATGGTCAAAGGAAACGCCAACTTACTTTTTTAACTTTTATCACTGAAATATTTATTTAAAGATAACTGTTATTGCAAATACATGTAAATACATATTTCGGTAACATTAATTAAATGTTTAAATAGTGTATTTCGGTATTTTGCAAATATAAAATCAACCATTTTAGGTCTTTACCGCTATGGTTTCCGAACGTGACTTGACATTCGCATTGTCTATGGACATATGTCACTAATAGTACTTTGATGTTTTAATATTTTCTTGTCATACTGGGACGATTACTAAGGTTATATTATTAAGATTTCCTCACAAGTGTGATGAAAAAGATTGTGTGTGCCACGGGCGGTAAAGAAATTACAAACTCGTGTTATTAAAGCCCTCGGTTTCACCTCGGGCTTATAACAAACACTCGTTTGTAATTCCTTACTTACCGCCCTAGATACACAATGTACTATTATTTCGGTTACAATGAGAGTGTTTAAAAATCATAAACCCACCAGCTGGCAGCAGGGTGGCGAAAGGTATTTTTGACAGTAGACGTCAAGATCCACCAATCACACCACCTGATTTTGACATCTACTGCCAAATAGACTTTTCGCCACCCTGCTGCCAGCTGGTGGATTTCTGATTTCTAAATACCCTCATTGGGTACTTGACTGTAGGTAACCGAAAGGCCGTAGCAGGATAAGGGAAGAAAAAATGCCCTTGAATGATTAAGAGCTGTTTATTTTTTCTATAGTTGCTTTCATTTAGTTGTATAATTGTGCAAAGTTTGGTTGAAAAATTCCCAGTGGTTCAGCCGGGAAAAAATAAAAACAAAATTTATGAAATTTCACGTATCTCTAAAACTATAAATCTTTATCATAATATCTTTAATTCATTTTGGTAAATTGATAGGTATGTATGCCTTAAAAGAAAATTGAGTCTCTATCTTTGCAATTTCTGTAAAAAACACGTAAGTCAAAATTTAAAAAAAAAGTTTTTTTGATACCTGAAGGAGTGACCACTCTAAGTGACATTTCTAAAAAAGCCTTATTTAACGATCTGTCAGTCATATAAGTTTGACGGTTAAAATCGAAAAGCAACAGTGTCAAAATTAAAAAACTATGTTGGTCGGATTCTGTTACATTTTATTCTTATACTATTCTAATCTAATACAGCCAAAGAACTTAAAAATAAATCTTCTTTGTAAAAAATTAAAAATAAATCAATTATTGACATTCCCATTAATATTGGCTTGAAAATATACAGGGTGGTTTTCGATAATCTGTACATATGAAAAGGGGTGAAATTTCGGCCACGTTTATCGGTAAAACTGATTTTAATTTTTGTTTGTGGTCATTCGTTTTTTTTTTACAGATTTTTAAACTTTCAGTGAAATTTTCGGCAGTACATCTGTTTGCCACGGTATAACTTTTGAACTAATTGCTTAAAATTGTAAGAAAAAATTGCAGGGTCATGGCAATAGACACGTTATTTAGTAGCAATAACAATAAACCACCGACTTGAAGAAAAACTCGTCAAAAAAAATTATAGTTGTGAAAAACGGCTGCAAAACTTCAGTTTTTTTTAAGGAAAACACCGTTTTTCTCGAAAGTTTGCGAATATTGTGACCATTTTTTCATGCTTATCTTCGTTTAGCACTTAATTGTGATCTTACAAACATTTTTTTCTTACAGCTTTGAACAATAAGATCAAAAGTTATACTGCGTCAAACAGATGTACTGCCCAAAATTTCATAGCAAACTAAAAATCTGTAAAAAATTTTTTTTTGCCCAGAAACAAAAATTAGTCATTTTTACCGATAAAATTAAATGGAATTTCACCCCTTTTAATATGTACAGATTATCGAAAACCAGCCTGTATTTGTATTAATTGTCGCCTTTTAACTTATAAAACCTTTTTTTTTTCAAATAGGTAATCATCATTATTTCTAATTAAGCCTTACTTATCGTTTCACCAGATATATTCATTCGTAGGTAGGGTGTTGTTCACACATTGCCGCAGTTGTGTACTACCTATCGCACGCAAGATATTTATCAAAAATTATTCAGCCTGCCGAAATTCTTAGTGGACATTTTTGAGAAACGGTATTAGTGTTACCGTTAATGAAGATAGCGATAGTGATTAAAATAAGAAGTAAAAGACATTTTTAAGTTGATACATATACGAGTAAATGCCATAAATTTATTTTATTTTTAGTTCTTAACAAAGAATATTTATGTTTAAGTTCTTTGGCTGTATTAGAATTGTATAAGAATAAAATGTAACAGAATCCGACCAACATAGTTTTTTAATTTTGACACTGTTGCTTTTCGATTTTAACCGTCAAACTTATATGACTGACAGATCGTTAAATAAGGTTTTTTTAGAAATGTCACTTAGAGTGGTCACTCCTTCAGGTATGAAAAAAACTTTTTTTTGAAATTTTGACTTACGTGTTTTTTACAGAATTTGCAAAGATAGAGACTCAATTTTCTTTTAAGGCATACATACTATTTAATTAACCAAAATGAATTAAAGATATTATGATAAAGATTTATAGTTTTAGAGATACGTCAAATTTCATAAATTTCGTTTTTATTTTTTCCCGGCTGAACCACTGGGAATTTTTCAACCAAACTTTGCACAATTATACAACTAAATGAAAGAAACTATAGAAAAAATAAACAGCTCTTAATCATTAAAGGGCATTTTTTCCTCCCTTATCCTGCTACGGCCTTTGTAAAAATTATACAAGATCCTGTTAAAGTAAGCATAATAAGGAAATATGTTCAAGTTTACAGTTTGATACCTAACGTGTAACTTTTTTTATGAGCCTTCAAAGTTGGATGGGAAAGTCCATTTTGAAAGTATACAATTATTAAAAACTATTAATACCGTTAAATAACCCATAAAATTTATAGTAACTTTTGTTATGAAACCGTTACGATAAACGCAAGTATTAACATAGTTGCAGAACAAAGTTATTGATTTCCCCAAACAACGTATGAGTAGTGACGTCACTGTATAACTGGCTTCAGTAGGGAGCGTTTCGGCACGTATTTGGAAAAGTCTAAAAATGTGATTTTAACATTGTAATATCTCGGTGAGTTTATGATATTGAAGTGGTTTTTTCACTAATATTTCTATTATTGAGAGGTGTTTCTATAACATATGACAGAAAAAAGTTGTCAAGTAGCCAATACTGTGTTCTGTATTGCGTATCTTTTAACTAAGGTAGTGTGAAAAAATCCTAAACCAAATGAGCTACAGGAAAACCATCTTTGACACCTTCAGGTCTTCTTAGTTTTTACTGTTTAGGTCTGGGGTCGGCAAACTTTTTAAAGAAAACCAGCCAGATGCCGAAAAAATATCTACTTTTCGGAAGCTGAAAGAGTTTTGTTACGATTATCCCCTATATTCAGTTCGGGCGTAACGAAACGGATTCAAAATTTGTACGGAAAAGTTGGGATATTAAGAACTTTTTTATTTCATAAATGAAAAGTGCTCATGATTCTGAGTAAAATGGTATAAGACACACCATGATTAGACAAAAAAAGTAAAAGGTAAATTTTTTCTGGAATTGACCCATAAGCCATTTATTAAGAGCTCCTTTAAATAACCAGATGGCATTCTGATGGCGACGGGTGGCGGGTGCTTCGGGTGCTTCAGCAATACGGAGTCTCTGTGGACGTGCGCTCGGCTCGGGGGCGCCGCGGCCGGCGACCGACCGTGGCGGTTCCCACTGTGGGACTACTACCACAGGCAGATCACCGGTACGTTGTAGCACCCCTATACCCCAGCTGTGGACCGCGGCCGGCGACCGACCGTGGCGGTTCCCGCTGTGGGACTACTACCACAGGCAGATCACCGGTACGTTGTAGCACCCCTATACCCCAGCTGTGGACCGCGGCCGGCGACCGACCGTGGCGGTTCCCGCTGTGGGACTACTACCACAGGCAGATCACCGGTACGTTGTAGCACCCCTATACCCCAGCTGTGGACCGCGGCCGGCGACCGACCGTGGCGGTTCCCGCTGTGGGACTACTACCACAGGCAGATCACCGGTACGTTGTAGCACCCCTATACCCCAGCTGTGGACCGCGGCCGGCGACCGACCGTGGCGGTTCCCGCTGTGGGACTACTACCACAGGCAGATCACCGGTACGTTGTAGCACCCCTATACCCCAGCTGTGGACCGCGGCCGGCGACCGACCGTGGCGGTTCCCACTGTGGGACTACTACCACAGGCAGATCACCGGTACGTTGTAGCACCCCGTACCCCAGCTGTGGACCGCGGCAGGCGACCGACCGTGGCAGTTCCCGCTGTGGGACTACTACCACAGGCAGATCACCGGTACGTTGTAGCACCCCGTACCCCAGCTGTGGACCGCGGCCGGCGACCGACCGTGGCGGTTCCCACTGTGGGACTACTACCACAGGCAGATCACCGGTACGTTGTAGCACCCCGTACCCCAGCTGTGGACCGCGGCCGGCGACCGACCGTGGCGGTTCCCACTGTGGGACTACTACCACAGGCAGATCACCGGTACGTTGTAGCACCCCGTACCCCAGCTGTGGACCGCGGCCGGCGACCGACCGTGGCGGTTCCCACTGTGGGACTACTACCACAGGCAGATCACCGGTACGTTGTAGCACCCCGTACCCCAGCTGTGGACCGCGGCAGGCGACCGACCGTGGCAGTTCCCGCTGTGGGACTACTACCACAGGCAGATCACCGGTACGTTGTAGCACCCCTGTAGCCCAGTCCCAGTGTTATGTGTCCTCTTATGTATATGTTATATGAGTGTAGATATGAGGAGCGATCTCTTATATGGAGGAACAGTAAAAAAAGTGTCTTTACGAATGAAGTCAATAAGAGTTCGAAAATCAAAATACCCACATAGTAGTGTGGGGGTACCGCATACGCATCTAACATCAGACTAGATTTTATCAGAAACGATTGATGTATTTTCAGATGATCCCGCAGTGGACCTGAGGAACAAAGGTTCAGGAAAGGCGTCGCCCTGCTTAGGTGCAGCTTTCCTAAAGGTACATATACTATAGTATAGTAGATTTTGTCACAAGGCAGTCAAATCTTATATTTACGGCGAGGACCTCCATTGATTCATAGCAAAACGAAGGACCATACTTGAAAATCCCGAGCAAGGATTCTGAACGCTGAGATTACGACGGAATGCAAATGTTAACGCCTAAAATGAAAATAAATTTTGCTACCGTGGGGTGTATACTGCTTTTCACGCCAACTATAAGGAAATAGTACGTTACTTATCTAGGGCGGTAAAACAAAGAATGTTTCAGATCGCAGGTATCTGACAATGCATGTATCTGGCAGGTATGCGATCTGAGGTTTTCTTTGTGACCGTCAAGATGGCGTACATCGTAAAGATATCCAGAATTTGATACTGCCAATAAATAGTACCGACGAAATACCCAGGTGAAAAATATAAACCCTTAAACTTTTCGAAATATAAGGCCTGTTTACGGTGTACGCTACCGGGCCGTCAAACTGGCGTAAACCGTTTGTATCTTTGGAACGGCCTCGTTTTCGGAAACGGTTTTAGCCTAGCCACGCGTAGCGGGCGGTTATTGCCACTTTATGGCCAGGTGATGTAAATATTACAGTATCTCTTTGGCCGTATTGAAAATCTCTCGATTCCGCTACGCTTAAATTTTTAACGCTTACCTGTACTTACGTTTACAGAACTTCGTGTGTGGGCCGTGGCTCCATATGGACACGACGGGTGTGGGCAAACTAGCCCACGACCCGCCCCCCTACTTGTGCCCCCGCCGCATGACGGGCCGGCCCACGCGTGCCCTAGTGCACACGCTGCTCAACGTCGCCCGCACCGAGGGCAAGGAGAAGAAAGACTGCCAATAGACAGGTCGGTACAACACACAAGCTCGCCCACTACCTGCCCCCCTAGCTGTAGACAGGTCGGTACCACACTCAAGCTAGCCCACGACCCGCCCCCCTACCTGTAGACAGGTCGGTACCACACTCAAGCTAGCCCACGACCCGCCCCCCTACCTGTAGACAGGTCGGTACCACACTCAAGCTAGCCCACGACCCGCCCCCCTACCTGTAGACAGGTCGGTACCACACTCAAGCTAGCCCACGACCCGCCCCCTACCTGTAGACAGGTCGGTACAACACACAAGCTAGCCCACGACACGACCCGCCCCCCTACCTGTAGACGGGTCAGTACAACACGCGAACTAGCCCACGACCCGCCCCCCTACCTGTAGACAGGTCGGTACAATACTCAATCCCTAGAAGATGCTGTCCCGTTGCTCCTTAACATAATCTTGGCTACGCCCTTGGGGTGACTACTTTTCTTTCCGTATACTTTTTTGCCAAGACAATCTAGAGCTACATAGAGAGAAAGAATCTATAGCTTCTGATTCCGAGTTTATTTGTGTGGCCAACACTGATATTCGTATTCAATACGGCGAAGCGTTCAATTTATTTGGGGCCAAACACGGTTGACTAACTATTAAGCAGTAAAGGGCTCAAATACTTGAAAAAGGTCAAGTCGGCGGGAATCGATTTCAATGGACGCCTCGCCGTTTATATATACTAAAAATATCAGTTTTGAAACAAATTTAGCGCGATGTAACAGCGAGCGGTGCGACATCTATTGCCCACTAGGAGAATTAGTTAAGTTTTCCTACTCCACACTAGGAGTCGCTACAAGAGCTGTTTTAAATTGTAATGACGTCTATATATTTTTGTGTTTACCTGAAAATGATTTCATTTCATTTATTTATTGTACCATGGTGTTTAAAATAAGGTGATTTGTATAAATAAATTAATATATTACGTCTTAACACGACGGGCACGAAATGAGCAGAGCTTGAATTACAATAGGGGCAAGACTGACTCACTCCGCGATTCCGTTGCGCGTTAATTTTACTTTCTCCTTCGCTTTGATTGGAATATGTTAATCTTGGTTTTCCCCTCTAGGATGTTCACAAAGAAAGCGTCATCTCGTATCAGATGTCCAATCATCGTTCCTCTCTGGCTCTGGATTGTTTTCAGCAAACTTCTTTGTTCCTTTGGTAGTCACCCGACAATATATTCCTTGCGAGTTGCAAGCAATGAAAGTTCAACGCATTTCAGCAAAGTTCAGCTCATATCGATACCTTTAGTTAAACTCAAAGGGCGTAAACGCCGCAGGTTCTAATAGCGTTTACGCCCTTTGAGTCTAAAGGTATCGATATATAGACGCTCGCGCGTGAGTGTCATGCCCTCATCATAGAAAACAGATTCACTTTAAACATGCTACGAATTGTGGCTAAACAATACGTCATTAAAACTTAAAATAGCTAGCACGTTACGTACTTTTTCAAGGGCATCGTTAATTGTTATCGCGTTTATCATAATCAGACAAAATGGCGAGAGCTCATTAGTTACAATAATGGTCACGTTACAGCGGATTAGCGTGGCGAATGAAATGCCATAAACAATGCATACCTATTTAGGAGACCTTCGAGGGCTCTATGATCACGTAGGTATGATACCTCTAAAATCCTCTCCTAGATGTCACCTCTAAAATGTATGCGATCTAAATGTAAATAAATTTTATGCCACACCTGGCCATAAAATGGCTTTTACCGCACGCTACGCGTACGGAAAATGCCGCTTTCCGACCAAGTGTAGACATAAAATTATGTACACAACACGGCAGGTAATAAAGAAAACCCGCGATCGCATATTTACGTCCCTCGCTTGCAGCTCGGGCCGCAAACATCTGCGATCTCGGCCTTTCTTTGTTTTACCACCCTAGTTGTGTAATGTACTAATAAAGCATCCGTCCCTCTCGCTACTAAGTAATAATATCAGTCAAATCATGTGCTTTGCGTTTTACGCAATTATCATCTATCAGCCACAGACGTCTACTGTTGGACATAGGCCTCCCCCAAAACCGCCACAAAGTTCGGTTGTGAGCAGACTGCATCCACAGACTCGCCGCTATTTTTACGAGATCGTCCTTCCACCGACAGTCGACACGACGTGCAGTCCACCAATACTTTCTCAGATTGTCCCTCGATGCTATTGACAGAGGGATCATCAGGGCAGGGAGGGTAGGGGGTTATTGCCAGTTACCGTCAAATGGGGGAAAATGAGACTGGTGTATTAAATAGGACAAAATGTAGGGTAACCTTTGATCACTTGTCATGGCAACATCGTTAGAAATATTCACGTCAGTTTGCTGTCAACTCAGCCGCAACAACATCGCGTTCACACAGGTAAGGCAAAAAAGTTGTTATTTCTATTACAAATTCTGTAAAAATGCGATCCTGCACGTGCTTCCAAACTGATGTTTTTTTTGGTCTGTAAAACAGTGTCTGCCACGACTTCCGTATTAAATGTTTCACAATAAAAGTCCCAGTAATCTAACCTCACTTTATCACCGATCGTTTGAAATTGACATTACCCCAGTAATGCCAACCATCGCGAAAAAAAAACACAGAAAAGTAAAGGTGCGTTCACATTCGGGAAAATTGGGACGGGGAAAATCTGGAGAAAAAATTTATAGGAAAAGTTATAAACGATGATTTTTTTATATATTTTAATATAATTAGGTTAAGATTGTGATTTCCTACGCAATAACCTAATAAAAGACTGATTAAAAGTAGATCTCCATTGTAAAATTAAGTTTAAAAGTTTCAAAGAAGATTTTTTTGAATTATGTTATTTTTTTTTAATAAACGTGTTCGTTGTGAACAGACCTTTACTAGTGCATTTTTTTAAAACGTTATAAGTGTCCTAAGTTGCTAAATGTGCCGTGTAACTTCGATAAAAGTCACGAAACAGTTGTTGTCTTAAATTACCCCACCTTACAGTCTAAGTTGGGACAGCCATAAAAAAAAATATATAAATAAAACTATTCATATACCTGTTAATATTATATGCAAAACAGAAAATTTAAGTACAGACTGTAAGCTGAGGCCAGCAAACAGATTGCTGACCCTGTTATAACTATGTTTTTTTTGCCCGGGAATTTGAAAATCGTCTCATTTTCCCCCGTTTGACGGTACATATTTTGCCATCTCGTCAGGATTGGCATTGCTAGTACAAAGTACATACATTCGTGGCATGAATTGCTTACAACACAACTGACTTGTTCAGAAGTTCTGCCGCATCCGCATCGTCTAGACTTCTAGAGCTTCACCTAACTGTGTCCGTCAAGATAGCGTACACCGTAAAGATATTCAGAATCTGATGCAGCCAATAAATAGTACCGACGAAATACCTAGGTGAAAAAAGTAGTACCCTTAAACTTTCTGAAATATAAGGCCTGTTCACGGTGTACGGACGTCAAGCTGGCGTACACAGTTTGTATCTCTGAAACGGCTTTGTTTTTGGAAACGATTTATATCTCAAAAAATAGTACCCTAGGACGTGTCCGTCAAGATAGCGTACACCGTAAAGATATTCAAAATCTGATGCTGCCAATAAATAGTACCCAAATAGTACCGACGAAATACCTAGGTGAAAAAAATAGTACCCTTAAACTTTTCGAAATATAAGGCCTGTTCACGGTGTACGCTACCGGGGCGTCAAGCTGGCGTACACCGCTTGTATCTTTGGAACGGCTTCGTTTTCGGAAACGCTTTATATGTCAAAAAATAGTACCCAAATAGTACCCTAGGGCCCTAAAATTTCATTTCTCTAGCTATCGTAGAAGCCGAGATATTCGATGGCTTAACGGTGTACAATATTTCGCACCGTCAAGCTGGCGTACCCGGGAATTTTATATAGAAAGACTTCAAATTCGGAAATGAGGTATATACCAATAAATAGTACTACAAATAGTACCCCTTTTTCATTAATAATAATATACAAAAAGTATATAGAGAACTGAAAAAAATCAAGACAAACTTCTACATAGTAAAAGTACAGGCACGCGAAAAAGTCTTTGGTATTTTAATCACTTTATGCTTTTTTGTTCACAAGGGGCGTAAAGTAGAGGTATATATCAAAATATACATGCTCTATGATTGTATGTACGTTATATGTGTACGTCGTTTATAAATCCTATAACTTACTAATGGTTATCGTTACGAAATACGCACCGTATAGGAGTTTCTCGTACGTAATCAGACTTTGATTTTTATTTATTTCTATACAATAAATTGATGTTTTCAAATCAAGGACGTTATCAATTCCATCCGTAGATGTTTGTAATATTATTTATTATCGAGCGTAAGGACAAAAACAAGTTTGACGGCCGGCGATGTTGGCAGGTACCTATATAAAAAAAGGTTTCCGGCTGCATAGCCAAACGTTAAGTAAATTTATGCTCACTTCAAACCCGATAAGAACTAGTTTTGCTTAATCTTAACAGAAAAGAGTATTCGGTATGAGAAAAGTTAGAGCTCTATCGATGACTGTACTAAGATGCATTTGTATGGAGAAGTTTGCCTTGATTTTTTTCAGTCTTCTATATAGTTTTTGTATATTATTATTAATGAAAAAGGGGTACTATTTATTGGTATACCTCATTTCGGAATTTGAAGTCTTTCTACGTGAAATTCCCGGGTACGCCAGCTTGACGGTGCGAAATTTTGTACACCGTTAAGTAGCGATGCAGACTCGTATTTACACGACGTAATAATAACACCTTTATCGCTCCAACATCAGTGGGCAATCGCTTTAAGATTGCGAAGTTAATTTGCTTCATACTAGGAATAGAATTTGTATTCAATGTGGGATTTTTTTACAGGAGTCGGGAGTCACTTCGGTTTTGTTCACCTCATCGTTCGGCGAGCACAACTCGCGTCCGTGTCTGTTCGCAGCATCTGTCTCGAGCCAGGGACAGATGCTATTGTAATGTTACCGACGTCACGACGCGCGAAATACAAAACAGAGTTACGTATCCATATTTCGAATGTTTCCCAGATATCATAAAATAGACTCGAATGTTTTTTTTTTAAATCCAGGATTATGATGTATAAGACTTCATAACTGTTCCAGAAACGTTTTATCAAGCATAAATAAACGAAAATCTGGGAAACATTCGGAACTTAGATAGGTTACCTACTCAAAATTAGCATTTTTTGCACTTTCACGTCACGGCGTCATCATTGATGATGGCTCTGCTAAGACGTGGGAGTGAGAGAGGTGCCTGTACAAACTCTTAAGACCAAATGCTGTCAAACGAACGCAAACCAAAAACTACGTTATGCTCTGATTATAAGGTAGTTTTTGGCTTGCATTCGTTTGGGGTCATCCATAAAGTACGTTACACTTAATTTCGGGATTTTTTTACCCCTCCCCCATCCTTGTCACAGTTGGTCGCATTTGTGAGACCCCCCCCCTCTAGTGTGTCGTCACATTTTGCAATTTTACATCTAGAAATTATTAAATAAAAATAGCAGTTCCGAAATTAGTTTTATTTCCATTTAAATATTTTTTTATTATAATTGATTTTTAAAAGCTATAATTTTAATGAACTCTTCAAGAAAACATTTTAAACCTTATTCCCGAGTTGGAAATATTTTTAAGTTACTAGTTCAAATTTAGCATTTTAACACTTAAGATGTATTAGATTTTGAAATGTGACGTCACGAAACTTAGGACCCCTTCCACCCCTTGTCACATGTCACATTTCGTCGACCCCCTCCCCCCCTCTTATAGTGTGACGTACTTTATGGATGACCCGTTTGACAGCATTTGGTCTTGTACGGATTATAGTTTTTGCTCTTCGCGCATCCTGACGCTCCAAGTCGCTTGTGGTGCTAGCCGAGCTTAGGCGGGGTTCGGACAATGACAACACAATATACAGCCATTCAGAATGTAATTGTTTTATGCAATAAATATAATTTGGAAATACTAACAGAGTGTTTACTTCATTACATAGATTTGAGAAATGTACACATGACAGGCTACAAGTAATTATACAGCTTCGTGTTCCTAGTAAGAGGTATATAGAAAAGGTACTAGTGATCAGGAGGCGACTAGGAGAAATAGGCGAAATTAATCTACACTCCGGTCGGAAATGAAACACCGATGCTTATTGACCTAAAAATGAAGAAACATTTATTTTCAGTATGTCTTTTGTATAATTTAATAACAGAATGAATCAAGTGTGTCAAGAGAATAACAGAGCGGATTACTTTCCATTTCGATAGAATAAGTTTCACCAACAATAGAAATATAATATTTATCAAGTCATTTACAGTTACAAATGCAGTACCAATAAATCTAATTTATTCGTTTACTGAGTTAGTTAAATTTAAACATTTATTATGATCGTTAATGTACACGGAGCGGGGGAGCCCCCCGGCGCTCGCCGCTACTGATTCTTACGGGCACAGTATAGTATATTTTTTTGGGTTTTTTTAAGTTTTTATTCATCACGTACTTTATAAATATCTCATACTTGAAAAAAAAGACATTAAAATGTATCGGGTGCGGCGACGCCACACACACACGCAGCAGGCACGCACACGGCGCTAGCGGCACGCACACGCGCGCGGCGCGCGCATGCACACACACACACACGCGCGCGCACGGACGGCGCTGGCCGCCGCTACCATCACATTGCGACGTTTCACACCTATTCGTTTTCCCTTTGTACCGCTACAGTTAAAATTGTTTCTTACATAGTAAAATTAACGGAATAGTTTAAAATCTAAATAAAAAGGAGAGGCGGAGGCGCCGGCGCGCCGCGCCTGCGCACGTTACAATATATCATTCAACTGAAACGATGTCAATATTTAAATTTATCGCAAACACTAGAGAAATGCAGGTCCAATACGATGGTAATATTGTGTGTCATGAAACAAAATGTATATTTGAATTCTCTGCTTTTTACACACACACAAGCCGCCGGCTCACTTCGACGTCATCATGGTGACGAATTCTGCAAACAAACAAACAGACGAGATCAGTGGAGGCCCGGGACTTAGCACCTACGGCTGGACAGAATGTTAGAATATTAAACACAACAGATAAATCCGATACACGTGAGATGCACTAGGAAGGCGAACCGCTAATTATTAGACAGTAAACCGATAGACAGATATAAATCGATAGTTGAACCTTCGGGTTGAACAATGAGGGTTATTCCCACCTATTACCACCAAATTGATTTAGTGGTAAGAGCTGGGATTTTTTTTCCCATCAGTTACCACTAAAACCATACATTTAGTGGTAACAAGTGGGAAAAAAAAATCCCATCTGTTACCACTAAATCAATTTGGTGGTAACAGGTGGGAATAACCCAACAATGAGAATACAAACATGTGCTTGATGTACGAAACGAACAACATAGAGACCGGTAACATTCCACCTGGTCATGCCACTACGGGGTCGTGAGAAATACCACCCTCTGTGGTAGCGGGCGCGGGCGGGCCGAGGTGGTATTTCAGAACTAAACGCTATACAGATATTAGACATGCACCAGTATTAAGAAACATCCTAAGTTTCCCAACGTAGAAATCGATTGGAATTTTGTCGGCGTTCGCATTTGATACCAACTGTAACTCTAGCACAATTACACCGAGCGATTCTGTCGCGAGACACGCATTACCTAAGGTTAACCGAGGTAATTGCGTCTATTGGGGCAAATGCGTCTTTTAAAGATCTATTAAATCTGAACTTTTTAAAATTACTCCTACCCTACCTGCCTGTAAAGTAGGTACAGCGTATACTACAGGCAGGTACGGTGAAATAACTTTAAAGATTTAGGATTTAATCGAATCTTTAAAAGACGCATTTACCCCCATAGATAGACGCAATTACCCCGGTTAACCTTATCACTTCCTATTCATTACAGTGCAAGAGAGATAGGTAATGATGTCTCACGACAAGCGAAGTCGCGGTCAGTTGTACTAGCCCGGGTGCCTTTAAACATTTTTCAAGTGACAAAGTTGCAAACGACGGTTCTACGTAAACCATTCGAGGGGATCCAGTAACCATACGCGCCGATGGTTGCTCGGTCCCACAGATATATATCGAGATATAAAAAAAGCGTATGTGCCTCGCGTGCTAAAAAGAAAGAAGTTGTTTGCTCGCCGTCAACATTATTATCAGATGTTTTATTGTCCAAATACTTACCACCAAATGGAATGGACCCTTCGGCCACTTAGGAAACCAAAGGTTCGAAACCAGTTTAGAACACAGAATTATTTTTTTTCTTAGGAAACCTGGTTTCGAATAAAGAAAAATAATTCTGTTTTCCAAACTGGTTTCCAATACAGAATATAAAATCTCGTTTTGAAACTCATTCAATATGTATTTACGTCGCAGGGTTATGATGAAAACTGGGCTTTGACCAAATCCCTCCGCTACCCAAAGGTTGCCTGGAAGAGATCGCTTCCTAGCGATAAGACCGCCTGTTGTATCTGCTGGGAGTTCATCATCGCCATTAGGGATTTGATCAAAGCCCTGTTTTTATCATATCCAGGCGATATACGTATTGAACGGGTTTCAAAAGAAGACTCTACATTCTGTATTGGAAACCAGTTTAGAAAATGGAATTATTTTTCTTTATTCGAAACTAGGTCTCCTAAAAAGAAAAATAATTCTGTATTCTAAACTGGTTTCGAACCTTTGGTTTCCAAAGTGGCCGAAGGGGGAATGGAAAATTTATGTTTTCCATAATTAAATTACACTCTTGACATCAAAACGCCTCTCGATATATTTCTGTGTTCGGTCCCGCTCGAGAACAACCGACAGTCAAGTGAGACCCAGTAAGAGAGTGAGATGCGAGCGGGGTGGGGCGGGGCAGCTAACAGTCCAGTGGCCCTATGATGGTAACGTCTGTCTCGTTACAGATAAATGATAAAGCACAGTCACGCCCCGAAGTAAAAGCGACGGATGTTGTACCATTTATCGCGTGACAGAGGTTACCATAATAGGTCCGCATGTGAAGAGGAACAGTTAATAACGGGTAGCAAACCATTCAGAACACTGGCAGGTACCTATGGTGTTGTAGGCCGTCGGGCTACACTACGGGGGGTATGTATCACAGCGTTATTGCGGTTAGTTACGAGAGGGGTACGTCGCGGCAGCAACCGCGCGAGAATACGAGTTTGGCGAGGGCATGGAAGTCTGCAAGAGAGAAACGAGCTGTAGCTTCGCTAGCCCACCCCGTGTCACGTCATACTAACTAGTGATGTAACGAATATTCGCAAAATTGACGATATTCGCATTCGTATTCGCAAAAATCGTTGCGAATATATTGCGAATAATTTTGGTGCATTTTACATCCTAAAATTAAAGAAAAAAATAGTAATTAAAAACTCTTTTAGAAAAGTACCGAAATAACATAAAAATAAGATATTTATTTTTGACCACCGGTTCCAATTTTTCTGCCGCATGCATAATCAAAATCATTATTTTTAGGTAACGATTTTTTCTATAAACTTCATTACTTATTTTATTGCAAAACTGAAGTAAATTTAAGTTAATCGTAATTGAAAACTAAGTATTGAATTTTCAAAGTTAATAATTTCGTTTATTTCCAGTATTATAAAATTGTATAACCAATATTCGCGCGCGAATATCAACGTCGATTATTCGTTTTCGCATTCGCGAATGTCCAAAAACCGATATTCGTTACATCCCTAATACTAACACAGCAGGCAACAAACATCCGGTACACAACTAGCGGGATACCACGGGTTACATTGGAATTACGGTTCAGTGCATTCCTACTCTTCCAGAATGGTTTTGTATTATTTCGCTTGCATTCGCCGACTTTATGACTCCGTTCAGTTGTTTTTCGTTCGTCCAATTTCAGAGAGTGCCAAAGATTACCAAAACACCGCGAATAAGTCGGGAAAACAAGACTCCTGTTTAGCACTTGTTTACCGACCTCCCGAATCTAGATTTAGATCTTGCCGTATAATTTGGCTCGCGATTGACGAAAAATACTACGAAAATTGAGTCGCATCTTTGATTCTGGGGGTCCGTTCGAAGGTGCGCGTTCCGTGGCTAATTTGCACAAATTATGGTTTTGGGTATGATAAATGTGCGAAATTTCGCGAGTACGGTTTGTGGCTTGTACGCGACGAGACATTTACGAGGGGCGTCGTACGTGTTGTTGACAACCGGCGCATCGCCACGTGACGCTGGCGCGCGCCCAAACGCAACGCTTCTTTATAATCGCAGAAACATAACACTGTATCCATGCAGCGCTCGTCTTACAGCGATGGCCGATACTTGTCGCATTCTTTGTTACACAGTCGTTCTCCCTTCTTTCCTACCGTCCACCTCCCGAGACCACCTGGGTAAACCGTTGAAATTTTTTTTTACTACCGTTCACCTTTGACCACCTTGGTGTACGATGGAAAAATTTTCATTTCCACCGTACACCTTGTTATCAATACGGCGTACCTACCTATTATCAGAACTCTTCAGATTTCAAGTTTGTCTATATAATTTCAATATGGCATTGACAACTACTATTCCGGTTTCTTGTAGTTCTTATTTAAATGTATATACATAAAAATGGAAAATTTAATTAAATAAATTTCAGAGGTGGACGGTCACCAATATAAATTATACGATATAATTGAGGGTGAACGGTAGTAAAAAAAAAAATTCAACGGTTCACCTAGGTGGTCTCGGGAGGTGGACGGTGGGAAAGAAGGGGTCGTTCTCCCAGCACTATTTTCCTGAGATTTCGCGAGGGTTTGTGAAGTTAAATACGATTTCTTTCCGAGCACGCAAACCGTTTACTGGCGGCAACGACCCGAAACCCACGGAGAATCATGACACGGTATTTACAGCATTAACTCGATTCCTCTGAACTTAATGACGGTTTGTAAGCGCTATCGTAATTTATGAGATATCTTAAAAGAGCACACGGCATTGGATGATTTAAATTTTTCGGTGTTCGTAAATCACGAGTATCATAAATGTTAGGCGAGCGAGTTTGTTTTCTCGGGGGAGAATTTATCGAGTCTCTGGAGTTATCGAAATAGCTCCACCACCGGGTTAGTTCGCGACACGCATGCGGGACGGACCGCTAGAGGGTGGTATTCTCCTAGCTCTTACACATACCATATCTATTTGTACATAGCGTGCCGAGCCAAAAGGGCGAAATATGTCGCTGTGACGCTATCAGCCGTTTTGGCTTAGCATTCATGCAGTCGGCAGACCTACACGGATGGAAAACTCAAACTCTCTCTTGACAAGTTATGTGTGAATTATTTCGAGTTTTTCATCCATCTTGATACATTTGTCGCCGACTGTATTATCATATCGAAGCTTGTTGTCAGTCCGTTACATTTAGGACTGACCACAAGAATAGTTACAGTAGATTTTGCAAAGCCACCTACCATGAGCGAGGCTTGCAACCTTTCAGAAGCTTTATACTATAAAAGGCTCTGGACATCTTAGGAGACAAGTACATAATTTACATAACAAATGCCTATATGGCTATATCTATTCGATGAGGACACGTAGAAATCGGTATCCCATGAATGTAACATGGCGTGACGTATCATGGGTGAAGTGCCAGAATTTTGGTCGCCAATTTATGTGGTATGCAGCCGCTTCGACGATGTTCATTCATCTGTAGGTCAAATAGACTGAGGCAAACATCCGTCCCTTTCTGTCTTATATGCAAGTGCGAAAGATATCTAGGGCTATATACGTCCTTGTGCTCTTAACATGACCAGAGCCCTCTAGTGGCGTGACGTCAATTTCACCACAAGCTTGAACGATTGCGGGTTACTTTCTCAACTTTATCAACGCTAATATCTTAATAATAAAGGTGTCTCTTTCTGACAAGTATGTGCGAGAGGCAGATCATTCGCGAATATAAACGCGACCATGATACGTCTTCCGGGAATCATGTTCTATCGACGGCACGCCACCGTTTCCTACCAACTAGACACGAAAGATGGCACTTCACTCGGCTCAATACCAGCCAAACGCCACACTATATCATATATTATCTTAATGTTCGTGCTACACGATATTAAAGCGATAAAGACATAAATGCAGGTGTGGCCAAGGTTTTAATGCATCTGACGTAATGCCATTATTAATGACGTGATCGATAATTCGGGTCTTCAACACATCAAAGCATTTTTGATGCTTAGTCAGTTTCTTTACTTTTAAAGGGTCTTTAGTCACCTGTCTTATGTGTCAGTCTTATGCATATTTTTACAAAAGCTTCAAAATAACGTGTAACATCAGTAAGAAGGAAGATACCTATAGTGTGATTTGGGTTAATACAGCCAAGAGAAGTGCCTTTACGTATGACCCAAGTTAGCACCTGATTTTTACGTTTCTTTGATGCAATAGATACTTTCCAGTTGTCCGATGCTTTATGCAAGAGGAGTTTGAGCTTTTCTAACATTTTAACTGCAGACTTTATTGTGTTACATAAAGACGTGTTTTATGACTGCGAATGTGTTATGAGAATTTAGGTTTGATTTGTATTTTACAGTTTTACGGAACAAACAAAGAAAAATATGTGAGGTGCAAACTTAGTGCGGGGCAGTTTGCGGATAGTGATGTGTTCTTTTGAGGATATTTCCTAAGTTGTGTGGGAAATTTAAAAAAAATCCTTAAGTGACAATACGGCTCTCGCCGTGAATGCCGAGAGGGTAGGGAGGTCCGGAGAGGAGAATGTAAAGCGAGGCGAGCGAGAAGCAAACTTGGGTCAAGCGTGTAGTAAAAAGGTAAGTGACATAGTATGTCAGACATAGAGTCTGGCTAATGAAAGATGAGACTGACATTTATTCCAAACTTTTTAAATGGCGACATTATACAAACGTCAAATGTGTCAAACGTCATTAGATTTCTGAGTATAGTATGCTGTGGTGATTTTGATACTCAATATGCAACATAAGAAAGTAACAGTTTCCGAAAATACTTACTGAATTGTTTTGCTTTTCTTTCCGTGGCTAATGTGGGGAGTAAATATATATCATAAATAAACACTAACACTCTAATAAAAGCTATGTACTTACCAATTTTCACTAAAATCGGAAGAATTAAAAAGGTGACAACTCAAAAATCGGCTCAAGTATCATTACCGTTTTTGTCACCCTATAAACAGTGTTGCAACCCGTTGTTTTTTTAAATTTGCCGCTATTTTTTAGTCTCATCTTTCATTAGCCAGACTCTACCCTTGTAATTGCCTTGTCTTTCTCTAACAATATCAGAAAAAATGGAAACCAACCAATGCAAGGTGCAAACTTGGGTCAACTTTGTAGTAAAGGTAAGTAGCGACGTACCCTCGTAATTGACCTGGCCGTCGCCGTCGATATCGGCCTCGCGGATCATCTCATCGACCTCCTCGTCGGTGAGCTTCTCCCCGAGGTTGGTCATGACGTGGCGTAGCTCGGCCGCCGAGATGAAGCCGTTGCCGTCCTTGTCGAACACGCGGAAGGCCTCACGGATCTCTTCCTCGCTGTCCGTGTCCTTCATCTTGCGGGCCATCATTGTGAGGAACTCGGGGAAGTCTATCGTGCCGTTACCTGGAATACGATGCGGTGGTATGTTAGTTTTTGTTTGTTTAAACTTTGTTTCATAAATTTCATAATACAGGAGTAGAAATGACGATCTTAATGCCATAAGGCATTCTCTACCAGTTAGCCGCCGAGGTGAATAGATATATTAGATTAATCACAAACTTTATAGTCTAAGACCGCCAACTTGTCACTACGACTAGTTTTTTGCCATTTGATTTTATCTGACTGCTTACATCGTTACTGATAAAATTGTAAATTCAACTTTCTACAACTCTGAGTCATGAATACAAGAATAAAGTTTTTCTTGTAAATAAGTGCGACGTACGATTTGGGAAAGTGAACAACGCCATCTCTTGGACAATCTGCGGTCAAAGTTACTTCGTACCTTCTGGTATTATAATATATGCGAGTTGATTCTAACCTAAGGTATCACATCTGTATATCAGTTCCCTTTATTAATAAATTCTAATTGCAAACCGGCAATAACGTATCTTTTGCCAGGGAATCCATCGGTATTAGTGGAAATACATGTATATGCGTGTATGATAAGTATTAAACAAGACTATCATTATACTACGATTGACGGAAGACCGTTTTGTTAAAAGTCAACCCCATATTGTACAATTGGATCGAAGTAATTGAAAATATTTCATTGTGACTTATAATATATTACCAGACATCGTTAGCTGTCAATCATTTCCATTAAAATGATGTATGTTAATGGCGTTCTACTTGAATATCCTAACACATCGATACCTTTATACTCAAAGGGTTGAGTATAACGGTATCGATATGTTTTAATGAGCATGATTATAATATTGACAGTTTTCTGCAATTATCACCAATTGTAAAAAAACGATTGAAACTAATTTAATCGCGCATATTACTTAATTTTGCGTCCTGACGATTCGTACCCCTTTATAGCGTTCGTGCTAAGTCTACCCACGACCAACGGTCTAAAAATGTGAAAAATCGTGTGACGTACTTTGTGAATGACCCCAAATATAAGCGTTTTAATCCATTTAAATTGCTTTATTATATTGAAATTGGTTTATTTATTATCCTGATAATACGTAGGCATTAAGTCAGCAGTGACTAAGGCTCAGCTCACATCATCAATGCTTCATTTTACGGTATATATATTCCATTATAATATCTTGAGCGAGCAGACTACCTCGCTACAGTTTCCAACGATCTTTTTCAAGAACTTGAAATCTTTGTTCTCGTAAAACTAAAAACACTGTATACAAAACGTGTTATTTCTCCCAAACATTCAACGAGTTTTACGTAAACGATGATGTAACGCTAATTAGTCTCATTAATCAATCCGCATGTTAATATCGTTAATATCATCAGCCCGTGTGGGCCGCGAAGTTCACGGGACCAACCTTGGCACCTGGGCCTGATGGAATATTTTCAGATTCGGTAAATATTATTACTAGGACAAGCTTTGTTTATGCGAAGAACCGTATGAGACGTGATGTGACCCTAATTGACGATCCGAAAATAAAGCCTAATAAATAAAACCCGTCGGAAACGTCGCTAGTGAATGGGTAATAGTTATTATAATAAAGTATCAAAGGTTTCTTAGCTAGAGATCTTAGAGCAACGCGAACAGCTTAGGGAGGGAGCAACCATAGCCAGACATTCTCTGCCAAGTGGCCTTCGAATAGCATGACAAGTCGATCTTTACATGTATATTTGTGGCAGTGAAATTATCAGTTATAATTTATAATATGTTAGTATCGTAGTGTCAGACAATTATATATACGCTTTTTTAAGTGGTTTCCCCCGCAAAAGTTGGCAGACAGTTTTGTATCGGAAAAAATTGTTATGGCGACTGCCTTCGTCGCTTGCTCTAAGCTGGAGAAGGAAGTGAAGTGACAAATTATCGGTTTATTCAATCAGGCGCGGCGGAGGCCGGCGATAGATTAGTGTCCCACTCAATAGACGCCGACTCGGCGAAGCTATTGTTCCGCCAGGCTCTATGACTTCTCAATTGGGAGGGATACCATTGTTTCATAAATACCGATCACCGCATAGATCTTTGGTATAACCGAAAACGTTTATTAATACAATAATATCCTGAATTTCAGAAGAAAATAACTTCAATGCACATTAAACATGATTCCAGGAAACTATATTCTAGATTCGTCAAGGGAAACAATGGGATTCTCAAACGTCGTGAGTTAGATTTACGGCGCAATAAAGACTTATGAAGGCGTATGATTCGAATTGCCCATAAATGTGCCATAAAGATATAATATACTCATGTATAACGCAACTATGTAAGCTAGCCACGTGTTGGTTACAGGAGACTAAATGCCGTTTTGGCAAGCAAAAACGGTACACAGCAAGCATTTTGCACAATGAAACGTATTGTTCATCATATCGCAGTGACATCATTGGCCCTGATTAAATCATCCGCACATGGCAACGGCCGAAATTTGGGCAAACACGGCTCGTTGCTTGCTGACGATGTGTCAGTGTTATCACTAACATTAACACGTCCATAAACACGAGCGGGGCTATTAAAAAATTCCAAGCTGGACGAC
Source organism: Eudemis profundana (assembly GCA_947034925.1). Taxonomy (NCBI): domain Eukaryota; kingdom Metazoa; phylum Arthropoda; class Insecta; order Lepidoptera; family Tortricidae; genus Eudemis; species Eudemis profundana. Next base: position 5,334,736 of record OX344804.1, on the reverse strand, counting down.
ACATGGGGTGCGAGGACAAACAATCCACGACGTGTAAAGCATTTTTAATAAGAGCGTTAACATGAGTGGAAAATGCCATATACGAAACGCAGTCACTCATGAAGAATTAGCGACAAGGACGGAATTGCGATTCTAGCGGTCTCCTCGGATAATCCATTAGGTTTGCAACCGGTGCAAACAGGGGCATGTTGTGAATAATTCAGACCTAACAAAGCTCGCGAAGCCTTTCGGAAGCGCGATCCGATCCGCACGACCACACATTTCGCGAATCCGCGAAATAGAATAATTTACGATCAAGATCGCGAGGGATTTAGTGATGCTCATTAAAATTCTAGTATTGCTTTGCGTTGTAAATCTGTATCAAATATACAGGAAATTATTGCTCAGTTGCCTAGCGTAACCCAAAATATTTTACCTTGATTTTACGTGACGTTTCTACGTAATAGAACATACCCACTTTATCCTGCTCTCAGTATTCGGCTAGGGTTTTCTGTGCAGGCTTCTATTATCTTCCTCAAGATAGCTTTATTTCTCCGTAACCAATACGGCTCAATATTAATTATGGAAACTAAATATGTTCACATACAGATCCTCGCCACTTTTTGGTTCAGATCCTACCTTTTACAGAATGAGAGGAGTCCTATTTCGAGAAATAGGACCTCGTATCTGGCGATGACAGCATCGGGTGAACGCTCCGTCAAGGTGCAAAAATAAGTGAGAGTTAAGTTTGGCGCTTCTAATTGTGGGTTAACCTTTGCGAGGTGGTCCGCGGGCTATTTATACCGGCAGCGCGATACGCTGAACTTTCGAGAATGCACGCCGCATTCCGACCACTTGTTCTAACACCGCACCTGGGCCGATCGGAACACTTGTCACCTCTCGGCTGGTTTCCCGATCTTAGTCACGTAATAAGTCTTAGGGTCGAGTAATGAAGCTATCGATTGAGCGATTATAAGTTGAATCTTTCTGGGTGAAGTTCATTGGTATTTGTTCTAGCAGAATACAATAGTCGATAACATTTCAGAGTATGAAATATATGGCAGAGCCTATGCCATTTGAGGGTGGTGGGTGGAGGGGGCAACAATGGCGTCGCCTTGAACTCGCGCCGCGACTGCAGCCATGTTTGTTGTTTTTGCATCGTTCTCACAGCAAACTGGAAACTCCGAGTTGCCATGTTTATCGTAAAGAACATAAACACCACATTGTATGGGTGTAACCTCAAAATATTTATGAAAAACCGTTTGGTCAAGGACTAGTACGCGGTTTTAAGGAAACACTTGGCATTTAAATGCCAACAGGAATTTCCGTCGAGTAGTGAGGATAATTAGTTGGTTGAGCGAGTGACCAAGCAGGATAAACAGACCGTCACCGCAACATCATTACATGCCCTGAGTAACATGTTGCTATGGTGTAATTTTAGGATTTTTCTTTAGACATTATTAAACGGTGATCTATCCTTACCCGACGAATAAAATGGTTTCAATAACAAGTAAGCGCGCTTCAGAAAACCCTGATAATAACTCAATCTGTGGTTGGATTAGCTGGCATCATGTTCCTTGTGTCCACATCTACCTGTATACCGAGGTACGTAGGTATGCGTGTTTGTAGGGCGTTGCGGGCGTCTCGGATGGCTTCCCCTGGTCGATACCGCTGCGTGTGAATTGTAACGCAGCCTGCAAGCTGTGTGGCTTCAACGACGATTCTATACAATCTCATTATTGTACAACCTTATTTAGCTGTTGATAACTGTCTTACTTTCCCTTTCAGGTACCTTTGAATCTATTATATTTGTGCATTAAATATCTCTTTTCACGGTCATAAGTATCAGATGATGTTATACGAATCAACAGAATTTCTAAGCCAAATTATTCAAATACCCTCATGTCAAACTCACAATTAATACAGATTGAAGCAATTATAAAAAAAACATCCAGTTAACATCTGGTCCTATACTTTAAAGATACACTATCCAAATATAAGACTGTCAAATCTTGATCAAGTCATAACGTTATAATTCCGGCGAGAGGGAGTCGATTAAAATGGCAACGAAGCGACCAACTGCAATCAAACCGACAATCTAAAAGCAATTTTGTAAACACGCGTCGCTTTCGGGGAAAGTTTGTTCCGCTCAAGCCAGAGTTCTCCTCTATAACACAGCCATTTAAATTCAAAACGACATATTCTTCGTAATCAACTAGAACATAAGTCTTTTTCGTACGAGATATGCACCCACACGAGCGTTATCACACGGCTATAAGAAGAGATGAACTCACTCCCATTGTCTTGCGAAAATTACATTATTCAGCAAGAGTTTATCCGCAATGAAAACCAAATGAGCTTTATATAAAGCGTTAAGATTTATAGTTCATTAGTCCATGGTTTAGATCAGCGTCAGAGCTTCAAACTAGGGATAGAGTCTGTGCGGAAAGAGAATAGGCGTGGCGAAAAACGGAACTAACCTAACCAGTATGGCCACAGAACAGAAAATACGGCAAATACGGTAGAAAAGCATTACAGCGCCCCCCAATCTAAATCCTATTCTCTTTCCGCACAGACTCTATAAGGATACATAATTTTGCGGATACGATACCGACACCGAATATTGTAGTAAATAATCGTCGATACCGATATCGTAGCTAAATAATGAAGTATACACGACAGACATTTGTATGTCCTTTTTATACCTAAAACTTGGCTATATTTAACAGAGACTCAACCTTGAAAGTGTTAAGTAAAAATAAATAAATCCTTAGCTCAAAAGTCAAAGAAAATATTTATTATGAAACAAAGAGGTAACTATTAACAAAGTAATTATCATTGCACAAGGTAAGAAACCGATACATGAATTAAGTCAATAAGTAAAATTACTTTTTGCAGATTTTTTTTTCAGACAGCAAATTTTTTTCGCACTCTTCAAAATATCAGTTGTATATAATTGATTATATCGGTATCGGAATCGTTACAAACCTACTTCAAACACTAAATTTGTACCTAAACGCCATAATCTTGTTCCCAAGCAACTGAAAACAATAGGGATGACGACTGGGTTAAAAATGTATCTTTCTATTTAGTCCGTCAGTTAGATTATGGAAAAATATAGGAAACGTATTTTTTGGTTTATCAAATTATTAAAAATCGACAAAGGTATAGATAGATCATCAAACTTCCGGAGTGGGGGCTTGTGACGTCACTCCTAGGTGAAAATTGTACAGAGAAGTGACGTCACTCGGAACTTCTAAGCACTGTATCGTCGTCATTTTTTGTTTGTCAAACAAAAGAAAAAATAAACTGAAGGACTATACAGGCTTTTTTAGTCGTCTAGCCTATTGGCCATGCTTTACTAAGTATGCAATGGGCGCGGTTATGTTACAAAAGGTAGGTGTTTTGCAGTAGCGGCAAGGACGCCGTGAGTCAACATGGCGTCAGCGCGCACCATACAATCCTTATACGACTCGCATGTGGAAGAATACAAATTACATGCCACCTAAATAACCATCACCAGCTATTTGTGAATATCTTAATTAGAATAATCCCACAAAACGTCTGCCTATAACAGCGCCAGACTAATGAATCTTAATTATTGACGCTTTTAAAAATATAACAATAGATTTGGCTACAGCGAAGGCGGAAGATGTTGCAATAATTCGCCGAACACGCTCGCCGGGGGTGAGCGTGCGCGTTATGTGCCCAGTTTACTGCACAGCTAAAAGCCTAACATCAAAGCTATTGATTCCCGATCAGGACTAACAGTCGTCCAGATAAGCGGACGGATCGCTCGTCAAGTCCCATCATTCTTCATGTTATAAGAATAAACACATCAAATTAAGTAGATGAGAGCCGGGACGATGCTCCGACACAAGCGATTACACGAGCACGTCTGGTCCACGCGATCGCGACAAACTGGCGACTCGCCAAAAGGAATATGCAAATTCATTTGCAATCTGCGATTCCAGACTGCCGCTGCGTTTTGCTCGATGTCAACAATGTTTATCGCAGCGTAGTGATCGCACGAGTAGGTCGGATTATCACCCGTCTCCTATGCAAATCGCGGTGCCAACTTGCAAAGCATTCCAACCATTTCTTTACTAGGGATCGCAGTGTAATTTAACGAAACACTAGCTTCAATTAAGACTGAATTCCGTCCTAACGCTCCCTCGAATTACAAATCAATTCGATTAGTATGCGTCGGTGGTCGCCCAAAAGACGGGGGTCGGTCCCAAATAGTCGGTTGAACTAATTTGGTCCGTGATTCAGATTCTCAAAGGGCACTCTGGGAGCAATTAGGACGACAACAATGGGTCAGCTATCTAGGCGAGCTCACGGGGGCGGTGTTCCTGATGCGACAGTCCGATGGCCCGATAAATAGCTTGGCGCGCGTCCAAATCCTAACCATTAACACTACAGTTTGCCCGCTGACGGCTACACTTGGTGTAACTGATGTTAATGCGTTATATGAAATTACGGCCACGTTTCAATGGGCCCGAAGGCTTGAGTTCGCGTCCGTTTCAACACGCTCGCACATTACCGCAGTGCGGTTATGCTTCGCCACAACCTCTTGAATATCATCTATTTAATTACAACCATTGGGATGATCGTTTCTGGTTACTCCGAACACGAGTGGCGCCATCAGCGCCAGGAATGTTGTCACGGCAGATACCTAAAGTTATTTGCGAGAGCGGTACACGTCGCCTTTGGTTTGCGCGTTCATTCGTTGTCCGCCATCTTGACTGATTTATACCAGACGTGTAGCCTCGACATAAACCAGAAGCGCTTCCCAGAAATTCCTACAGCACGCGACAAGGCCTAAACGCAATTAGCGAATAAAAATAATTAAGTTAATCGTAGCTCCGAGAACAAACAGGATAAATTAATAGAATGTGGTTACAGAAACCGTTAATCGCAAACAAATAAGGTAAATGATAGTAGAAGGAAACTAATAGCCTGTTGACTAGCTGGCACTAATTGGAGAGCTGAAAAATTGTGAGGTATGTAACCACGAGGAAAACAAATGGTCTCTGCAGAAAACAAATGGCGGCATCGGAGCGCGAACTACATAATAATGCCGAAGGAAAGGTCAGCCCTTGACGCATCGCCTCCATAAACCCCGAGCTGGAACCAAATTGACTACGGTTCTTTATGAGGAGAATCGCTAATGGTTTATTGTTTGGGCTTTAGGGAGTTACTATTCCTCTAACCTTGATCGAGTTCAGTATCCAGGAAGCAGGACAGGAATTAATAAAAGGGGGCTTTAAAAATTCAGTGTGGCGTGGCGTGAGAAAGCGCGGCGCGGCGACGCGCGATCGATGGCGGGTTGCTTGACCGGTAACCTATTTTCATTGTGATCCCGGATTAGAAGCATAAACAGGCGCATGCAATGTTACGTCCGTAAATCACAGGGATCGACACACGTCACCTCTCGGCGTCTATCAAAATTTGTACGTCATCTAGTCTAGTGCAGTTGAAGGTAACTGTTTTTTAAGGCTAACACTTGTCACAGTACATGTTATTGCAAATATTCCGGCACATTTTACAGCTTAAAATGTTGACTTTACATCTGTAAGATACGTGGGATGGCTGTTGCGATAATACGCCAAAGTGCCAGATTGGAACTGATAATTTAATTCCCATTGCGATTCCCAGTCGACTGAAGGGTGCACTAGTTCCATGAGATGTTCCAAGATCAATATCAGTTTCTATTATGACAAACTCGTTCCTGACCAACTTTCTAAGTGAAACGAACTCAACGCCGTGTAGAAAATGGAAAACTCGGTCAACCTGTTACAAGTTCGTCTCGATCGATGAGGCATATTCCTACGTTGAGTAATGGGAGGTCGATTCAGGTCAATCGAGTCAGGCAAGTGGATCGCATCGCCTCGATGCAGTGAAGCTAATTGGCGTAGCCTCCACTACGCGACCTGCCGAGCGGAATGTAGGGCCCACCTGTGAACCGATTTGCATTTTTATGCAGTCAATTGAGCTATATGAATGGCGTTGCCATATCGTATTACCATATTGAAGTGAATATCGAACGTCATGGTATGATTATGTTCTAACTTGTTTTTTAGGATTTTCTTTCGTTGAATACGATAAACCATGTCAAGCCCACGTGCCTACACTTTTAAAGTTTACATTTCCGCTTGCAAATCCAATGCACGGTTCGAGGGGATTACGGACGTGGGTGGAACGGGAAACTCGGCTGCAAGCGAGGCTCGAGTCAAGTCGAGCCCCGCGACACGTGCCCGTATTGATCGCGTCTAGCCTCCCCCGCCCCGGCGCCCGACAAAAAACATGCCAGCAATCCACAATTCCTTGTTTTCGTTGAATCGTGGTCTCATCGTGCTTTATCGCCTCATTAAAAGTTATCGACTTTGAGACAGCTCGTTACAGAAGACTTCATGAGGTCATAATTACGTCAAGCGTATCTTTTTATTTTGCCGAGTTTATAGCAGATCTTCGTTTTATTAGACGTCTCCACTCCATTCCGCAGTGATAAGGAGATGTGATTTGTTCTCGCGAAGAAAATCCGCATGCCTGTTCAATCAACACTGAAAAAGTGTTGACGTCGTTTATACGTAATTTATGTGTATGACAAGCAGGCATCGGATATTCCTGCGCCTATTTACCTAAACTTCGGCGTCGGCGTAGGTATTTGAATGGTATGGAGGTGGACTCAATTTATTTTTTACTTTTGTTAGTAAATTTACCGGGATTTTGGAAATTATTTACAAATATCTCAAACTTGTCCTTAGAGTTAAGTGTATTTAGTAAACCGAATAAATTACTGAATTCATTGATACTGCTACAGCTACTTCATGTGGCAAGCGCATACATCAACTTGAGTGCTTACAAAACTAACCTAAAAAAAGTAAAACCTAAACATTTTTGCGATATATTACATTCTCGTAACGTTTTATGCAATCCCGGAACTTATATTATTTAAAAATATATTTTTAAGAAGCCGACTCCTTACTTGCTTAGTTTTTTCCGGGCATTCGCCAACTTTAGGTAAATAGGCGCAGGAATATCCGATGCCTGATGACAAGTCATGGATAGCCGAATCATTTCGTTGCAGGAGACACCGAAGCGATCATTAGCGTCGGAACTCGGCCGGCGGATTTATTAGGTGTTTATTTAAACCGAACCGTAGTGTCCAGTCAGCTGTCGAAGCGGAGTCGGCCAGTTTAACGTTCCCGTGGGATCGGTCCGCAAATAGCGCCGGCGCGATGCGACCGCCGCGCGCGCATATCTCCGAGTGAACGACTTCTTATCGCGCGCCGTGACATCACCGTAAGAATCTTGCCAACTAGGGGACGGGGACCTTCGGTAGAAAAACATTCGTCTGCGAGAATAACGCTTTGTGACAGTCACGTCGTAAATCTCGGCAGTGAGAATTTATAAGCTGCAAAGTTATTCCGTTGCGGCCCGTCCGTTCCAATCCGCTCCGTCCGTCAGCCGTTCCCATTCCGGAGCTCCGCTTTACTGCCATTATCGGGATTCTCAGCTGCGCTGTACGGTTCAGCGCTCGCGTAAAACTGCACTCGAAACGCCATAAAACGAGCTCCTTGCTTTGCAGAAAGGTCAATGAAACTTGGCTGCAACTGGGCCTTTGCGGAAATCGGTCAGTGGGAGTTAAACGCCACCGGGCGCCCACGCGACCAGCGCCCGGCGAAATTTGAAAATCGACCGAAACATGCCGACCGGTACGCGAGCGATAGTTGTTAGCGCGACCAAAATAAATAGTGTGACGTCGCCGGTTGTGTGAAAGTCACTTTTTGTGCGAGGTGCATCGGCGCTTTCTCGACGAGAGCGGGCGATTTATCAAGTTCTCGCCGACAGGGCACGCCTGAGCTGGACGAGAAGATAAATAATCCATCCGTGCCAACAATGTTAAAGGGAACGCAAATTGCTTGACATTGATCGGGATGGAATGCCGATTGAGAAAAGCTGTTGCATCTGTTACGCCCGCGGAGAGATCAAAGTTTACAAATCCGATACCGATAACATCGTGCTGGGACTGGGACGCCGAATGTTGTATGAAATATATTGCGGCCGGGAGTTGGCACGGAGCGTTTGGAGCGAGTAGTAAACAATCGCTCTAGGAACATTAAATAATTACTCGCGGCGGGGCGACGTTCATTACCGGTGGAAGCTTGCCCAGGGAAATAATATTTATCGTTCAATATACAAACGCATCGGAGCGTAATCGCGCTTCATATTCATTTGGTAGTATAAAATATAAAAATACCTGCACAGTTGCCTCCGACAGAATGTTTCCTTTATACGAGTCGCACGTGCGACTACAATTTGTCAACTTAAACGAATTCCCAGCAGCAATTTACCTCTTTAATTAAACTCTATTCGGAGAAGCCAGTTTACGACCAATTCGTCTGAAATCGAGATTCAACTCAATTATACTCGGGTTCGCAGAATCTACAGATCTTATACAGGATTAGAACCGAAGCAATCTAGTTCTAGACTTGAAATTAGATCCAGATCTGTGCTGAATGGGCGAGGAGAAACTAGCATTCTTCTTAGATTTATCAAGGTTTCCCGTTTTCCTGACATACCTGTTTGCTAAAGGACAATTAGACTAAGACGGCATAGTGCAGCATCCTGTGGGATTTTGCCACAACTACAGCAGCTAAGGCAAAACTGCCTTAGTTATTTAACCATTGCTCACAACATCATCCTTATTTCAAAGTAAAAGTATTATTCAGTTTACAACTTATGTGGCAATCGTATAGATGTTGCCAGTTAAGATACTGTTGCACCAACGTTTATTAGAGCCAAGGTCTCTCTAGGAACTTCTCTCATCTCTAGGAACTTCTCTAGGAACTTCTCTCATCTCTAGGACACAATAGGACAACAAACGACTTAAGGTGACAATCAGCGTGAGTTACAAATTAGCGACTCCACTCTCCGTCTCCCAGTGAACTGTGATATGTCCCTAGGTTAGTGGTTCCTAACCTTTATTACCACATCACCCACAGGCCCCCTCTAGATTTGTATCATTACTCCTCCAAAAAATAGGTAATACAGACAAGTATATGAAAGTACTCAAAGAAAAACGACTTAATATCAGTATTACCCCTGAGAAAACTTAATTTTACCCCTAAAGAGGTAATTACTTATATTATTATTCTGTAGGCAGAGTAACGAAACGAACTCGACCGGCTGATAAGCCGGACAGGAAAATGGCGTGAATCGGCTATATGCTCCAATAATTCAGCCCACTAAAGATCTAGCTTTAGTGGGCTGAATTTGGAAGGCTTCCCAAATGTCAGGGGGCGATGTGATATGTAAACGGGTGATAACACCGCGAAGTAATATAAAATTGTCAGAGAAATTATTGATTATAGGAGGGGATATTAATTATAATTAACAAAAGAATCAGACATGTGAAAGAGCCCTTGAGGCCTACTTGCAGAAATAAATTATTTCATTTCATTATTAAAAACCGGACGCTTAAAAAGTGCGAGTTGGACTCGCGTTGAGAGGGTTCCGTACGTTCAAAACAATATATGTAACACAATTATACTTTACTGCACAGACTTCTTATCGGTTTTCCTGTAATCTATAGGTGCAGGACTATTTTCCATATTTTTTTCAAAATCTAGGACTAGTTTCGGAGATAAGGGGGGAGGTCAATTTTTGCCTATTTTCTTAAATAAACTTCAAAACTATTAATTAGGGATGTAACGATCCAGTTTTGCCGATACGATACCGATACCGATATATAGTAGTTAATATCGGCGATACCGATACCGTTATGTTAGCTAAATAATGAAGTATGAACTACAGATATTTGTATGTCCTTATTATAACTAATGGCAATGACTACTGGCTATATTTACCAGAGAGTCAACCTTGAAAGTGTAAAGTAAAAATAAATAAATTGTCAACTCAAAATTCATTTTTTTTTTTATTAAGAACCAAACATTTAATTAACATAGTAATTATCATTGCACAAGGTAATAAGCCAATACATAAATTAAGTCAGAAATTTAAATTACTTTTTGCAGATTTTTTTTCATACAGCAAATTCTTTTCGCGCTCTTCAAATATCGGTTGTATAATATCGGCGATACCGATATATCGGTATCGGTATCGTTATATCCCTACTATTAATATAAAAATTATAAAAAAAATATATTTGAAATCCAGAGCCCTTTCATTTAATATAATATAGTTTGCTAATTTTTTATTTATTTTCTAGTTGACCCCCATGATTAAAATTCATATATTTCTGTGACACGTCCGTGTTTGGCTCATTAACCTTAATATGTACCAAATTTCAACTCAATCGGTTTAGTACTTTCGGAGCAAATTGGCTGTGACAGACAGACACACGAGTTATCCTATAAGGGTTCCGTTTTTTCCTTTTGAGGTACGGAACTTTTCTGAAGCGTTCATCACTGTTACAAAGGTCCTTGGAACAATGCACTCATTCTCAGCTACTTGGCGTTATCTGTTACAGTTGGCAACTGGATATATTCTCCAGACAACAATTAGACATTTTCGAGTGTGTGAGTAACACTTACGCGACGTTTGAACACATATATGATGCATGTTAATATGCTTGAAAGCTTTCTACTTAATATTCATTGGTTTGCCTTCAAGTCTTATTTGTTCATCCGTACGGGGTGACGTGTTCAGCGTACGAAGTATCTAAAATATGTATAATGTAAACGATTATGAATCTTATTCTCCAGACATTAGTATCGAACCGTAAGCGTTTTAGCCTGAAAGTTTTAAGTCAAAATCAGCTATTGTTGACTTTATTATAATGCAAAAACGTTCACGGGTTACAAATGGCTGCTGAAGCTAGTCTTTGACAGTGCATATTCAGTGGAAAAATACACACGAGTGTAGTGTAGTGACATTAACTATATTATTATGCAAAACAGATTCTTTACAATCAATATAAAATTTCGACGAGGTAATTAGGCTTTCAGCAGTGAAGATTACCATGAAAACATGCCTCATCAGGGGCTTAACGAATCCCAAAATCCAAGCTGAACGACATGCGTTTAGATGATTGACAGTTACTACGTGTTATGGTCAAAAAAGGAACAGTGAACAGCACCAGTTAGCACATAATAATTATTCACATACAAAGCATTTTATTACTGTTGCCTTCAGGATAATTGATTAGAAATGGTCAAGGAAACATGGTGTTTACGGTTCTAACACACAGTAAATACACCATTCTGGAACTAAGTTATGACTAGAGGAAAATAGCACAACGATAGTCACATGCGAAGGCACATTAACCACATAAACACGTCTCGGGAATACTGTGATGTTACGAGTCCAGGAAACTCCTAACTGACATTGTTAATAAGCTTTAGTGACATGTTAGTAATACCGTAGGTATGCTAGTTAATACCCTGTCACAATTCATTATGGCCGCGGTACAAGCCGGTATAGAGTTACGTCCATCGACAGTTTCTAATTGTCGTTTTAATTACTTACACCACAACGATATTTGCCGTACAACGACAAATGTAGAATCAGTTATGAACTTTATAGACGGATACTGCCTTTTGCCTTCGAGCGCATGTCTATATATAGACGTGAAAGTATTTTTATGACCAGCTAACTTCTAAAGCAATTATGATTAAATGTGACAGAGATAAGCAATGAGAGTTTGAAACAGGGAAGTAGAAGATAATGGGATGGCAAGGATACTGAGCAATAGTAAACTATGAAAATCTGCTTAGTTGGTGCAGACTAGTTGCTGAAGTTCCTTTTTCAACACATTCAGTGCCAAGCTCCCGAATGTTCAGACAAAATGAACCCGACTATCTAGTTCATTCATATTTCACACATTAATTTCATATTTAATGGTTAATCAATGAGGACAAGCTGAACAAGCTAATTACATATACATCTAACTCTTTCTGTGCACTTCATCAGTTACCTGATCTCTTCATTAACGAAGTATTTGGGAATCCAAAATAGTTTAGTTTCCTTGACTATATCGATGGCAAAAAGCGGAAATGTCGTAACCGCCAAGGGTTTCCTTTGGCGGTTACTACGTTTCCGCTTTTTGCCATCGATATGTATTTAGAATTTATTACGCAGTATCTAAATTGAAGTTTCATCCGTGACTCCAGGAATAAGTCTAAGTAAGAATACCAATAGGGCTCACCTTCGTATCTACTTGAAACCTCAATTGTACACTTATTACGGAGTCGACAGAGTTAAGGCAAAACAGGACGAACTATGTAGTTCTAGAATGATGTACATAATTTTCCTGTATAATGATTTAACAATGCGTATTAACATAATAATGTTTTTGTTTATCAACACGCGCCGTGTAATGGTGGTAAGTGACAAATGTCATATAGCCTGATGGAGTCTATTAGCCCAAATAATTTGCTGCTAACGAGTTTTAAATTGCCGCCACGGTTTTGTTTACTCTGACAAACATTATCGGGGCATAAATCAAGGCATAGGAAAATTTGGGCTCATACAACGTAAGATCCTAATACGTAACATACCTGATGAGATGAAGCCTTTAGTTAACTTTAAAACTAACACTTCTTTGTCGTTTCCTCGTTATTGAGTATTGTGACAAACTAATGTCCCTCCATATAATGCGGCCATGAGCCATATGGGCTGCCCTCTGCACGATACCACAACAATTCTTCATGGTGTCGGACAACATTGTCGGGATTGAGATTGAGATTAAGTGGAAAAGTGTACACATCTCTGTCGCCAATTGTAACAGTCTAGATGAGTTGTAATTACTTTGAATAATTTCTGACTATATTCTGTCCTGTTACGTATTTAAATAAGGGACCATTCATTTATTACGTAAGACGATTTAGGGGGGGAGGGGGGTCAACCATGTCTTATTTTTTCTTACAGGGGGGTGGGAGGGAGTTTTGATCGTTCTTACGTAAGATCATAAAAATGCGCAAAATAATCTTAAATTTTGAAATGCGCTCAAATTCGCGCGAGAGCGTAGGCGCTAGGGAATGAAATCCCGATCCCGCGGGATTCTGATCTCGCGAGATCCCGTGTAATTTTTCGGGATCAATCCCGACGCATAATATGACGGGATCCCGTTCGGGATTGACGGGATTGCAGTGCTATATTTAAAAAATCCGAATAGTTACAAAGAGGACTTGGAGCAATGGAAAGACAATCAGACTTTCCAATTGCCAAGCAAATATATCATTAGGAAGGAAATTAAAAATATAATCACACGATTATATCGTAAAGAACCGAACCAAGCAGAGAGAGATACGGCAGTATTAAACGAAGATGACTTGCCTCTTTCTATGATTGCAGAAGATTTATATTTACGTGCTACTGCTGTACAAACTAATATGTCACTTAAAGAGGAATTAGAACAAACTCTGCGAGCATCTAAAAGTCCCTTTACACGTGTATCCACGAGCTTAGACAGATTAGAGTCTGTCATAAAAAAGGAAATGGATTTATTTGAGTGTGGAGGAACAAGGGGGAGATTTTTGCAGTTTGCATATAATTGCTTCGCCACGATGTTGCCAACCAGTGTTGAGTCGGAGAGGGCATTCTCAGCAGCTGGGTACATTGCAACGGATGTAAGATGCCGTTTAGCAGATAACACTCTTAATACCCTTTGTTTTTTAAGAAGTCACTTTCAAAATCACCTGTAATACTCTCTAATTCCTTATTTTTTTGATTCTTATTACAGTTATACTTATTGTTTTGATTACCTTTGTTAATTTCCGAGGAAAACTGATGATGATTTAGTTAATAATATTAAAGAATAAAGGTTTTTGTTTTCTGTCTATTAATATGTTATTTTAATTAACGTCACCATCACACATGCCGTTATTATCGTTTTAATTCAATCGAATTTTACTTTTTTTTTAATCTAGTCGGGATCCCGAAAATTCCGGGATCCCGCGTTATTGATATTTCTAATCCCGCGGGATCTCGAATTTGCAATTCGAGATTGCATTCACTAGTAGGCGCGTGCTCGGCGACGTATATGTATTTTACTAAAAAATTAAAAACTATTAGCCAATCAAAGTAACGTGTTGTATCTTTGGCGCAATACTACTGGCTGAACGACCCGAGCACAAAATCATTTTTTTGTTTACCTTTATTTAAATACCTAACAGGTCAGAGTATAGTCTTGCTAGATTTTGTCTGCTAGTCTAATTTGCGTTTCCCCTAACGTTACCTTCCGAGGATACAAAGTCTTAGGATGCAGGATATTCTTAATTGCACTACTTGTAGCTTATTGTAAATTTGTCCTAGTTCATTTCAATAATGTTAAATACAATACTTCTCTGTAGCACTCCTTACAAAAGGAATCTAAGCAGAAAATGCAAAGGTTACAAAAAGAAAAATTACAGGTAAAAAGTACAATTTCCTGATTTCTCCCCGCCATAATGGATATGGCAAAATATTTACAGCAATAATGCAGACGACTGATAACGCGTATCTGTGTTTACCAGCTTACTATGGTAAACCTCGCGATATGAAACCCGTTCCTGCATGTATGAATAATATTGACTGTTGTTGATAGCTTCACTGAACGAGTTGTAACGTTAGGTTATGAAACTTGATTTCTAGCGGTAAAGGTAAAAACATTTACACATAAGAACTACATACACCGATTCTACTTAATCGTCCTAAGAAGTAGCTAAACAAGTTTCTGAACTCTAGGTGTAGGTACTTTTTTCCCGAAAATTCGTGTTCTCTTGAATAAAGTAAATTCAGGTCAAAAATTGGCAATGCGATTCGATATTCAAACTGCTACATTTATTTACTTAATTCAAAGGGAATAAATGTTTTCAATAATAAAGGACTGCTACATACATGCCTTGCTAATTGATGTTTTATTTTGTTTTTATTATTTATTTTTATTTTTTCATTGTATAATTTGATTTATTCCATTTAATTGACGATCTCGCTTTAAATTCTTGTAACTTGACATGCAATGCAACTTTTAATGTAATTTTAAAACGAGAAATAAATAATCTAATCTAATCATAAAATTGAACTTACAAGTATAGCGTGCTGCGGCCGAACGTAGGTAAGTTAATGACGATATACTGCCGTCCTAGTCTAAAAGGCGACTTTTTGCTATGGAAGTTCATAGTAAAAAGTCGCCTTTTAGACTAGGACGGCAGTATAGGTAATGTAAACTTTTTCTTCCTCGCTGTTTAAGTTTGCCAAACAGACTATATTTCAAATAAAATTAAGTATTCTACGACTTTGCTATGAAAACAAAGTGATTCCGCACCACTGAAGCACGGTACTTTGTCAGGTTATGTCTCATATCAAGTGCCCTACTTAATTACATTATTCAGTGGGTTTGTTTCTGTATTAACACAAGGCAGTCACGTATGTGTTGAATCAGCGAAGTTTAGTCAACTGTACACAGTTTAATTCTTGTTTGGTTTGCCGCCAAATAAACATTTGTTTAGTCGTATCACACGGCAACATAGTCACATGGACTGAATGTCACCTACACGTAGTAGGACTTTATAACAATATGAAATTTATTTTAGCATTAGTGGTCACCCTAAAAGTTGGATTTGCAGATTGAAAGCACATGCACTATTAGATGAGATATACTATTTAGTTAGGCAGACAGGGATAATGTATACACAGTTTGCTTCCCGTAGGTAGATAAATGTCCTACTTATCTAAACATGCCTACCTTACCTTACTTTGATTCAAACTTCATTCAACTCGAAAATCTGTAACCGCTTTCTTGCGCAGTTTTTTTTGTAAAACATGCATTACTTATTCCATTCAATACGACCTTTGTTGAATGCTGTACCATGACGTCATTCAACGTTCGTTTTATTCGTTTTTGTCAGCTCCTATTGAGAACAACTTTTGCGCGTATATACCTACTTGTATGTCAATGCTTGTTCCCTAGCTAAACGGAACAATAAAACCCAGAAGGGGCAGGGAATAATGGATCAGAGATCTATAGAAACCCGGAAACAAAATCGGTTTATGAGCATGTGACAAAGGTAAAGCATAGAGCACTGGTACACGAAAGAATACGTTGCAAATTATTAGACGAAAGATTAAACGTGTAATCATACCGATGTAGCTAAAAATTATGTCCGCTTGTTTATTCTTCCTTCAAAACGGCTGATGTCTCTTTTCTTTGCCAACGATTTTTTTTTAACTATGCAGCCACAATGACTGGGTAAAACTAGATTATGTGTTTTTAGATGTTATAAATATACTAAATAAATCGTTTTATTTAACTAGCCTACAGGGTAGTTAATTATAATTAGTTTACTATCTTCAAAATCATTTCACGCATCAATCACGCAATCAAGCAGAATTTTCTCTAATTTACAATCTAATCTGCAATATGGATAAAACCAGCGTTTTTAATCATTTAATTTCTGTCGAGTGACATAAGCAAAGGCAAAGGGGAATTATTTAAAATATTATACAGTCGAGTGTACTACTTAAAGCTTAACAACACTGTACACGATGACTTGGCGTAGTAATTAACAATTATCGGATTGATAAGACTACTTAATCAGTGATTACCTAGTAATCAGCCGATTTCTCCAAGGACGTCGTCTGCCGAGCACTTTAGCTAGAAGCCTGTGTCACGGACATTAGCACTTCTAATTTAACCGCTTAGATACAACGGCAAAATCTTTAGTAGATAAGGGAAAGGTGCTTTACCTAAATGCTCGAAAAAGTGCTTGAAGATCGGTTAGATTGTCAGTTATACATACTGCCTCATGGCAAGTGCGATGTTTACAAGCCTGGTTGATTAGGAAAAAAATACATATAAAAAACAGATATGTCGCAAGATAATGCCGTCAGTTTTTAGTGTGTTCTTGGAGACATAGTTATGTGTTTTACTCAAATAAAACCTCACGAAAAATGAAGGCAAGTTCTGATGCTAACCCAGACACCGCTCCTATATTTCGATGGTCCATAAAACAAAAATCCACAACGAATCTATAGCATTAATAGCCACTATAATGGTTAGTTATGTCGCGTGGCGACCGTGAGTATAATTCAATGGCGGAACGAATCGACATATTGCGCCCTGACCCTTTAGATTCCCGGTCAGTTATACATAGTAAAAAAAAACGTTATTTTTATACCAGCCGTGGCCAATTAGATTTAAACCTATTACGGGAACATTTTCGCAAAATTCTGTCTCACTCCCGTACATTGCATGTGCACTTCGTGTGCCAAATTCATGATTCTAGAGCCTTAGGTTTATACGTTTCGTAAGTCAGGCACTTCACAGTGCATGATGTTTTGTTGACAGACCTGTAGATAATGTCCTTACTATCGTTGTTAGTGAAGTGTTTTGCAATACTGTCAGTTTTAAATCAAGCATAAACAAAAAATACGCCCTAGTTATAATTTAGCAGACCGGGCATTTCATGTGATTCATCCAATACTTCGCCACATACGGCGATCACATTCCTGAGAATCATATCTTTGGTACCTATTATCTTAATGCGCGATCGAGTGATTCGATAAAATAATGTATGTAACTAGGCAAGTAGGCAATACATTTTGAAGGTTGAGCTCGCCCATCGACCCTAAGTTTTTATACCTACTCTTTTCCGAGGTGTCATACGTTTGTAGTAAGCAAAGTTGATGATATCAGAAATATAATTGACGTTTATTCGTCTTTAAGGGGTCATCCACAAAGTACGTCACACGATTTTTCAGACTTTACGACACCCCCCCCCCCCCTGTCACACTTTTTCCTAACATATTTGACCTTGTTAGTATAGGCTGTCACATTTGGCTAAACCCCCGTGGGTGTGACGTACTATATGGTCCCCTAATGACCCTGATCTATAAAATAAGACAAAGCTTTGGATACTAGTTTTGGTAGTATCCAGCGGAATCTTTGGTACTAACATTTCGAATTGCTCGACAGAGACGCCATCGCCTGCTATCAGCAGGCCTACTCCTAACTCCGTATAGTGCCCTCTCACTCTAAATATTTGAGCGAGGACACCAAGATTCAAACTTGAGTATTGGTAAAGGTACACGTTCGTAGCAGACTACGGGAAGCAGCAGCAGGCGACGTGTTGCCGCGACACCACGATTTTCTACGTATACGTACCGTACATACGTACCTATATAAAATACATTCCGTAATGGGGATGACGACTGGGTTAAAAACAGGTATATAATTCTATTTAGTCCGTCAGTTAGATTATGGAAAAATATGGGACACGTATTTTTTGTTTTATCAAAATATTAAAAATCGACAAACTTATAGATCATCAAACTTCTGGAGTGGGGGCTTGTGACGTCACTCCTAGGTAAAAATTGTACCTAGGAGTGACGTCACTCGAAACTTCTAAGCACTCTATCTTCGTTATTTTTTGTTTGTCAAACAAAAGAAAAAATACGTGTACAATATTTTTTTACAATCTAACTGACGGACTAAACAGTTTTTTTTTGTCGTCTAGCCCATCAGTGATACGTCTGCTTAGGAATACCTAGAAACCGGTAGTGTCGCGGCGACAGGTCGTCTGCATGTTACCTGTAGTTGACTAGGAACTTGTACCTCAAGGTTCTAAAGGCGAATACTCACCGTCTGCATCAACTTCATTGATCATGTCTTGTAACTCTGCCTCTGTGGGGTTCTGTCCTAGCGACCGCATCACGGTACCCAACTCTTTGGTCGTGATGGTGCCATCTCCGTCCTTGTCGAAAAGTGAGAACGCCTCCTTGAATTCGGCGATCTGTTCTTCTGTTAGCTGGTCAGCCTGCAAAACATTAATAAGCATTAGACCATCTGGATTTATAAGTTTCTTTAGGGACAGTCATGTCCCTGCCTATCAAACAAACCCGATTTAGTCAACCAATGTGTGTAATGTAATAACCAGTTTTAACTGCTATATTTGTATTTTGGAATCAACCCATCTGAGCTGCTACAAACACTCGAGGTCCGTACAGAAACAATAGGTATGAACGATAACATAGGATCAAAAAGATGGAAAGAGAAAGTCGAATTCTTAAAAGGGACCGCGTACCAATTTGCTTATAGAAAATTTCCATTTTTAAAGTGAAAAACTAGGGAATTTCATTTGTAACTATGGGAACAATGCTTCAATAAGCTATTACAAAAAATTCCAAGTTATTGTCAGTAGCTAACAGGTATTTATGACGACGAAAATTCCAAGTATACCTATTCAAAAGACGTCAAGCCATTAATTTAACGATAACAGCCACTACGTTTCAAGGTGATCAGAGATAAGAGGCATCTGAGAATTTTAATTGCATTTCAGATTGAAATCAGACGAGCAGTCTACTGACAGTTGAAGAAATAATAACCTCCAAACAACCAACAACTAGATTACGACCTCAAAAATCCCTTTCATTATCTGAGATCTTCGCCAAACTTTTCAAGAATCAACCACAAGGAAACCATCTAATAAAAAACACATCAAATTGGTCTTAGCGTTTAAGCAGGCAGACAGCAAGACAAACTAGAGACTCAAAAGACTTATAATATAACCTTTTTGCATTAAGGGTTAAAAAAAAGAAATACGTACAACCATGACGACCATCACTAGTAATGGAGTATTTGAAACAGAACGAGTAAGCCACACAAATGATATCTGCAAGATAACTAACTGATAAGGTTACTGATTACTGGTGTAATTACAGCACGTCACACTGCGGCGTTTGATACCGAGTACTGCATTATAATAAACACTATCAACATTATCAATATTTTATAATACTCATTGATATGTTGGTAATTTGATATGAACAGGATTAGGTATGTTGCAAATTACTAAGAAACCACATTAGTTAGGTATTTCTTCAATACATGCAGTGAATCCTTAAATTGAACCAGTCCAGCAACATTTATCGACGCGATACATATTTTTTGCCAAGATGATTTTGCTGCAGTAAAAAAATCTTGTTATCTTCCCCCTATTATGCCCAATACTGAGGATTGATCTAAGGCCAATAGAAAATGATACATCAATCTATCTATCATTTTCTATTGGCCTTAGATAATTATTAATTGCTTCATACAATCAAGTTCATTTACATCTACACACAGCAGGTATAAGAGAACAAAAATATCTGAACACGCTTTTATCCTCCTGACAATAGGGTCGTGTTCAGATATTTTTGTTCCCATAAGTGTGTAGATGCAAATGAACTCGACTGTACTAACAGCAGAATACATCATTTTTCCAAAAACATACACTTCATTAATTTCATAATATTTAACTAATAGAAAATCTTAAAGTCATAAACCAACTATGGCTATAAAAGATTATTTGTACTTGATCGGAGTGAGGTATAAATAAAGCATTATAAAGAGTATTTATTTAATTATTTAGGTATGTATTGTTGTAACTCAGATAAGGAAGTCACATTTATTTTTATCAGGACACTGTATGCTCGTATGTTTTGAAGAGAATATCCTCCTAGCTCTTCACCACAGGAAAACAATAAAAATAATTTCCGAACATTGCTTTATTAAATACAACGCCTTGAATGGTAATAAAAACCCTAGAAGGAAATAATAATAGGTTGTTTATTACTTATAATATTATTTTCCTTTTCTTACTCATTTATAAGTTCTAGACCATAAATATCCCAACAATATCCTTATGAAAATTAAAAACCTCCTGCATTCAAACATGCATTGGCATTTCTTTTCTTGTACTAAATTACAAAAGAGATTGTTAGCGTGGATATTATGCAATTGTTCAATGCTTGCATTAAATAAATACCTCTGCTGGTGCGGATTTAGTATGTAACGAGTGCTGATATCATATTAAATCTGCACCGGTACTTATGAATTCACCTATACCAGTAATATGACATACAGCGTAACTGACTTATTTAGTAACTGTTTGTAAGTGCCAACCTGTAAGATTAATGAAAATTATCAACAGACTTTTAATTTTATATTTGGATCTCCACAGCACTTGCTAGTATAATGCGGGGTCTGTCTGCAAATTCTGAAAATGATAACCACATTTCCTGATGATGATTGCAAATCATAATTTTTTGTGTAATAAATTATTCTTGTTCTTGAACATCATGCTGTATTGTACCTAATTACTATGCTGCCATCCTTGTTTAAAGGGTGGCTAGGAGCTTCCATAGTAAAGTTACCTTTTTTTAGCAACAGACTTGACCTACGAGTCCTACTAACTCTTGGGTTGGGTATTGCTAGATAATTTTTTGGTATTTTAACAGTTATTTAACCCAAAAACATAACACCTAAACAAACAGTTATTTCAAATGAAACATGGTGTTTATTTACATATAACAAGACACAATTTAAAGTTTGACTTTGCCGTCTCTAGTTATTACATTCAGTATATAAATAATTATTTTACAAGGGTCTTTGGTTTCTTTCTCTGGAAAATGATGAATAGGTAATTATAACCTACATCAGAAAGGTGGTTTGTCGAAATAAGAGTAATGTATTTCAATCAAACATATCATTGCATTAATTATACATTATTTCAATCTGTTATGTGAAGTTCAAGTGAAAAAGACAATAGAATTGCTGAAGACACTCTCATTGAAAAAACTCATCCGTCACTTGTCTAAACCACAACTGGTACAATTACGAACTCTGACAATTACAGCCGATGTGAACCATTGTTTAGCCATGACAAAAACTTGCTTTATCTGCCGCTCCCGCTGCCACAAAGTTAACATAACAATCATTCCAGTGGCCTTCTCACAACAATGTACTGTGATATCTAACCTATGAATAAATTGTTTACTTGCCTTGCAAATAAGAATATTACCCCATGAATAGCCTAGCAAAGTAATTTATCAATTGGAAGCACTTCAACTAGGTATACTTATGACTTATTGCAGCATGAATCACACCTCCAAATAAGCTGTGTCCTTATTGGCAAAACAGGTTTACCTTGAATTACAAGCTGAATGACCCGGGACGGGAGACACTCGAACTAGCTGTAGGTATTACTGAGATGGCGAGGGGGAGCGATCAGCTGCGCCACGCCGGGGAAATGAGCCCGATCATAAACAATACATAACGGTCCGCTGCAGTGGCACCAACCGGCCGCTGCGCTTGACAACCAAACGTCAACGTATTTAGCGATAAAACACCACGATTCGATAACGTTACCATTGTTAAGACCCGCGACTCGCTCGGACGAGGCAGATAGGCAGCAGAACTAGTTTTAATAGCGAACTGCGTATGAAAATATCGGTTAGAATAGTGCGAGCGATGAGTCAACGGGCGTTTGACAGTTGGGCCGGCCGATCGTTCCGCCACCAGGGCGCGACGCAGCCTCGCAGATTCTTGCACGGAACCACTTGTTTCACGAGGCGAACGCCATATTAGAGCTTCTGTTGATCATCTTCGAGAGACTGCGACGTCACGACACCGGCACCACCTACGGAACTATGGCGACGATTCACGAATCAGTAACGGTCGTTCGCGGTCAAACATCCCAAACTCCTGCCCCGGCCCGGCCTCCCGGTCGCTCCGGCCCGGCTCCCGATCCGGCCGCGAGCCCGGCGAAGTTGACGATCCGCAATGCGGTAAAAAACGGCCGTCACAATAATGGAGGCCGTCATCACTATAAACACCGATACACCACATCCCCGAAATATACCCTGATCCTGGACCGGAACGATCCCCCGAATTCACTTTAGACACCTCCGAGCGAAAATAACACTCACCATTGTAGATTAACTTGGATTATCTGGAGCTACACTAAAAAAATCACAGACTACGCCGCAAAAGCGACCGCACGGACCGACGGTTGAAACGATACTGCCGCCCCCTTTCGCGCGAGCGGCTGCGCCGTGAAACTCCCGACGGCGCGCTCCGAACTCGGCCGCGAGTCGTTTCGAATAGCGTATTCGATTCACCGTATTTTCATATCCGATTTCCGAGGAATCGTTCGCACTGCACTATCACTAGTCGTTTTCAGATGCAAATCTCACGAACGTCCAAGTCCATGTCTCGGGACGCACGGCACGGGATTAGTTTTGATCCGCAAAGGATAGTCGGTTTTATATCGGGCGGGTGCGGCGGCGAAGACGGGCGAGCGGCGCGCGCCGATCGGCCGGGGCGCACCTGCAATGCGTCACTGCGGGAGCAAGCCGCGGCCGAGCGCGGCGCTACGGCGCTGCCGGCGCGAGCGGCAGCGTCGGCGCCCGCCGGCCCGAGCCCGATGCCCTACTTCGCGGTCGGCGGGGCGCCGGGGCGAGGGCGCGCCGCAGTGAGCTAACGAGATAACGCGGGTGGCGAGGCTTCCCGCCACGCGCAGCGCCCCACGCGCCCAGCCCTGCAGCCGATGCCCGAGGCTGACATTACATCTCCATTAACGCCGCGCCGTATGTTACGACTGTTATGACGACGACGCGTCTCCACTCAATCAATTACTCATAACATAACGCTCATCTTTGTCACATCGTCACACACTTACCCTCTTTTTGAATCATAAATCATAAGGTACGGGACCTTAATGCACCCTTGAAGAGAAGAAATTTACCCTGATTGAGGTTCCATGACTATATTTAGGATATTACAAGATATCTTAACATTACAAAAGGCACCAGACAAAGGATTAGCAGGCCTTCATAAGTCATCCCACAATGTACTAAAAGATGGGTATAAGTAATCCTGCAACACATTAGCATAAAACGTATAAAATGTACGGTTGCAGAGAAAAGGAACCGCCCTATCTAACATGACACAGGTATGGCAAAGTGGTTACTTTTCTCTGCAGCTGACTGTACCTAATCAGTCTGGCGCACAAGCGATGGAATAAAAGTAGACCTACGTTTAAGCAAACCTGCGCTGCAACCCCGACGTCATTCCTTGGCGTACGCTTACGTATTGGAGCTATGAGTATGTAGTTGTAGTCTGTCATTGTCATAAAAAGGTGTCGCAGCCTTGTTGTAACGTTATGTTATGTTAATTAAATAACACCACAATTTCCTCCGTTTTGATCTTTAATTGAATAATTTACAAAGTATTTAGGCTACTTGACACAGTGTGAAAAATAATGGAAGAATTATGGATATATGTATTAATTGTAAGTATTAAAACCAATTTAAACGAATATTACTAAAAATAAATGGGTAATTTATTTATAAAACCCGGATGAAAATTGATTATTTTTTATCTGTCGCCATTTTATCGAAAACGGTTTGGATTGGCCGATGACGTCACATCATTGTAAACGGCATCGACAGCATCTGTCAATCCTATTCGTTCGTAATTCTGTCATTCAGAACGTTATGCGATCCTCGTTGACGTTTCGCTCCTTGAAAATCATAACGTCATTAAACGAAAAACACGATTTTTGGGTACGGGGCTTGAAAGTTTCCGAAATATTAAAACGTCTAAAACTACTTTATTTGTAATAAAAGTATCATTTTTATACTGTGTTTTGTTAAATACGTGACTATGCTTTTTACCGATAAGAGTAAATTCTGTCTTTTATGTTTTATTTATCTGATAATTGAATTTAAAGAAAATAATAATGTCACTTTTCCATTAATTTTTGCTTAATGTCACTTTTCAAGCCTGTGATTTCCTAAACTTTAATTTAGTTTAAGGAACAATGACTCTATATAGGGTTATTTGGAAGAAAAATCCATGTTTTTGTATAAAAACTCTTAAAAAAAACTTGTTAAATGACATTTATTAACGCAAATGACTATCAGTCTCAAAAACAGTTAATAATTTTATCCATTACACACCGTGACTTTAAACAAGAAGTCACAAAATAATCAAAAAGTAATGTTGGAAGCAGCTCCTAGCAGTTATAATGGCTTTAAACATAAAACAGCATTTTTCAATTTACAAAACGAGTGAATTTTTAGTAATTTGAGCTGGCAAAATTGACACTACATCGAAAATGACGACTTATAATGCTAAAAATCATTTTAGTTATTAAAACCACAATGTCATTTAACGTACTAAAAATACAGTACATCTTTATTATTAGCCTGCATCAAGACTCGAAATTTAAAATAAAACGGTCATTATTGATATACTGTCATTTTAACAGTCTTAACACAAAATATAACATTAAAAATTGCAAGAGGACAAGTGTCATTAAAGCGAAAATTACACTATTGCTTTAAATTAAGTCTTCATATTGATACTACATTAAAAGTTCGAACTGACGTATTACGAATAAATACTGTATTCGATTGAAAAATTGTAGTACTTTCCGTTTAATATCACAGAATACCGTCATTAGGCAGAAAATGACAACCTTCTTCACAAAATCCATTGAATTTCACTGTATTTCTAATGATAGTGACACTGTTCCAAAAAGGCGCGCGTCAATTTCCACTATTCGCCGTAATGACACTAGCGCCCCCTGCCGTTTTAAATAAAGCTAGAGCAATAGGTGTCTTTGTATGGCGTTCCTTACAATCACGTGAGTTAGATGGCGTGGTTAACTCAAAAACGTCATTTTTTGGATAGTGACGTTATGATTTTCAAGGAGCGGTTTGTCGGTTTACTATCGTGTTACGTCATAGACGCCATATTGTCCGAGAAAGTGTTTTGGCGCCTAATTTTAAAAGAGCATTTTTATTTGCTTTTTTCAGAAAAAATACACAAAAGAATTAAAAATAACCACTTTCTGAGTGCTCAATAGACATCATTAAACAATCTGAGTTACTTTTCAGAAACCTGTCAAGTAGCCTAGGACACCAAAAACACTGAATGTTTTAAAGGCACGTTTTTCACATTTTACTACAATTTTAATATAAGCATAAGTATAAAACTAAAAATTAAAACGCAGTTTAGGCTACAACACCTTTTGTGAGAATGGACCAAGCCAATTTCAAAACCGCGCAGTTATAATATGCAATAAATCATATTGAACGAACAAGTTAAATAAAACGATAATCGATATGTCAATAAATCGATCATTTAATTGTATATTGACAGCTCTATTACCGCCGATTGTTGACAATGTCATTCGATTTTTATAACGAGACCACTATTTTGTTTTGACCGTTTGACAACTATTGACACTTTTATCGCCCTCTATCGGCAAGTAGACGGAGCTCCCATTGACCAACGCAGATTGAGTACACTATTTGTCAACAGATGGCTCTTGATAGCTGATCTTTGGTGCGTGTTTTTGAATAAAATGGACATTCTGAAATAGTCTCAATACAATTAATCAATCAGAATATACCGAATGCTGATTTTGTTGTGTAGAAAAGTAGAAAAACAAATACCAACATTAAAAAAAATATTTTTTTTGTTGCTTCCATGTTTGAAAAATAGTCTCATCATAAACTCGTAGCACTAGCACAAAGTAACACTAGGTTGCGTAGGTCCAATAATTTAGCTCGCGTCATGAAAGGCATTCCCCATATTGGAATTCCTAGCTTTTATACACAGACATAATGTATTATAATATCCAGACATTCCGCGGAAGCGTGCCAGGAACGATATGTCATATAATACATTGAGCGGTATGTGAGACGGGTTTTACGTTGTATCTTTTAAAGGAGAAATGTATGACGAAAGCGGAATTTATTCGTATGTTGTAATTTTATTCCCCTGGTTTGTCGCACGTGAGCCGTTTGCCAATACACCATTGGGATATAATAAAAGGCAGTATTTGAATAAGCGTAATGAATATTTCAGCAGCGGGAAAGTATTTTTTTAACAGTAGATACCTACCCGGGCTTGGTCGGCCAAGTTTTATAGAATCAAATGAATGTTTGTGGAGTTTCGGGTGTTTTCGATCTTCACTTCGCTTTGAGTTTAGCTGCGATATTTTAAGGGTACTGTTAGACATTTGAAACGTTCATCGATTTACGCAATTTTTTCTTTATTATTCAGGAGATTAGATTAGTTTGATCGTTTTTAGGGTTCTGTACCAAAATGGTAAAAAACTGGTCAAGAGCATGTCGGACCATGCTCAGTGTAGGGTTCCATAGCCGTATCTATAAGGAAATGTGCTACAGATAAAAATAAAGCTAAAAATAAACAACTGGCAAAAGGTCTTAAATGCCGTGTAATTCGATGGCACTTAATACCTTTTGGTCGAGAAGTTTTACGGCAATAACTTCAAAACGGTTTATTCGTTACTATTCAAAATAATTTTCGTTGAATGTATTTATTAAGCGTTACCTCCCTGATGTTTTTCATATTTTTTGGATTTACGGTTTAAAAGTTAAAGGAGGGGGGACACAATTTATGCAACTTTAGGGGCGATTATTTCCGAAAGTATTCACTTAATCAAAAAAAAGTACATAAAAACCTTCTAATGTTTTTAAAAGAACTATCGAATTATGTACATCACGTTGACGTTTGCTGAAAAAAAAATTTTTTAGCTTCTGTTACATGTATGGAGTGCCCCGCCTAGATTTTTTTATTTTTATTATTTAACTAGCAAACTTAGTAGCGGCATCTACAAGACATCTATATTCCAAATTTCATCAGTATACGTCTTGTAGTTTTTGAGTAAAATGCCTGTGACATACGGACGGACGGACGGACGGACATGACGAAACTATAAGGGTTCCTTTTTAGCCATTTTGGCTACGGAACCCTAAAAAAGGAACCCTTATGGTGCGGGTTAGTCTCATCTCGTCTAAAAAAGCAGCTGGTCTAAGCAGTAACTGGTCTAAAAAGCAACTGATCTAATTAGCAACTCGTCTAAAAAGCAACTGGTCTAAGTAGCAACTTGTCTAAAACGCACCTAGCAGCTGGTCTAAAATGCTTCTCGTCTAAAACGCAACTGGTCTAAAACGCTACCCGCCAATAATGCAACTGGTCTATAAGGCTCTATGTCTAAATCTCATCACGTCAAAAATGTATGTCTTCTAAACTCAAATTAGTCAGCACTGATTTGTATCGATTATAATATTTTTATTATTATTTAAATTTTAAATGTCTATATGTACTGTCAACTCCTTTACTACAATGGCATGTGTCCACTTTTTCATCTTATTGTTATTGCATTGAGATAAAGTCAAAAGTGGATACTTATTTTCGTAATATACATAGGTAGGTAGCCTAACTATTTGTGCTTGCATTGAAGTATTTACCCGCAGCCCACTTCTATGTACAGTCAGCAGCGGAAGTAACTATACACACGAAGAGCTCAAAAGGATCTACCTACACTCTTATTCCTTGACAATCCTGGGTTTAACTGTACCACCGATTTTATGAAATTTGGTAAGAAGATAAAAGATAGTAGGTACATAAAAATATTTTTCATATTACTCGACATGTCATGTACTTAAGTCATTACTTAAGTACATGACATATGCATTTTCACTAGTAAGTACGAGTCATTGTTCTACTTTATTCTGGTAAGACCTTTAGACCAGTTGCTTTTTAGACCACTTGCTAATTAGACCAGCTAATTTTTAGACCACTAGCTATTTAGACCAGCCGCGTTTTAGACCACTTGCTAATTAGACCATCTGTGCGTTAGACCAGTTGCTTCTTAGACCAGTTGCTTTCTGGACGAGTTGCTAATTAGACCAGTTGCTTTTTAGACCAGTTACTGCTTAGACCAGCTGCTTTTTTAGACGAGATGAGACTAACCCTATGGTGCGACTCTGTCTGTCCGTCTGTCACAGCAAGATATTTTTTTTATGTTACCGTTGAGTTCAGGACTTTTGTGGTTTAGCATCCAGTTGACAGTGTTTTGTTTCATTTTCACCCAAGAAATAACTTATGTCAAATATCACTCTAATTTGCCTAAATTCAAGTTAAATTCGCTTTTCTTGCTCTTGTGTTTCTCTACGCGTAATCAAACCAAATATTACCTTCGTTGAAAACGTATACAAAACTTTACTAGAGTCTGTGCGGAAAGAGAATAGGCGTGGCGAAAAACGGAACTAACCTAACCAGTATGGCCACAGAACAGAAAATACGGCACATACGGTAGAAAAGCATTACAGCGCCCCCAAAATTAATCCTATTCTCTTTCCGCACAGACTCTATCATAGGTACAGGTGACCCAAAAACCATGGACAATCCTTTAACAGCATAGAGCATCTCAAGACCGCCCAAAATATCTGATTTTAAGTTTCGTAAACATGACTTAGTTCGTCGAGATTTTGACATTTTTGCAAAAATCGAGATTTTTTTCCCTCACCTGAGTTTTTCGAAGCCAGCATTTTCGGCACCATGCCGCAGGGGCCGTTTTTAGATTTATTTTAGTTTTAGCTTATTTAATTTTAATTTAGTTTTAGTTTTTAGTATATTTAATTTTAAATGTGTATTCTTGTAGTTTAGTTTGCAATTTATAATAACTGTAATTAAAAATATGTTGACAAAAACACGTTTTTCGAATACCAAAGTCTCAAATGTAATATATATATGTATGTTGTAAATCTGGTTTTTGCTAAATATTGTGGAAACCATGGATCCATCCATGGTTTTTTTTGGGACATGCTTCAATAACTTTGGTTGATATTATCACGAAATAATAGTACATTACCTAGGGAGGTAAAACAAAGAATGTCTCAGATCGCAGGTATTTGACGCCCGAGCCGAAGGCAAGGGTGATAAATATGCGATCTGAGACTTTATTACCTCCCGTGGTTAGTACAAAATTTTACGTCTTCCACAGGAGAGGAAGTGGGATTTTCCGAACGTAGCGTGCGGTAATTACCTCTCGTGTTTTGTACATCATTTTATGTCTACACTTGGCCAGAAAGCGACTTTTTCCGAACGCGTAGCGTGCTTAAAAAGCTACTTTATGGCCAGGTGTGGCATAAAATATTTTCAACACACTTGCTCATAAAGTGGCTCTTATTTGGTGGTTCTTATGCGCGGAACGCAGCTTATTAGGTACACACAAGTGCTTTTTACTTTACATTACCGCACAAGTGCTGTAATTACCGTCGTCGTCGTCGTCGTGGGACTCGGCGTGCGGATATTATCCCGGCGCAGCGTGTTCATGAGTGAGACACACGACGAGGTGACGATAGACGAGGACAGATAAACCACTTAATAAATATGTAGGTACAAAACAGAAATTCTAAATGATATGTATTATTTTTTATTCGCAAGTGTGTTGAAAAACGTCGTATGACACTCGTGGGCATTGGTCATTACAGTCTCGGCTATACAGCCCTCGCTTCACGGCTCGGGCTATGCAACACAGCCTCGACTCAAATGACCAACTTCGCCCACTCGTATCAATTATGATATATTACATTAGTACTATTATTTGTTTTCTTCCGTGGATATTATCAATACTTTTATCGTAGTGTCGTTCATGTGTCGTTTAAAAACATTTCAACTGTTTTAAGGCGGCTTAACCATTATTGTTATTACTCTTATTTTTATTAACTCTTGTATGAATTACTTATTATCAAAGTTGACAGCCAAAGTCAAAAAGCACACCACTAGATTTTGGCTTCTGATGTCAAATAGACCTTCCGCCACCTTGCTCGGCCGCTGGTGGCATTTCGATTTCTAGAAACCTACATTTAGTTGAACTATAGGACCGATGCACAACGTACAGATATTTTCGAGCGTGTGAACCGGCGCGTGCTACGAAGGCCGACACACCCTCCTATTTGCTTGATCGCTACGCCGTAGCCGCGTAGCCTAGCACGTAGCGGTTCTACGACGTTCGGTTATAATTGGCCTATAGACGTTTCGACTATGTCAAGAGTGACTCACTCCGCGATATGCCGCGCGGCTGGGCATTTTTATTTTAAAATGTATGGTTAGGCGAAACTTAAGCTATGTTCAAATACCGTCTAACCTGTCAGTCCGTAACGAAATGTATGGAGTTTGACACTAACCGTCAGTTCTGTAACGACCTGCTAACTGTCACTTAAGAACGCACTTGCTTAACCGGCGACCAGAAAGAGCACGTGTAATGCGATAGGGAGAGATGGTCGGATCCGGTGCGTTCCGTCCGGTGGTCGGACCCGAACGTCAGTTTTGTTATAAAGAAACTTCTGTACGTACCTACGTACACGTAGTAGGTACTACTGCTTATTCTGTGACTATGTGACCGAACGCTTTGTTTTTACTTTTGGTCGGCAAAGTAAATAGGCATTAACGGAACCGGCAAGCTACATCTTCGGCCTCGCACTGGCTTACCATCATGCACTACTGAGGTCAATCAGTCAGTTAAGAAATAAAAAAGGTAATTTTGGACAATCGGGAATGGTGCGGAAATGTTCCAGATTTCTGTGTGTAAGATACTGAAAGACTAAAACATGCCCAAGCCCTTAAGGAGACAACTGGGACTATTTGTTAAAAATGTAATAAGTGGCAAACGAGCGCACAAGCCCCTGATGGAAAGCAGTCTTCGTCACCCATGGATATCTGCAACACCAGGGGTGTTGCCTATGCGTTGCCAACCTGTGAGTGCCCTGTGAGTTTACTCGCTTCTTGAAGTACCCATATCATAGCGCTATGCGCACAAGCCACCTGATGGAAAGCAGTCTTCGTCACCCATGGAGATCTGCAACACCAGGGGTGTTGCCTATGCGTTGCCAACCTGTGAGTGCCCTGTGAGTTTACTCGCTTCTTGAAGTACCCATATCATAGCGCTATGCGCACAAGCCACCTGATGGAAAGCAGTCTTCGTCACCCATGGATATCTGCAACACCAGGGGTGTTGCCTATGCGTTGCCAACCTGTGAGTGCCCTGTGAGTTTACTCGCTTCTTGAAGTACCCATATCATAGCGCTATGCGCACAAGCCACCTGATGGAAAGCAGTCTTCGTCACCCATGGATATCTGCAACACCAGGGGTGTTGCCTATGCGTTGCCAACCTGTGAGTGCCCTGTGAGTTTACTCGCTTCTTGAAGTACCCATATCATAGCGCTATGCGCACAAGCCACCTGATGGAAAGCAGTCTTCGTCACCCATGGATATCTGCAACACCAGGGGTGTTGCCTATGCGTTGCCAACCTGTGAGTGCCCTGTGAGTTTACTCGCTTCTTGAAGTACCCATATCAGCGCTATGCGCACAAGCCACCTGATGGAAAGCAGTCTTCGTCACCCATGGATATCTGCAACACAAGGGGTGTTGCCTATGCGTTGCCAACCTGTGAGTGCCCTGTGAGTTTACTCGCTTCTTGAAGTACCCATATCATAGCGCTATGCGCACAAGCCACCTGATGGAAAGCAGTCTTCGTCACCCATGGAGATCTGCAACACCAGGGGTGTTGCCTATGCGTTGCCAACCTGTGAGTGCCCTGTGAGTTTACTCGCTTCTTGAAGTACCCATATCATAGCGCTATGCGCACAAGCCACCTGATGGAAAGCAGTCTTCGTCACCCATGGATATCTGCAACACCAGGGGTGTTGCCTATGCGTTGCCAACCTGTGAGTGCCCTGTGAGTTTACTCGCTTCTTGAAGTACCCATATCATAGCGCTATGCGCACAAGCCACCTGATGGAAAGCAGTCTTCGTCACCCATGGATATCTGCAACACCAGGGGTGTTGCCTATGTGTTGCCAACCTGTGAGTGCCCTGTGAGTTTACTCGCTTCTTGAAGTACCCATATCATAGCGCTATGCGCACAAGCCACCTGATGGAAAGCAGTCTTCGTCACCCATGGATATCTGCAACACCAGGGGTGTTGCCTATGCGTTGCCAACCTGTGAGTGCCCTGTGAGTTTACTCGCTTCTTGAAGTACCCATATCATAGCGCTATGCGCACAAACCACCTGATGGAAAGCAGTCTTCGTCACCCATGGATATCTGCAACACGAGGGGTGTTGCCTATGCGTTGCCAACCTGTGAGTGCCCTGTGAGTTTACTCGCTTCTTGAAGTACCCATATCATAGCGCTATGCGCACAAGCCACCTGATGGAAAGCAGTCTTCGTCACCCATGGATATCTGCAACACCAGGGGTGTTGCCTATGCGTTGCCAACCTGTGAGTGCCCTGTGAGTTTACTCGCTTCTTGAAGTACCCATATCATAGCGCTATCTGTAGCGATGTTACGAGTTGATTTTATTCCAACTCGGATAACTCGCTTTGTACATATACCTTAATCTTGTAACCCTGTAATTTGTCTTATTTTGTGCAATAAAGTGTTTACATACATACATACATAACTCGAGTTGACTCGTCCGTCAACTCGAATCGCGATTCGAGTTGACTCGACTCGCATCAACCGGATGGGATCCACATCGCGGCAGCAGCCAAACGGATCGGCGAGTCGAGTCGAGTTCAGCGTATTCGTAACAAACGGAACATTCGTCGAGTTGGCGAATCGGTGACTCGCGTGCACTCGCATAACTCGCATTCGTTATCCAGTCCGTGTCAATTCTAGCTAGAGTTAGGTATGCGAGTTGATTCGAGTTCCGAATGAACTTGATTCGAATCAACTCGCTTAGAGTCTGATTCGAGTTATTCGAATCAGACAACTCGACTCGCCCATCGCTAGCTATCTGTACCTCTAGCACAACTGTGACACGCGACCATTGTCGCGCGACAAATGCTACCTGTCCTCTACAGTGACAGTGACAGGTGATGTTCTGTCGCGAGAAACGAAGTCGCGACCAGTTATGCTAGACTGTGCTATGTATAAATTTTGGCTTTCTAGCGAGCCAACTCCATCTCTGTTTTGAAGCCGGTTAAAAGGTTAGAAATAGAGTATTTTTTTAACAATCCAAGCTTAACTGTCATGTGCATAAAATCCGCGTCGTTCAGTAACGAGGCCGT
This sequence comes from Eudemis profundana, assembly GCA_947034925.1. Taxonomy (NCBI): domain Eukaryota; kingdom Metazoa; phylum Arthropoda; class Insecta; order Lepidoptera; family Tortricidae; genus Eudemis; species Eudemis profundana. Next base: position 5,301,085 of record OX344804.1, on the reverse strand, counting down.
CGCGGGAGCCAAATGGTCGCTGGCAGCGCCCGCGGGAGCCCTGCCAGCCTGGACAAGAATCTAAGGGTGCCTGTCCACTGCGCAGCGAAGCGGAGCTTAAAATTTAGGTACTGTTATATTAATGGAAAGTCCGAAGGTATTTTTCAAAAAAGTTTTTATTGACACTTATAATTACACGACCCTTAGGTAATTAGGGAACAGCGCGGTTTGACGATTCGAGAGCAACTGAGGTTTTGTATAGGATGGATTGAGGAGCTGAACTCGGCTGGAAGGGAGAATTGCTGATGGGTTGCTGCGTCAGCCATAAGGCGTACGTTGTGGAGGCTATAACAGTACGCTCGGGCCACAAACACTTGCGATCTGGGCCGCCCTTAATTTTCCGCCCTCTAGGTGTAATATATTATTTGTATCTTACTTATTGTACGTAGATACGAGTGGTGTGGCGTCAAATATATTCTTACTAAAGCCGGAGCAGATTTGGATTACTTTTTCTACAGGAGTAGTAGATACTCCGGTCATATGCTTTAAAATAGGCAAGCCGGTGGGAACCGGGTTCCATGGATGCCACGCTACTGGTAGATACTAAATTTTGTTCAATGACTTTGTGTCAAAAAAAATCTAATCCTTTCCGAGTATGTGCATTATGCAGGATATTTCTAAAAATGCGATTGGCTAAAGTATATAACAAATCACATTTTGCATAAGAAAATGTTGTGGACAAACTTATTTTAACAACTTTTTTTTACAAATTTCGGTTAGCTACAGTCAAGTACAGTAAACGGCCATAAAGAATGCACATCGATCTTTGGAAAGAGGCAATCGGCTAATTTCGACTTCGTATAGCGATATCTGTGTCCCACGCACCATGACGTTTGTTTTGTCAGTCGTGGTTCAAATGCGAGAGAGTGCAGTCGCATATCCAAGTCAATATATAATATAGAGTTGCTAAAACTTTTCCAAAATTTAATTTTGTACTATGGCATCTATAGGAAAAAAAGGTAAACCGTTACTTTGCCAGTCACGCGAAATTATCTACAATTTTTTTCCCGTGTGGTGTCGGATTAGAATAACACCAACCTTTTCTTCTCGGGGGTGTCGCATGAGGCGACTAAGGGTACAGGGTCAAACCGTGTTGTGGGCGATGGCCCAGCAACTTGTCACCGCAATATTACACTTTTGGTCGATCTTTAAACCCACATTTAAATATGCTAGTAGTATAACATCAGTTGCTAATGCTCAGTCAACTTCTTTTAGGAATATGGGAATGAATATATGTATATATATGTATGTATATTATTTTTCACCAACAAGCAACAATTAAATATAATTACATCGTTTTTTACAGCTCTACATATTCCACGGGAAATCAAAGCAAAACAACAATAAAGTACTTAGTTCTAAATTCAAATTCTGATGAACGATTAATCTAATAATTGATGTACATGGAAATTAGCGTTCGTTTGTATTCGGAAATGCGATGATTGCCGATGTGCATTCTTTATGGCCGTTGACTGTACCCAATTACATTACGTAATTGTGTACCGGACAAGTACCTGATGACGCCTCCTTTCCGTATTGCTCTGACCCCATGACGCTGTCATCGTTTCCTCGTTGGACCGCAATAGCGATCCGCTGGGACAAGTAGGCGTCAGCCCTAGGGTCTCCCGAGGCGCGGACCAGCCGGGATGGTACCCCATGAAAGATTTCATATCGGCTGACCAAAGCCCCAGAGTTTCCACCGCAAACGCCGCAAATTATTTCGACGCTTGAGACTTTGCGTCTGATCAGCCGCAGCGCAAAAATATCCGTTCTCGGATCTTCAATTGCATATCAAATTTCATCACAACCAGTGGTTTAAGCGCAAAAAGGTCAAAACAGACAGACAGACAGAGTTTCTTTTCGCATTTATAACATTAGTATGGATTAATTAGTTTTATGGATTGCTGCAGTAGTATAATATTTGGGCAACTAGTGCGCACGCATGCTCCACAGTTTGAGTGATTGCGCCTCCTGGCGGCCGCGCCTGTAATTACGCTAATTCGCCTACCTTTTTGCTTAATTGAATGCATATCTATGTCTGCTTTTTTATGCTAAAAATATAGCCTGTAACATACAGGGCGCCCAAGTAAATATTATATAATATAGTAAATATTATAGATAGGACGTTATGCTGTATGGAAACATTATTTTTTTCCGAAAGTAAGTAATACAGCATTCAAAGATTTTTTAATAATTGTTGGCTTAGCCGGAAATCAAACCCGCAAAGTGCGAAAACAGTACCCTGTCTTTTATGATGTTAATTAAATGTTGATCGAAATGTCTTTTTTATTTCATAGATTAACACAATTTGTCGAATGAAATAAAATACGTACATTTCAATCAACATAATATTTAACCAAATTTGATGTAAGTAATTAAATATACAAATAACACAATAAAAGGGGATAGAATAATGATAAAATTTAAATGACCTATAACTAAAAAAAAACTATGAAAAGGATACCCCGCTTAAGCAGACTGACACGCAGAATTCCCAAGACGGAAAATACTAGTCGAAAATAATGATCAGTGAATAAATAGGTGAATAGACTAGTTAAAACTCATTAAGGTGTTGGTGCAGCAAAAATAAAGCTTGTAAAATAACTCCAGGGACTTACATGAACTTATGTAAAAGGATAAATTCCCTAGTTAGTCAGCCAAGTGCACCGTTTAAATGGTTCTTTCTGCTTAAAGTAATGCCCTGGCCCAGAGTAATGGAGGAACCGTGTAGAGCAAGGGATTTACGAGCCAAGTTCTGCGCTTTTGTAATAGGGCAAGCGGGATAGCCTGGAATTATTGTAAGAAGGAAAAATGCTGTGGATTTAACACTTCACACAGATATATATATTATAACTTGATACTTACCGTATATTTTAACGTACCAGTTGACAGATACTACAGCAGTTGTTATTATGATCTCATTGTATTTCTTAATTAAGTGATATCATAACCGATCACGTCCCGTTTTCACCCTGTATATTTTAGTGGAGTCCTACTAATTCATCTTAATGTCGATATATCGATACCTTTAGACTCAAAGGGCGTAAACGCCATTAGAACCTGCGGCGTTTACGCCCTTTGAGTCTAAAGGTATCGATATAAGAAATGATTTCGCATCACCAAAAAAAAAAACGATGTATATTCCTATTAATATTATAAATGTGAAAGTTTGTAAAAATGTTTGGGTGATTGAATATCTTGGATATTTTAAATCTTGCCTCGTAGAGAGGCGAAACACGTGTCGAGTTTTGTATTTTTGTGTGGTGGTTTGTTATATTTATTTGCATGTTTTCTCGTTTTGCATGTATGTTAGTGCATGAAAAAAATACGCAAGTAATTATAACGGGGTAGCATTAATTGTCTAACACAGCGGTCGGCAACCTTTTAGCAGCCAAGGGCCACATAGTAGGTAACGAAATTGACGCGGGCCGCACTTTGTGAATAATTTGTGACTTAATACGATTCTGAACATAACGATCTTTACATACAAAATAACCAGGGAGGCTCGCGGGCCGCAAGTGAGGGGTTAGCGGGCCACATGCGGCCCGCGGGCCGCGGGTTGCCGACCGCTGGTCTAACACGTTATCATATCGCAAAGCGATATTTTTGTTTTATCAACACGGATCTCCGCAAAGTAACGCCTGATTCCATCAATTATACTTACTAGATCAAGTCCTGGATTGAAACAGGATACCTACTTTACTTCTCGTAGGAAGCTTTCTTGGGATAATTACGGGGATGGCGCAGGCATAGCCTCGGATAATGCTAGTTAATAAATATATCGAGGGTTTCTGGCCAAAGGGGCGTATACGCAAAGCAAAACGCTTGCTTATACGCCCCTTTAGCATGAAGCCCTCGATATGTATTATAGCTTTATGTGTGATGCGATTACCCGTGCGAATGAAATTATGACATCTTCTAGTAATGATGCCGACCCTAGTGCTTTATTATATACAGGTCAGGTTATTTTGTAGATTGAGTCGTTATGATACCGGCCGTCTAATACAACCATCTCTAATTAACGCGACAACTGATAGACACGACAACGCGATCGGGAACGTAGATACTACAATATATGCCACATATGTAGCGAGTCTGACACGGTACTCGCATGCAACATGCATGTATGTTAAGTAGGTAGCTACGGGTAACCTCCATCGGAGCAGACTAAGCTATGAGTAATGCTAGCTGTCTCCTTTACGCTGATGACCTCAAATTGGTTTATGGGGTTGAGAAGGGTGCGGATTGCGAGTCACTGAAGGAGGATGTTGCATCAGTGTTCCGGTGGAGTCTGGACAACAAGCTTTGTTTCAATACGGCTAAGTGTCAAGTATGTAGCTTCAGCCGAGCTCCTTTTCCTATACATGCTCAATATCTATTAGGTAATGAGATCATTACGACGACTCAGTAAAAGATCTTGGCGTTATATTTGACACCCGGCTAAACTTCTACGACCACGTCAAAGCGCTTGCCTCTAGTAGCTTTCGTAGATTAGGTTTTGTTACTCGCAATGTCAGAGAGTTTCGTGATCCTGGTGCTATAAAGGTATTGTACAATGCTCTGGTGAGAAGTAAGCTGGAGGCGTCCGCACTTGTCTGGAACCCTTTTGAGTCAACTTACATCTTACTCTTGGAAAAGGTACAAAAAGCTTTCTTAAGAATGTTGTATAAGAAAATGCATGGATATTACCCTTTCTTATATCTAACGAAATTTCTTCTAGGATCCCTGGGTTTCAATTCCTTGGAAGTGAGGCGCAACTCGAGCCTGCTTGTTTTCGTGTGTCGTGTTCTGCGTGGTGACTCTGACTGCCCAGAGCTGGTAGCGAGGCTAGTTAGACTGTTTGTGCCAGATGTTACGAGGATAATCTTCAGGCCGCGATTGCGGCCCCTGTTAGCTGTGCCTACGGCGCGTACGGTGGCACATAGAAACTCGCCGATCCTTCGTGTCCTGACCTTACTGAATGCGCTACTGGTATCAGCACCTGAATGTGATCTGCTAGCGTGGCGATGGGCGGCTGTGTGTCGGGAGTGTTTGAGATTTTGCGAGGCGATGGATAATAGGCAGACTACTATTCCTACATGTTAATGTTAAGTTTAGTATGTAGTTCCATGGTGTATTAGTCTTAAGACTGCAATGCTGTGTAACATAAATAAACAAATGAGTCCTGGGGTTTCCCTAGCAAGGATCATTAGTCTACTTTAAATGTCATATTTCGTTGGAATTGTAAAAGGGTTCACTAATGTTCCGCATGAAATATTTCTATAGTAGGTACATTACATAACGAGGGTGGTAATACAAAGAAAGGCCGAGATCGCAGAAGTTTGCGGCCCGAGCTGCAAGCGAGGGACGTAAATCATTTTATGACTACACTTGGCCAGAAAGCGCGCAGCGGCGGAAAAAGTCACTTTATGGCTAGGTGTGGCATAAAATATTTTATTAGAAGAACTATCTAACTTAATGGTAGATAGCGCTACAAACGTCTTCTAGAATGGTGTGATAAATAAAGAGACTAGCGGACTTGGGTATCGCTTCGGTGGCACAATTGGTAGTGCGCCTGTGTTGGCCCGGAGAGTCATTGGAGACGCAAGTTCGAATCTTGCCCGAGGCCTATAATTTTTTTTTTCTTCTAATAAAATATTTCGAGTTCGATATCAGACGTTAATGCTATAAGACAGGAGTCTCCAAACTTTTTACCCAGCATGTTTGAAAATGTCGCGCGGGCCACATGACATGGTCGATTTGGAGTTACGTATAATCTTTTTTCGTCTTGTTGGGGGGTGAGGGGGGAGGGGGGGGGGGGGTGTTCTGTGTCTCACATCATCAGCAGGTACTACTTTATTATGCGGGCAGGAGGCTTCTGTACGTAGTACTCTTTTTATTCTGAGCCGCGGGCCGGATTAGAATGGCTCGCGGGTCGGATCCAGCCCGCGGGCTGTAGTTTGGAGACCCCTGCTATAAGAGATAAAAGATTTCGTCATATTTTTGCATTGCTTAAAATGTTATTTTATTTTGCAAAAATATTTTATGGCAAATACCGTCAAAAGGAATGATTATTACTTGTCAGTAGATACTTGGAATTTGCCACGTTTTTCTACTACGATTTTTTTTTATTGCTATAGACTGGCAAACAGGCAGACGGCCCACCTGATGGAAAGCGGTCACCGCCGCCTATAGACATTTGCAACACTTACTCGCTTTTTCATAAGGATTTGAAATCAAGTGGCCAGGAGTGAGTTGTCATAGTACGTCAACCACCGCGCCTGCGCGGGGGGCGGGCCGTAATGAAATAAGGCGCTTCCCCCTCCCGCCGAGCAAACTTTGCGGTCTATGCATTTTAATACCTTACATCGGGGTTCAATGCAAACTGGGTTAGGAACTTGTTACACCAGTACCTACCTAAAGGTTTTTGCGGGCTAGTTTTTCGCAATCGACGTCTCATATCGTTTTGCGTGATAGGTTGGAACTTAATTGTTTTCCCGAGAACAAGTGTGATGAAAAATACCTTACATACCTTGTCTTATTGTACCATGCTTACTCTCTGTGAGCTCCAATATGCTTATGGCGTAGTCAAGTACACACAGCGTTACCAGCTTGCACGGGTACAACATACCTGGTTTTATTGTATCATGGATGTAACTAAGATCCCACTAAGCCGCGTATTTGTGAGTGTCGGAGGAAGCGCCATCTAAGATGAGATTAGAGGAGATTAAGGTTGTATTTGTACCTAATAGGATACAAGTTACAAGGCTCATCTTTTGACTTTTACCTCATCAAAGTTAGCAGATGAGTTCGATCGATGCATGGCGGCGCTCGGTAACTTTTAACGGGCTTTCAAATTGAATAATATTCGCTTTCATAGTCTCCTTGCTGGGGACGAGGGACCACGAGCCATGAGCGAGGAGCGAGAGAATCTTAATAAATAAGTATGGTTACCAAGTATTTTTTTATTCATTATAGCTTAGCATTTCGATCTCATCTGTTGGTACTTACCAGATGAAGTCGATGATAGATCTGGGTAGGTTTTGAGTCAAACAGATTTTGTAGTATGAGTTAAGTGTTCTTTTCTTACCTGTGGACATCACAAAATTAGGGGCTTTAAAAGCCTAATTTTCTAGCTGGACCCCTATAGGCAAATAACCCTACTCTTCTACTTCTATGTCTAAGTATATCATAAAACATACCTAGTGTGTATTCGCGTCGTTAACTATCAAAATTTTGTCCACAGGACAGACGTTTTTTCGAAATCTGTATGACCCTTTTACGTCTACTTTCGTGTAGTTACGGTAAATTCAATTAAGCGTTGTTAAGCCTACATATTCGACGTCTATTCGTTGTGCACCTGAAAGTGTTAATATCAAAATGCCCTTGTTTTTAGACTAAATATCAAACTGAGTTAATGACAAAATGCCTAAATGGTAAATTGTCAAAATCCTTGAAAACAGAATGTCATAATAACAGAATTCCTTTGAAAACAAGCAACAGTCAAAATGCCTAAATACTATTACGAATCACTCAAACACCGAATAATTTAAGCGACTGAATTTTAGAATGCTTTAAATCCAAAACTTATGAAAGGTAATAAAATATTTGTCTTGGTTCAATAAAAGACTTAAAAAAAATTAGAAGTTTTTTCCAGCATTTCTTCTCCTCATTTCTTCCAGCATTTTTTTCCAGAGCGCTGATAGATTCAGACCTGTAAAAGTACGAGTACCCCTGTGACCTATTTGCTGAATAAGTGACTTGATTTGATGTCACAAAATGCCTAAAATAAAAGGATGCATTCGGAATATTACTCTTCGGAATGTTTGAGTGTTCTCGATTTAGACTCCTCATGCTTATATCTTATGCCTTACGCCGCGTGGCTATTTGCCATCGAAAGCTTTCCCGCTCTCCAGGCTCCCCCGGGCCCCAACCTCCATTACCACTCGACCCGACTCAATCTTCAACATCCATTACGCCTTGAGCATCTTCTCCCAACTTACCAAAGTAGCCAGCGAGCGTTGGATATTGAATCTAGAAAAGTTATCATCGAAGGAGGCATCAGCCGGCCATGAAAATAAAATGACTTGATGCCGCTACGGTTTGAGTTGGAAACTTTGTACAGATGTATGTATTTACATGTATTAGCGTGAAATATCTGCTGGGCTAGTTTGCTTCGAAGTTGAGTGTGGGGAATATTCTGGTGTTGACACAAGTCTTTAATCTGGTAGGCACTTAGCGAATTTGGTACACAGAGAGTCAAATAGGTATTTTAAGTTCTTGAAATTCGGTAGGTCCCTTTTTTCGGTGCCATTTCTATAGGAGATTGGCGGTTATATTGGGAACTCTTAGTTTGTTGACGGCCTTTTTGAATAGCAATACGAAACCACTGTATGTGGTAATTGTGGTAAACTGCAAACATACGGCGTTCTGCTCTAAAAGGAATTATTTTCATTTTCAAGAATGCGACACCCTTTTAAAGTGACACTTACTGGCACGGCGTACTGTCGGATGTCGCGACCAAAGTGTCTAGTTCCACATTTTAAGATGAAAAATCTTCACTGCAACGCCGACAAAATCCTATATTTTATAGAAAGACACGTTGCTAAAATTCAGTGCTGTGATAACGATTACAATATATCAAAGACAGTTTTATAAGAATGATGGTTTTCTTATAAAACTGTCTTGAGGAGATCTATGAGGAGATTCATCAATGAAAGGGTTAAAAAAGTTACGTTATTTGTACAGATATAAAACATTTTACTGTCTGATACTAAAACTTTTGTAACGGCACTGCTGTTAAGTAAATTTTTTTCACCAGACAAAACCGAAGTAAAAGTTACTGAAAAGAGTGAAAAGCCACTACTTCATGCAAATTACGTAAAGTGTTTCAAGTTTACTTACTACGAATCGTTTAATTCGGCATTGAGTGTTAATTGGCGAGCTAAAGCGGCGACCATATTAGCGGAGCGAGGTAGATGCTTGACGTGCACTGTGTTCCAAATAACTGCTTACTAATCCACTCGCACGCCACATTACCGATACGGCAAGTCACGACAATATATAAAAGAAAATAATGTAGAAAAATCCTTATTGTGCGAGCATAGTAAATTATGTGAAGACGAAGTAACTGGGAAGTAAAAATAACTACTAAAACGTAAACCAATCCTTTTTGAAATGTTTGTTGATGTCTGTTTGTTTGTACGCGTATCATGAAACGTGTCTTGCCAAATTTCATTACAATTCAATCAATTGTTACCGCGTTATTTAGTAACAAGAACTTTCACATTTATAATATTAATAGGATCTTCATGGACCTTATGTGATTTGCATAAAGATCCCATTACCATATTGCTTCATGTACAATGCTGAACTTATAAATTCAGCTAGTATAACATCCCTGTGGCTACGTGGAGCTCTTAAAACGCCTTATTCGGGCGGATGAAGCCTTAATAGCCCGCCTCAGTAAGAACTATTAAAAACGCTTTCCCGCGTTCCCTTGCTCTGTGAGTAACTTCTCCCCACTGCTGGAGATACTTAAATAAGCTTTAAGCTTAATAAAAGGTCTTACCGTCAAATGGGGTAACTTAGGACACGCGGGATAACTACAGACATCGGTTTTTACAAAGAACTAATATAGGTGTAGGATTGACCATGGGACTGGCAGACCAATAGTCCTTCTTGTACTAAGTCCGTCATTTGACGGTAAGGTAGATGTCCGAGTACTCGACACTGTCCCAGTAGTCGCCATTTTGTATGTTAAGTCATTAGTAATAGAGGTGACAGCTGTGTGTCGACGATTGGGCATTAACGTGTCGAGCACCGGGATGTTTACCTTACTGGTAGACATAGTCACCGCAAATGTTTGCGACGCTAATGACCAATAGTTGATATCCTGCTGTCACCTCTATTGCTAATGACTTTACATGCAAGATGGCAACTACTGGAACAGTGTCAACCACTCGGACATCTACCTTATATCAGTTTTATATCACACAAAGTTATCTTTTATTGAATTCTCCCCTAATCACCGACTGTCTGGAAGAGATGGGTCAAAAATCGAGCGTTTAAACCGCCTCACTTCTGTGGACACATTTTTGGCAAATTTTTGTGGCGTTTTAATCTATTTGGTAGTGATCCCGGACTTTTAATAAATGCTCTGATATTCCATTAAAATTCGCAGGAATTTCGACAAAAATGTATCTACAGAAGTGAGGCGGTTCAAACGCTCAATTTATGACCCAGATTGGTTTTTTAGCGAAAAGACCGCCTTTACCTCTCATAAATCATTGTAATCGTGTTTTTTCATGTTTTGTCATTGTAGTACTCGTCTGCACGAGACAAGCCTGTTCGTGCACGGCAGCGGGCAGCAAGACGCATTGCGGCCTCATTTGCATTTGTGCACTGATTGCCGCGTCAAGCTTCTCCCCGTAATTACAACGTGCACACGCATTCACCGGCGCACGCGGCGTTTTTCAGCACGCTCATAAGTGTAGAATGTAGAATATATTGTTCGCGTAAATTGCGCAACAAGCGCAAGGCGCTGTTTAATGATAGGGCTGGGCTGTTGATAGAACGGCTGCAGCTGATAAAAGGCAAGCTAGTTCGCAGCCACATATGAGTTACTATTTGGCAGAGTACATCAGGGAGTACTTTGGTGCCGTTGACGTAAAATGACGTCAAATAGAGCATGATCCACTTTAGGTTTTACGTTGATTGATTGTTACCGGCAATTACCGCTAAAAGTTATAAATTGACTCTGTCATTCCGGGACTGGGTAGCAGTGGCGTGGCGTAAAAGATATCTTTGGGCAAGCCGGAGCAGATGCGGCTTACGATTTCCTTAATATCCATTAGATAAGGTGCTAATGTTAGGCAACCCGGTGAGAATCGAGTTCTACGGACGCCACGCCACTGCTGGGTAGTCAACTAGTCAACGTGGCAAAATATTCAATGGTTGGAATGTGCAGGGGTCAAAATGTCTATACGGACAGGCTGTCTATATGGCAAAAAGTATGAACGTCAAATTTAGAACAAGCGCCATAACGTATACCTAATAGCTAACGTGAACACGCGTTAAAATGCATCAAGGTAATAACGTACAAGAGTCGAAAAGTATAAGCGACACCACATGCGTATGTCAAAATGAATGAATGAATGAATGACTCAAAATAATATACCATAACACAACAAGAACATTGAACTTTTTGACAGATATTCATTTAGACTTAAGCACGTTATATCAATCGAGTCGAGTCGAGTCGTGTCTATCACACCTTTTGTTGTACTTGCGTTTTGAGATGTGTACCATTTGACACTAAAACATTGTGACCTTATGGTCGTCAAAATGCCCCAGTGTCAAAATGGACATATCATCATTGATATGTACATTTTGACACTGGGGCATTTTGACGTTCATACTTTTTGTCACATAGACAGCCGGTCCGTATAGACATTTTGACCCCTGCATATTCCAACCATTGAACTTTTTTCACGCTGACTACCCAGTCCCGGAATGGACTTACTTTTCAATAGTAGAAGCCATTTTACAAATCAGGATGTGATCTCATTTATTTCAACAGGAAATTACAAAAACATAATAGGATAAGAATTTAATATAGAAGGGACGGCAAAAAATATATAAATTTGCGTATACCTACGCGAATCCAATTAAGCTAATGTCTACCTGACAATACAGAGCATTTCTTGTGATGTATTTTATCGAATAATTTAAATAAACGCCTGTATTGCGACCCAGTGCGTTGTTCATGTGCATTGTGTAACCTATTGTGCTTCTAGAAGCTAGAGCGGTTCACTGTAATTGCCCCGCCTACACGCAGAACCGGTTTGCACCGATGCAAGGCGGTTAACTAAAGAAAGAAGCTATAGAGTTAATAGAGATATTCGTTTTTTTATTTAAATATAGAAAACTATACTAGTTTTTTGGGAAAATGTGTGTATACTATGATGTTAATGCAATTTAAGATTCAAATCAAATCAAATCAAATGTCTTTATTTGCTTAAAATGTGGTACAATGGATGGTATCTTACAAATATATAATCGGGAACACGCACATTTCACCAGCAGCTGGCATGCAAACATAAAATAAAATATAAAGGTTCCTGTGACAGACAAAACCAACATAGCAATAATGAGTAACAATGTCAAAACGATTAAATAATAAAAATGTCAACGGTAACAGTACAATTATGGTTCAATGTTTGATTACTCTTAATTAACTAAAATACAATAAATAAATACAATGACAGCTATTCTACATGATCAGTATAAATTCAATGTCAGGATTATAAATGTAAATGCCAGGATTATAAATATTAAATGTCAGAACTATCCCGAATCAAAATTGGCTAAAGCTACTTAAAATCTAATAATCAGTCAGTCTTTATAATAATTGAAATATTCGTCAATACAATAAAAACATTGTTCAATTAACCATTTTTTAAGTTCGCTTTTAAACATATTAATTGGCAATTCTTTAATGTCATCATGCAAGCGATTATAAATACTGATTGACATACAATAGGTACTATTCCCATATAGTTTTGTTTTTTTAACAGGAACAACGAGACGATCTGGATATCTAGTATTAAATTTACATGTGTCCTTATTCTTTTTATATAGCTCTGGATGCAATTTAACAAATAGACAAAGCTCGTATATATACAGGGTGATTGGAAATTCGACCTATTCCTTGAAAGGGGTTATTCTAGAGCTTATTTGCAATGATTTAAGGCCAATCAACCGGGGGTCAAAACTCAATGGTTATCAAGTTATTTGACTTTTAACTTATTTTTTTTAAAACCCGCCTTTCGATCTAAAACTGCTAATTGTGAAAAAACTACTTAAATTAGGAACGAAAAAGAGCCATCATCTAATAGCCAATAAATGGTTGATTACGAAAAATCCAAAAAGCATGCCAAAACCTTTGAAAATGTTACCAATAAAAGAATTTAAAGTCAAAAGTTTTTGGATTTTGTTCAAAATTTTGTAATTCTTTGAGGCATTACCTAAAAAAAAATTACGACACTTCGCGTAAAAATTACTAAAATTAGTTCCTCAGTTCATAAGCTTTCTAAAAAGGTAGAATTGTTGACATTTTTTGCATAACTTTTTAAAATAACATTAATAATAAGAGAGGGGGTAGGGAATATCACCTAGCGTACCGGACCCTTAATCAGTTTGTTTGTGTCACTTTAGTTTATCCGTGGGTTTTGTTTGTCTTCGGTTTTTTATTTTATTTCATCTTCTTAGGATTGGAATCACTAAAAGTTGCCTTCGGTGATATTTCAATAAGTAATTTATCAATCAGTTCCCGGTTGCGTTAAGTTTGCACCTAATTTGTAAGTTACACCAAGGAAACCAGGTGCAAACTTAAGGCAACCGGGAACTTACAGATAAATTACTAACCGAAATATCACGGAAGGTTACTTTTAGTGACTTCTAACCTAAGAAGATGAGATAAAATAAGAAACCGAAGACAAACAAAGCCCACGGAGAAACTAAAGTGACACAAACAAACTGATTAAGGGTCCGGTACGCTAGGCGAAATTCTCTACCACCTCTCTTATTATTAATGTTATTTTAAAAAGTTATGCAAAAAATGTCAACAATTCTACCTTTTTAGAAAGCTTATGAACTGAGAAACTAATTTTAGTAATTTTTACGCGAAGTGTCGTAATTTTTTTTTAAGTAATGCCTCAAAGAATTACAAAATTTTGAACAAAATCCAAAAACTTTTGACTTTAAATTCTTTTATTGGTAACATTTTCAAAGGTTTTGGCATGTTTTTTGGATTTTTCGTAATCAACCATTTATTGGCTATTAGATGATGGCTCTTTTTCATTACTAATTTAAGTAGTTTTTTCACAATAAGCATTTTTAGATCGAAAGGCGGGTTTTAAAAAAAATAAGTTAAAAGTCAAATAACTTGATAACCATTGAGTTTTGACCCCCGGTTGATTAGACTTAAATCATTGCAAATAAGCTCTAGAATAACCCCTTTCAAGGGATAGGTCGAATTTCCAATCACCCTGTATATGCTGGGCACGGTTAAAAGCTTCAGCTGTTTAAATAAGGGCCTACATGATGTCAAAATATCTACGTTACATATAGCTCTGATGCACTGCTTTTGAGCTATAAGGGCCCGCTTTGCGTGACAAGAATTGCCCCAAAGAAGGATACCGTACCTCAGTAGGGATAGGGATTATTGAGGTTCTCAAGAATTCAATGGTTTTAACTAGCTCTAGCTTGATTTTAAATTAGGATTGAATTACTTGGCTTTTGCTTATTCCGTACTAATTAATGGTTTAAATCAGCGGTCGGCAACCCGCGGCCCGCGGGCCGCATGAGGCTCGTGTACCGCTCACATGCGGCTCGCGAGCCTCCCTGGCTCTTTTATATGTAAAGATCGGTCTATTCGGAATTGTATAAAATCACAAATTATTAATAAAGTGCGGCCCGCGTCAATTTGGTTAGCTACTATGTGGCCCTTGGCTGCTGGCGCTGGTTTAAATAATAAACTTTCGATAAGAAGGATGTATATTCTCCCTTTTATTGGAAATATTCACAACTCAGGTATATTCCCCATACAAGTCCCCACGTCCCCAGCCGTATGGGAAATATTCTCGTGGTGGGAATCCGTGAACGGTACATCTCTACATGTAATATATGAATGAACCCAAATTGCGTACCTATTATACCACAGATTAAAACTTCGAGTCACATTACGTTTTTAGTCATTTGCATTAATATTTAAAACCCAATAAAAAATAACTACCCTAATCCTCAAAGGCGTTAAGACTAAAAACAATTAAAATTTCGCGAACCACGACGGTCCATCATGAGACGCTCGTCAGCTATGCTAATGAGGGCCGTATAATTGCGGAGCCCCCGGGGCCAGGGGCAGGGGCCAGGGTAGGGTTGCCAACTATTTCTTGGGCAAATATTTAGAGTATTTTTCAGCCCAACTTATAGTAGAATATCGGAAGAAAATATCCTTTTAAGAAAAAGCCTTTGCGGAAATCCGATCCGGAAATCAGAATAACGGGCTAGCACTATTGACTAACACGTTAACTATGATATCGCGTATTAGCAAAACAATATTTTTGTTTTAATTAATATTAAAATCGACCAATTCAACCCCATGTTTAAGGACTTAATACAATATTTTTGCGTATTATATGTTTCTTCAACAGTATGTAGTACATGCAGAGTCAAAATATAGCACAATACTACTATATTATATTATAGTACGGTTGGCAACCCTAGATCAGAGGGCCGCGCGCCCTGAATATTTAATACATTTTCACATCTAATTTCACCAGATAAGGACCCAGTCACCATAATCCCAAAAGGGTGTATAAACACGAAAACTTTAAAGAATTTTAATCTTTTTAAAATGAGGGTAGCGGTAAATTTATTTTTTAATCAGCCATATTTGGACGTTAAAATTAATTTAGTGAATAAATTTGGTCTCGCTAAACTTGTAGCGAGTGGAATATTTATTAGTTCGTGGGATTTGCATAGTTTCGCCATGTATTATGGTAATTATTTAATTTATTATCAATGTTAGTTTGCTGATTTTGCCTAATATTTGCATTATGAAGACTGAACATTTTACCTCATCTAAGGACCTTAAAATAAATAGCCGGACGGAGCCTCGCTAACAGATAACTGAAGCATTTCTAGTGTGCCGGTTGCTTTGTACTTACGAGCCGCACGCACACATCAACAAGTTTTTTCCTACTACCCGCAGGCCCTGTAGCATGCCTACATTGACCCGACCAACCAGCGTTAAAGAAACCGGCGGACTAGAGGTGCTTCAGTTCTTTGTAAGCGAGTTTAAAGCTGCGAAAAATCAAATTTCTAGGTTAACGTAAAAAAATATATGTTTAAAAACGTATATTTCGAGTATTTCGACACTCTCAAAGAAACCAAAATGTATAGGGTACCTACTTTCCGTTGACCTAGAACTATGTGGCAAGTAAATAATACCGTCTTATATTACAAGTATAGGAAAAAATCTGAAAATGATACATTTGAAATGAAATCCTAAAAAATAAAGTATTTTTACCACAGCGTGTGATGCGATCGTTTACTGCAGCGGTCGGCAACTAATGGCCCGCGGGCCGCATGCGGCCCGTGAACCGCTCACTTGCGGCCCGCGAGCCTCCCTGGCTATTTTGTTTGTAAAGATTATATTCAGAATTGTATAAAATCACCAATTATTGACATGGTGCTGCCCGCGTCAATTTTGTGGCCCTTGGCTGCTAAAAGGTTGCCGACCGCTGGTTTACTGTACCCCCACCATGCACGTGGAACTTAGCGCGTTGGAGTACGGATTCTTGCAAGCTACGAGATCGCTACGAGAGCCAATTGGCATTGCATTCATGTCGTAGAACTTCGTAGCGCTCTCTACGACGGTTCTAATCCATCGTAGTTAGAATTAAATACTAACAGCTATACACCGTGGGTTCGTACAACCCGACCAACTTAAACCTCGTATTCCTGATGGTATTACAAGTAAATAACGTTATATCAACAAAGGTCGAATTTTGTCATTTTACATTAATAGTCTTATGGAACAAAACAAATCAATAAATTCAGTCCCTCGTTATAAACATGTCCTTACTGGAGGAAAAGTTATTAAAAAGGAAAAAAAAAGCTAAAATGGAAACGAAAAATCTCTTACCAACTAATACTGCGAAGGTTAATTGCTGTTTAGTTAAAGGATTTTAAAAAATCAGTAAAAGTATCATAATCACATTTATTAGAGCTTGTTACACACTTGGGAGATTTTATTTTAAAAATTATGAATATCTCGGAAAGTAAGCGTTAATCGACTATACGTCACATAACTTTTTTAGGGTTCCGTAGCCAAAATGGCTAAAAAGGAACCCTTATAGTTTCGTCATGTCCGTCCGTCCGTCCGTCCGTCCGTCCGTCCGTCCGTCCGTCCGTCCGTATGTCACAGGCATTTTACTCAAAAACTACAAGACCTATACTGATGAAATTTGGAATGTAGATGTCTTGTAGATGCCGCAACTAAGTTTGGTAGTTAAATAATAAAAATAAAAAAATCTAGGGGGGCACTCCATACATGTAACAGAAGCTAAAAAAAATTTTTTTCACAAAATGTCAACGTGTGGTACATAGTTCGACAGCTCTTTTGAAAACATTTTAAGGTTTTTAAGTAATGTTTTTGATTAAGTGAATAACTTTGGAAATAATCGCTCCGAAAGTTGTGAAAATTGTGTCCCCCCCCCTCTATTTTCTAAACCGTCTGTCCGAAAAATATAAAAAAAATTACAAAGATAACGCTTAATTAATAATTTCAACGAAAATTATTTTCAACAAGATCGGATTAACCGTTTTTGAGTTATTGTCGATAAACTGCGCTTCTCAACAAAAGGACGTAATTGCTATGAAGATACGCTCTTTTGTTGTTGTACTTTTTTTACATCGTATTTTTTACCTTATAGTTACGGCTATGGAACCCTACACTGAGCATGGTCCGACATGCTCTTGGCCAGTTATTTACTTCTAATAGTTGTTAAAATTTATGGTTAAAGTTGGTCGGGTTATACGGGCCCACGGTGTATAGGTATACTCGTATTTTTATTACTTAAACTTTGACGTAGATTTTACAAGAGAATATTTGTTAATATTTTCGTTACTGACTTAATTATTAAGATTATATTTTAATTAAGAAAATTTTCCAATTTTTCCATGTGACATGAGAGGTCTTTAGAGGTAAGTAGTATTAATAAAAAATAACTTTTGCAATTATCTTTTCCCTGTGTCTTTTCCCAAGATTCGTCTCAGTCAAGTTCCCATATGGAAATAAAACAAAGAAAGGCCGAGATCGCAGACATTTGCGGCCCGAGCTGTAAGCGAGGGCTTTCTTTATTACCTCCCGTGTTGTGTATATCATTTTATGCCTACACTTGGCCAGAAAACGGCTTTTTCCCAGGCCCAGGGGCCCAGGTCTCTTGCCATCCGTCCAGCTAAGACCCGGAGGCTCTAGGCTCTAGCATGCATGTGACATTTGCTGATGCTCTAGTGCTCTCTGAATGATGTCGTTCAGTGCGTGAATTTTTCATAGAATTTAATATTTCTAGTAACCGGAACTTACTTAAGGAAACATTAGGAATGTTTCCGAAATAGCGCATCACTAGCGGGGCGGAGCCGGGTCGTCCGAATTAAATTAAATGGAAATTGGATGGATCATCGGCCGCGCCTCCTGCAGCGACCATACATCGTACGCGCATTATTTATATTTGGATAACGATTGTGTAGGTCATTAGCAGTAAATGTTACTAGGAAACACTATATCTAAAACGAATAAAATCTATTGTATTTACTATCTTAAATCAATAAAGTTTTATTTTCCAAAACGACCGGGTTCGATTCCCGGTTAAAGTATTTTTTTTTCAAATCTATGTATGCAGTTTTTCTTGTCCCTAAAATCGATGACATGGTTGCTAGGAACAGATCTTCGTATGTCTTATAGTTTCAGACTTTCCCATACTGACCGATCGAAATGGGCCACCCTATGTAGCTGTAGAGTTCAAATGTGTGGCAAATTATATTCTGGTGATAGTCTAAGATCCGAGTATAGAACGACCTTCACCGAATTGGTTAATGGATGAAAAGTATTTTATATTAAATTAAATATGTTAATAAATATATTGCAAGTGGGTTGCCTAAAAAAAATCAGTCCAGAATATGATTAATTAAAAATTGTAGTTAAATTTGCACCTGGTTGGTATGTGTTGCTAAGCAAACGAGGTGCAAACTTAGCTCAACCGCTTAGTATGAGAAAGTTAGGATAAAGTTGGCACGAGTCGGGTCGGGGGGGTTCACAGAATGAGCAGATTTTTAGTTTAGGGGCATTTTAGCACATAGCAAGCCGCGCCGCTCCGTGTGTTCTTCACCTACGTGCGACAGAGAGGTCCCAGCGCACCATCCCATGCGATAGAAGAGTGTTATGTGCTAAAATGCCCCTAAACCAAAAATCTGCTCATTCTGTGAACGGGAACCCGTGCCGACTTCATCCTAACTTTCTCATACTAACCGGTTGAGATAAATTTGCACCTCGTTTACTTAGCATCACATACGAACCAGGTGCAAATTTAACTTAATTTTTTCATTAATCATATTCTGGACTGAATTTTTTTAGGCAACCCACTTGCAATATATTTATTAACATATTTATTTTAATATAAAATACTTTTCATCCATTAACCAGTTCGGCGAAGGTCGTTCTATACTGGGATCCTCTACTATGAGAAGAAGCGCCGGAAGAAACGCACCAGTTGCCTTTTCAAAAACATTAAGCATTATAAGATTTGGAAAATATTACATGTAATTTAATTAATACAATGCATCAAACAAATACTTAACTAATATACATTTCAATAGAAATAAAACTAAATAATTGGAAAGTCGGTGGAAGTCGAGTTCAGTGGACGACCCCCCCCCCCCCCCCCCCCCCCCCCGGTACTGAATTGGTTTAACATTACATCTCAAAAACTTTTTTGTTGTAGAAGAACTGCGTTGCGAGACTTGCATCTTTTTACATGCAATGTTTTTGATGGGATCTTTATTTTCTTAGAATTACACGTCCAAAATGCCAAGCGTCAAATAAAATCAAATTTTAATCAGCATCTTATTTGAATGGTGTCCCAAGGGAAATACGCGACGCCATCATGTCGCGTTAACGTCCCGTTCGTAAAATGTGCAAACATATTCTTCCAACCGACTTGAAAAGGGCACAAAGTCTATACAGTTAGTGGCATATACGTCGTTTGGATACTAGCTGTATTCCCCTGGCTGGGCGGTCCATTACCAGCGACTCGGCTCTGCGGGGCGGTTAAGCTACAGAGATACTTGATTTTTAAATCACTCCCAAAAAGGATAATAGCTCATGTTACGTTCCGAGTTTGAAAAGTTTGTTGGGAAAATAGGCCACATGGGCATTTTCTGTAAGAAGAGAGTAAGAGAGACGGCATGAGACGAACTTCGGACGAAGACATTTATTTGAGTCCCTGAAGTGGTTGTCATTGTCTGAATTACGTAGACATTTCTTCATGGTTGACAGTCCGCTCTAGTAATAGGTAGTTTCACGAGAGTTGAGGTGAATGATTACACACACAGCTAAATGAAGTACTCATTGCAAAAAAAGTGAATGAATGAAATGAATGAGTGAGTAAATAAACACAAGGCTATAGTTTAAACAAACTTTTTGGTCTATCTTGCAATTCACTGTTGAACCTGTTATCGGTACGAAAAAGAACAGTAATTTCAAAATCCCGCTGTCATTACATGACAGTGTTGTTGTGTGCGTGGCCTCAACTCTCGTGAAACTACCTATACGACCGTTAAGTGGCTCTACAGTCGCGCACATAGGCAATTTAGACAGAAGCGGCTCACTCTGCGATTTCGCCGCGCGTTTATCCTAATGACTTCATAACAAAATTACCATAAATTTTATGGGCTATTCAATGGTAATAAAAGTTTTGAATATTTTCATACTTTTAAAATGGACTTTTCCACCCAACTTTGAAGGCTTATAAAACAAGTTACACTTTATGTATTGAACTCATGGCATATTATTTTAACAAAATTCGAAGACAGTAAAATAGCCTTAGTTTGACGGTTGTTTGGCAGAGGGGAATGATTGAATGTTTCTTGAGAGTTTTCTTGATTAAATCTATTTCCCTATGGAGTCCTCGTTGTTCTTATGTCGATTGTTTTTTTTTTAATCCTGACCTACTTGCAAGCCTTACTGGCTGTTGCAAAAATCGGACCAGACTTAGGTCGATTGTAAGTCTCTAAGAGCCTCCGTACACTGGGCCAGTAGTGGCGGCCACAGCCGGGTCGATTTCAGAGCGTTTCGACCGCGGCGGTTTTTCTCATTCGTGTTCAAGCAAATATAGCAGCAATCGGTGGTGACCATAGTTAACTTTTATTATAAATTATCTAGACGGTATCGAGGATACACATGATTTAATCAAAAGTTGTCGTCACTCGATAGTCCTTTGCGGTAAAAATCGAGTGACACTAATGAATAAAAAAAAAAGCTGAAAAAACGCCTGAAATCGACGCAGCCCTGCTACTGGTAGCCACCGTAAGCTGCAGGCGAGCGTTTTCATTAGTTTTGTATGGTTTCGGGCCACAGGCGGGAGTGGCGTGCGCTCACTACTTGTGGCCGCCATTAGTGGTTCAATGTGTGGCCGTTCTAAGTTCTAAGGCTATGCCTTCTAGTTGGTAATAATAATAAAATGTAGTCGATAGTGTCGTATGTCTGTGCAGCGGTGCGGCGCGCGCCGCGGCGTCGCCCGTTCGTTGGCCAGCCGCCCGCTCGGCACTTGGCAAGCGCTCGGCCCGCGGGGGGCACTCATTTATCTAACTAACTAAATGGTGCTTATGGCGCTTTATGAACTATTAGTCGCTTTTGTAATGTGGAGGCCGTTTGGTAAACTGCTAAACCGTACAGTACCTATACCAGCGCTGACTAGCGCTAGACCGGCGCTGGCTCTAAGGTCGGCATTTTGCAGATAAATGGGCCTGCCTTGCTTCCTCTTAATCTTCCCTTCTATATTAAATAGTATTGAGGAAATGGTCGTGTCGTAACAGGTGTCCCATCATGACGTCCCTTCTGTTATCTATGAGCGCTAGTCATTTCCATTATCCTGTTTAACACGACTTCTTCATTCGATATCAATTCCATCCACCTTATTCTATAATATTCGTTGTATTACTTTTATTAGTCGTATATCACGTACACCATGATAAATACGAGAAGAATACCTATTGTTAGTGTACTCTAATGAAAACTCACTCTATACAAGAACCACGGGAACGTAAACCCAATCCAATACCATAGCATAGTCGTCATCTTGCATGTTTCATGATTTCAAAGTTCCAGTAACCTTTTGTAATTGGATGAAATGTCGGGGGTCGGCCAGTTTCACGTAAACCCTGACACGTTTTGTATTGGGAACCGGTGTATGCGTGATTGTGATGGTGAAGTACGAGTAGTCACCATAGCCTTCTTGGACATCATGTTCACCTCGCCTCATAATTAGGGGTCGTCCATATATGACAATCTAGGAAGAAGCGTGAAACAAAGGGAGGGTCCATTATGTTACGAACTTTTTCCATTATTTATATATTTATTTTAAAGGTTGTCACGTTTGGGTAGTGTCAAGTTAGCTATCTGTTTAACTTTAAAAGGAGGGTTCCTTTTAAAGTTAAACAGATAGCTAACTTAGCTGGGATGGTGTTTTCTTGTTAATTAAGAAACCCTTATCAAAAACTGGTTTTTAGGAAAAAGGTACGTCGCGATGTTAAAAACTTGTTTATTTAAACTCAGGACTCGAACTGTACGTTCCTTAAAGTGTTCGAACTTATACATTAATTACTGGAAATATTTTGTTGCTCTAGAACTTATATGAAACCATTTTTAGGGTTCCGTACCAAAATGGTAAAAAAGGAACCCTTATGGTGCGACTCTGTCTGTCTGTCTGTCTGTCCGTCTGTCACAGCAAGATATCTCAGGATCTACTGATGCTATCGACTTGAAACTTAGAATAGTGTTAAAAGTTGCTGACTCGAGCCTATTGGATAGAAAAAAAATCTTATACCATTTTTACTTTTTTTTTAAAGGGGTCCGAAATGGGATGTAGAAAAAGAAAAGTAGAGCTATTATATCAAGTGGGATATCAAATGAAAGGGCTTAATTTGTAGATTCCAAAACCATTTTTGTATTTTTCTTAATTTTGTACTTTTTGATTTATGACCAAAAACGTTAAAAAAAATACCATTCCCCCCTATTATCTTCGAAGTTACTAAACAGAAAAATCTGTAATAATTACCAATTATTAATATCATCCTAAATATTACAGGAAAAATAAAACGGTTTTGCTAAATTGCATAGTTTTTAGAAATTTTCAAAAATCGTACACATACTTATTTGCTCCTACTAAGCTAACGGCCATATAGTTTTTGTTGAACTATTCACGTACCTACTTACGAGTTTGTACGGAACCCTCGGTGAGCGAGTCCGACTCGCACTTGACCGGTTTTTTTTTATTACATTATTGATACAACGCATTTTACGCTACCTAATAGTAGGAGAGCCCAAGCTAGGATTTCGGGATTTGCTAAAGCACGCCAGATTAACATACAGGGGGATACCTTGTACCCGGTTACGTGCCTCCTCTAAATATGAGCCCATATAGGGCCACATGTCAAGGATAAACGAACAGATTAGTAAAAAGGAATTGATCATAATGTAGTCAAGGCTGGATTCAAATCAGCGTCGTCCCGTCTTGTCGGGACAACGCGCTAACCGCTGGGTTATACAGATTTCGAAAAAAACGTCTTTCCTTTGGACAAAACAATGATGGTTAACGACCCGAATACACATCACTATGTTTTTATCATATAGCCTAGAAGTAGAAAAATAGGGTATTTGCCTATAGGGGTCCAGCTAGAAAATTTGCCTTTTAAAGCAATTTTTTAAACAATTTTGTGATGTCCACAGGAAAGACGCGACCACTTAACTCATACTACAACATCTGGCCACTTACATACCTACCAGCTTTGTTGAAATCTTCCATGTATTTGTAACATTATTACATATTACGTTCCTTAGCCACAGGTCTCGGTGAACTGGCCGAGCTGTCAACAATTCCGCTACTGATCAATTAACAAAGAGTTGCTGAATAAGTTACGCCGCGCCGATAGCCTTATACATCTTCATCGGATAGGGATTAGTTATTCTGGATTAAAAGTGATTGAATATTGTTTAGGTTAGCACGGGAATGTTACGCCACTTGCCACTGTTCAAATTAGTCATGTAATTTTGTTTTTATCTCATGGGAAAGGTAAACGAGCACACTTAGTGACTTCAGAGGCCGATTGACATTTGCAATCTTAATTTTACAAATGCGTTGCCCACCCTTAGGACTAAAATAGAATGCCGTCACTGGTTCTTATGGTCAAATTGTCTCCTTATTATAATTTTTTCTCATTTTAATCGTTAAAGGCAAGAAAACAACTGAATCCTGATTTAAGAATTTAGAATAAGTTTTGGAAGTTGCATTTGATAATTAGCGTTTTATAATTTATTTTTACTAGAGGAAACTTATTTTGAACACTTTTCAGGCCGTCAACTGGCACGCACGACCTCAGTCTCTGCGGTCGCTTGTTGCGTCGACTGCAATAAATAACAATTGCGGATCGGGTGCCGCCTAATAGAGATACATGGCCGAAAGAACACCTTCTGTAGATAAACGAAGCTTCGTATAACCAACTAAAAGCACGTTTTACTCCCTTTTTACCAAAACGTTAACACAACATACATCAGACATTAATATTATAAATGCAAAAATGTGAAATAGGAAGTAAATTCTTATTCATATTTATTTATTGGTAGGTAAGTTTTTATGAGAGTTAGTTTAATACACTTGAAATGTGTTTAGGTATCACCCTCTTATGTTAAGATGCTAATTTCTCGTTACTGGCCTTGATGTGTAATTTATGAACGTAATATAAAATTAAATAAGGACAAACTCGCCACGGGTCAGTCTATGTAATAATAGTTACGTTGTAATGTAATTAGTTGTAATGAATGGTGTCGCCTCGCCTACGCCGCGCCCTCTAACACAGTCATGTTACCTCTAGTTAAGTTAAATTTAAATAAATAGAGACAAATAGACAAGTAACATTTATTAACAAGCTAAAGTAGCAGCCCTGCAGCTTCATTTTCATCTCCTTTTGCTTCGTCGTAGTTGGGTAAAAAGTATCCTATGTTTTAACTGAGGCATAAACAGACTAAAATCCCGAAAATTATTCATTAACGTTTTATTACTCAATATTAATGCTTAACTTCCAGTTACTATTTTAGAAAAATGAAAAAACATAGTCTTCCATATTTTATATCAATGGATAGATAAAGAAAACACTGTAGATCATAACTTTAGCAAAATGGTTGTCTTACTCAGTGTGCAGTCGGGTTCATTTACATCTACACTTATAACAACACAAAAATATCTGAACACGCTTTCGTGCTCCGGACAATAGAGTCGTGTTCAGATATTTTTGTTCCCGAAAGTGTGTAGATGTAAATGAACTCGACTGTACCTGTCGAGTTATGGAGACACCTTGAGTAGACTAATCTGGACTGTATAAACCTTTACCATATTGCGTCGATGGTGGATAATAAACGTCAAATATTACGAAATTGTGATCTATTTATAATAAACAGAAATGAGCTCAATGAACACTGAGAGCTTGCAAATCCTGGTCACGGCACCATTCCGAGGACAACCAGTACGCAAACGCTCCTGCAGACGTCTCTGTCTCGCTCCACATGAGAGAAAGAGAGGGCACCAAGTAATATCTAGGCGTACCACTGCGGCACGGTGCAGCGATGCAGCGGCGCGTTCGCTTTCGCGCCACTTTCGCTACTATCAATGCGTACCCGGGCCGTGCCGCATTCACCTTCGAAATTTAAATAGTAACGGTGGACGAACTTCACTCATAGATAAACAAGTA
This sequence comes from Eudemis profundana, assembly GCA_947034925.1. NCBI lineage: Eukaryota > Metazoa > Arthropoda > Insecta > Lepidoptera > Tortricidae > Eudemis > Eudemis profundana. The sequence continues at coordinate 5,275,480 of OX344804.1, read as the reverse complement.
TTGTAGACCAAAGATTTGTCTGTGGTGCGTAGTGAATTAAAAATATTCGAACTTCGAATGTCTTTAAACACAAGTCACGCCCTGAGTGATAAAGAGGGAATTGATCAAAGACGTAGTAAAAATCATTTTCAAATTATTTTAAAAGACGTTTCCATGGGAAGTAATCTTATTTTACCTTTAGAATTGGTTAGCGGTCTCTAAAAGAAATTCTGCTGAATTTCTTTCACGGATTTCCTAGGCCTTTTCACTTCTTTATTCCCGAGAGCCTCATTTGACGTCTCGTCTTAAAGGGTAGCCTTGCTAGTGCCTATGCTGTATACGCTGACATTCTACGCAATTCTTACTTCCTAACGACTTAATTGTGTTTCCGTTGTTTATCGTCTTTTGCCATCAGCATAATTGTTCAGGAAATTAGTGACAAAGAACACTCGTCCATTAGGGAAACTTCGACGCGTCCGAAGAGACGCAGACGGAGCGTTGATTAATTTGATTGAAATGAAAGATGGTCGCGATACGGGCGCAGCGCGGGAGTAATTCGGCGGTCGTCGATAAGGACATCATTCCGCAGTCCGCATTGTTATTCATCCGGCGACCTCCTTTGTGACGTTTTAGGAGCATGCGATGCCGCATCTTCCTTCCCCTTTCCACTTATAGAGCAGCGCACACGTGCAGCGGAAAAGGCGCTAGTGTTGCGTGAGTTTTGCGCAATGAGCTCGTAGCGATGTCCTTCGTGCCGTCTCGGGTTTGGGCGGGCGGGGTTGTAAGAGCGAGCGGGAGGGTTGGCGTGAAGCAACAGTTGTTGTATGTAGCTATCGATCGTGCCTCTAGCCACGTGCGGTGCCTTCTGGAAATGGATGATTATGAGGCGTCAGCTCCACGCTGTTCGAAGCCTAACCCTGGCTTCCGTAGACGCTTGATTGTGGTTTTCGCGCGAATGCGTCAGTGTATGCTGTGGGAGCAGTTCCCTCGTTTCTAGATGTTCAGTGCTGTATAGTAGCAATTTATTTTCTTTTCCTTTAGTCGTAAAATAAAGCGAAATGGAGTGGTGATTCAAGGCCCGGCGTGGCGCAGTACGCAGCGGCCGTAAACTCGTAACTCAATATGGTACACAATGCCCTATTTACTCCGCTATTTACCATTCGTCTAGTCATTCTTATCGCCAAATACGCTATTAACTTGACTGGTTATTGAATTAATACAGCGTATAGTAACCAATATGGCTATGGGTGCGGTATTTTGCTACGTTTATTAGACTGATTAAAGTTAAGGATTGTTTTAATCCTTTTCCACATCAACATTAAGAAATAATGCTATCGTGCTCCTGATAAAATAGGCTGCAAGTCTCATTTTATGTTAGCAAACAAGTTTTACAGTGACATCTCTCTATCGAACCTCGTGTTTTACGCAGGCGATCATTTCGGTTGAGACGATTCTCGATGGCAACGAAAATGATCCCGGATTTTACTAAATAGGACAGCATGTTATATAAGTTTCGCATATCTTAGGACATCATTTAGCTTTAGTCTTTTAGCTGTAAGGAAGTTAAGGAAAGATGTAAGGTCTATTTTCTTCTTAATGTAGCAAACTAAATTGTCTCAATGTTTTAATCCCGTAACACACAGGCATTTATCATACTCAGACTCACACACATCACATCATTATCAGCCTACATACATCTGACTGCTAGGCACAGGCCTATTCTCAAGTAGGTACTCTAAAAAATAATACAAACTCATATACATAAAAAGTAATCGATTTGTCGGCGCTAACAACGCTATTAAGCAAATTAGAAGTCTGTTATCGAATTAACACAATGAAAAGGGCTCGCCCATTTCTCGGTACAACATATTCTGCCTTCCGTGTATATAGAAGAATATAAGTGGTTGACAGTATCCTAATAAATTAGGCCCTTTTGAATGCGAAGGATATAAGGCTACGGCGAGTTGACCAAACAGAGGTCACGTAGACTGAGGAAGGGTCGTTTTAAACCGTCTGTGTAGAGCAGTGAGTGGTGGACAAACTTGGGCGGTGGGATATTGGCGAAATTCTGCGAGGTATAGACAGCATTTTCGGTTATTTTGTAGAGAACCCCGACGTCTATTCCTAAACGTACGACTGCCGGCCTAATCTCGCGGAGTTTCGACAATATCGGGCCCACCGAAGCCATGGCATTTGAAGCACGTGAAAGTCTGAACTTTCTTAAACAACTCGGAAAATTTTCAGAATTTTGATGAGTATAGCCCGTAAAGAATTTATAAGTAGACACCGAGGGGAAATAGAAAAGGTATACTATTGGTTAGGGATTAGAGAGGGTAAAAATATCATACATTTACAGCCACATTAGGCTTCGTTTCCACCAGGGATGTGCGAGGATGCGTAGCGAGGGATGTGTTTGTCATGAACCAATAGAAACAGCTTAGCGGAGCGAGGATAGGTAAATGAAGTGTTTCTATATTAGTTCATGACAAACATCCCTCGCTACGCATCCTCGCACATTCCTGGGGGAAACGCAGCCTTATGCGCGTCGACACATAATAAAGGCCGAGCCACACCGGCTGCGTGTGCACGCACTGTACGCTGCAGCTCCTTGACTTTGAGCGTGACTAGCCGCCATTATGAAAAATATTCATACTATACAACGCGTACGCCACGCGCACGCAGACGTGTACGCAGCCGGTGTGGCTCGGCCTTAAATAATAGTACTATCACGGTATACGGTAGTTTTTCTTCCCACAAAAGGTACATCGGGAGCGCTCATGTGTGCGCGCCGTGTACGGACGCACTACAGGCAAGGATTTGAGCATGCGCGAGCATGCCACAGTATGGCGTTCACTCACACAGACACGCGTCGTGCGTCTGTGTAAATACGTGTCGCGCGCTCCTAAACGGCCGAAGTCGTACTACTTGGTTGTCTTTATACTTTGGTACTACATATGTACAGAAGTCTCTCTATGTTCGGGTCCGACTACTTGATGCGACGCACCGGATCCGACCGTCTCTTCCTATCGCATAACGCGTACCGTACCTACTCGGTATCGCGTAATAAAATTGCGGAATGAGCCACCTGGCATCGAATTAACTTAACAATAAAACACAATAGAATAACAGCAATGGTTAAGCCTTTATAATCGTAACTTAGATCGTTGTCGGATCGGATATAATGCCTAACGAATAAACGGGGTGTTATCAACTAAGGGCAAATATTTGTGTGATGAGCACGAGTAGTTTTGATTTTCTTAAAAACCGTAGGAATTTAATTATTTGTTAAGTTGGTAGTTGTGTTAAAATTGAGCGCTTAATCCTTGACCTAAGTTTAGCCTAGATTTAGAAGTCTGTGGCTGCTAGCAATAACGTAAAGTGACTATAACGACACTAGTGCTGTTATGGGGAATAGAGTATAGACTTCTCTGAACTCATATTATGTATGTTCTTATATTAGTGTTCGTGACCAAGTAAAAGACAGATAACAGTACAGGAGTAGAAAAAATACTATTATGCCACACCTGGCCATAAAGTGGCTTTTTCCGCACGCTGCGTGTACGGAAAAAGCCGCTTTCTGGCCAAATGTGGACATAAAATGATGTACACAACACGGGAGATAATAAAGAAAGCCCTCGATCGCATATTTACGTCCCTCGCTTGCAGCTCGGGCCGCAAACATCTGCGTTCTCGGCCTTTCTTTATATTACCACCCTAGTTGTGTAATGTACTAACGTCAACCATACCCTTTGTCACGTGAACGTGTAACAATTATTTGCAATCGAAATTAGGATCTATATCCTAATTTCGATTATTAATTTGCTTTGTTGTTTCACTTTTAATTGGTTTTAAAGTCTTGGTTACTCTGTGTTACGTTTCGCACTTTCTGCAGAATTTAACAAAAAGTTATTCAACCACTTAGCATTTTCTCTGGCTGTCAACATTGTTATTTCTTATACGAAAAGTATTTTTATCCGGTTGAAATGTTATAAAAGCCTCCTCCGTATCCTTACACTACTATTTAAAGGTTTCATAGGTACCTAACTATGGTATTTGTACTGTAGGGGTGTCTACTCAGAGGAGGTTTAAATGATAAAGCACTTGTTAATTAACAATTAGTTTTATTCCGAAATATTACATTATGTTTCTACGGTGGCGCTCAGATGAGAACTGAATCAATAATTTATATAAAAACATTATGAGACTGACGGATATTCGAATTACATTTATAATTCTCCTCTAGAGATGGCCAGTCTTTATAGGACACTCAGACTAGAAGATTTATTTTAACACAATTTCAAGAAAGATTATTTTAGAAAACATTGCTTTGCAAGTCACGTTTTCCGAGAAGGGCCATCATAGACGACGCTAAGTAGGGATCTAAGTAATAGTACATTACACAACTAGGGTGTTAATACAAAGAAAGGCCGAGATCGCAGAAGTTTGCGGCCCGAGCTGTAAGGGAGGGACGTAAATATGCGATCGAGGGCTTTCTTTATTACCTCCCGTGTTGTGTACATTATTTTATGTTTACATTTGGCCAGAAAGCGCGTTTGGGAAAAAGTCACTTTATGGCCAGGTGTGGCATAAAATTTTATTTTCTTCATACTTAATTACAACTAATACTCTATAGGATTAACCTTAAGCAGCTTTATAGAAAAATGCAATTTTGATTCACGATTTAAAATCGATCCTGAATGTACAGAGAGTAGATATTCAAAAGGTAAATTACAGTGTTGTATTTTAATCTGACTGTACAGTTAAGTAGTAGCCAGCCATGCCCATGTTTTAGTCATGTTAATAAAATTTTAATGAATTGCGATGACGTGGCGATAACGTAGTCTGCAAAAATATTAGCATTGCACGCTACGTTTCTCGCTTACCTATTACCAAAACGACGTATCTACATAACAACTTTCGGGCTTTGGTGAGTCATACGCCTGTTTAGCTTTACAATTATTCACTTCATCAGAGTCAGAAGGCAGTAAATACGTTGAGATTAATCGATACATAAGTCACTTCAACGCCGCACACTATAAGATATGTGCCAATAGCGAAAGGTTCTATGAAACTACGAATCTGAATCACTTGAAGTCTTTTTGGGTTTGCGTGATGCGTGGAAGGAGGCGCCAGTGCCGAACCAGCACCAAGGACGCTAGAAGACTTGTTACCAAAATAGGGATAGTTGTTATCATCAACAGCCAAAAGACTTTCACTGGACATGGGCCTTTCTCAAAGAATGCCACCATGACTGGTCATGTGCCGCTCGTATCCATCGGACACCAGCAACCGGACTCAACACCATTATAATAGCAGTAATTTTTCTTCCTACAAAATCTACATCGCGCGCTTGAATGTGTGCGCGCCGTGAACGAACGCACTACAAGCAAAGAAATAAAAGTGCGTAAGAATGCTCCAGTACGGATCGCACTCACACAGACGTGCTACCGCGTGTCTGTCTGAATACGTGTCTCGCTCCTAAACGACCGAGGTTGGACTACTTGTCCGTCTTTATACTTTGCTGGAGGCGTGCGACCGTTCTTTGGGGAAGACCTATGTTCAGCAGTGGACGTATCAAGGTTGAAATTATAATGATGTACGCAAAACGTGCCAGCGGGACCCTAATACTAAGCTTCCGCCGACCGACTGTCCGTTTGTCACAGGGCTGTATAGTTTGAACCGTAATACCAGTGTAGACTTGTAGAGCTAGAGACTTGAAATGTTCACAGAATGTCAATTTTTATTGCCATAGCAACAACAGATAATAAAAACAAAATAAAATTAAAAGGTTTTTTTTTGCATTTTCTGCTCGAAAGTGGCCCGGACCCCTTCGTGAGCGAATCCAACTCTTGGCCTTTTTAAGTCAAATAACTATGCAAATAACTCACTATGGTCGTGATTACTAAATTCTAAATTCAGAAGCGCAGTACGAACAGCGAACTATGGTGTTCGTGTTCAAAATAAAACAGCTATCTAAAGTCAAACTATTCGACTTCCAGTTTAGCTTGCAGTTTTTAGCCTGTTCTATTTTTAAAATCACAAACAAAGGACTAACTTTAACAAGCACTAAGTTAGGAAGCTTTTGTCACTTTCAGAATCGTGCTGCCGACAATACATGCAATACTATTTTCAAGCTATTTATTAGACTGCAACGCAAACTAGACCGTAAACTACTTCCAACAAAGTCTAAATTCAAACTATTCGCGTCTAAATATAACTCTTAAGTTCGCGTAAGCATTATGGAAATTAAAACGGTACTTTAACTGGAGGAATACTAATTTAAGTGGGTCTTTCTTTTGAGGCGTCGTGGAAAGATTGATAGTTATAGTTAGGTAGATGTAGTTAGGTATTTAAGTGTAGTTAGTTAGAAGTAGTTTGGAGGTATTGTGTACGGCGTGGTGGGTTACGGGACTTCAACGACTCGGTGACACGAAATGGTGGGATTATTAACGATATTGCTAAGCTGTCGTGCTCGCTATTCGACTTGTTTTTGGTTTAATTCAGGCTCAAAAGGGAAAGTTTCATGTCAGCAGAGTTCATGATATTTAGCTATAATTTGCTTTACAATAGCTGTGCTTTATAAGTACTTAGGTAGGTGGTCCTTGGTTTTACTCCCTCCGGAGAATTACGTCAAAGTCGTAAAATGTCCAGGTGTCCAGATAGTAAAATAACCAAGTAGGAAAATGTCAAGTTGGTAAAATAACCAGGTAGTAGAATGTCAAGATCGTAAAATAACCAGGTAGCAGAATGTCAAAATCGTAAAATAACCAGATAGTAAAATGTCAAGATCGTAAATGTTATATAGCTATGGACTATGTGGGTAGTGAGAATGTTTGTAAGTGAAAGTGAGGTAGATGAGAAACCAGTCTGTCATCGCGATTCCTGCCCACCGCATGTACTCACGTGAGTTATAACAGTAAAGTAACCAGGTAGTAAAATGTCAAGATCATAAAATCATCATACTCCAAGTATGTATGTACGTAAATACTTTATTGCACATAAAATCACACTAAATATTATAAAGGGGAAAGTTTGTGAGTGTGTATGTTTGTTACTTCTTCATGTCTAAACGGCTGGACGATTTTAATAAAATTTGGTATGGAGTTAGCTGACACCCTGGATTAACACATAGGCTACGTTTACACCGCGGGTAACACCGCAGGGCACATTGGATATTGTTTCATGCCTAAATGTTGTAGGTATAGTAGAAGAGACTGCCTTCAACGCCCTTCCCTCATTCTTTTTCCTAACTAAACATATACTGCATGAAAGAGCATGCATCAACAAACACAATGCGCCAGGGTTGCCACCCCATATGCCGGAAAGGCTAAGGGGTTGCCACGTTCTAAACAGGTCACTAAAAACGCAAATTTACCCTCAGCCTTTTTCATAACCGTTTTTACATAATAATTAAGGCAATTGCATTATAAGCACGATGGTATAGGGTTGCCTACCAAAAACCCGGCAAGGCCTAGTGTTGCCGCGATTTGAAAATTTTGCGTTACATTTTTTGTAATTTTGACCAACTTCTATTGTTCAGACTTTTACTATAGAACAAAATCATCCTAATACGCAACAGAGTCATCCTAAAACGGAACCCTCAACGTTTTTGGAAGTAAAAAAAAAAGGAATAAAAAAATTGTCAATGAGGATTGACTCATTCAAGTATTAGGGTGATTTTGTTCTATGGCAGGAATAACAATAAAAGTTGGTCAAAATGATAAAAATCTCACGTAATCATTTTCAAATAGCGGCAACCCTTGCCGGGTTTTTGGTAGGCAATGGGGTGGCAACCCTAGCGAATTATGTTTGTTGATGCATGCTCTTCCATGCAGTGTAAGACTGGACATTTTACGACTTAGACATTTCACGATTTGGACCGCCCGAGACTTAGACATTAGTAAAGCTTGACATTTTACGACTTAGAAATTTCACGATTTGGACCGTCGGAGACTTAGACGTGGCACGACTTTGACGCTGTAAGATATGGACTTCTTACGATCTGGACGCAATTTCGAGACTGGACATTTTACGACTTTGACGTAACACTCCGGAGGGATCCAGGCAAAAACTAGATGGCACTAAAAAACTAAACATTTAACGATGTTATAACTGAACAAAGAAACATGGTAAACAGCTAATAATAAATTCTAACATTTAAATACTGTGTCACGCTTGCAAAGTTGAATAATTGTAAATAATATAATTCTTATACCAAGCTTATACATAGATGGCGTTGTAAATATCGGGGAACAGCTTTTAGTATGGAGAATGACAGTCCTCTTGTTTTAATGGTCCTTGGTAAAACCAATCTTAAACTGAACTGTTATACTAATACCTAAAGTGAGTGTATGTATGGACGCACTACACACAAACTGGTTTTCGGCATCTCTCTGTTTTGGTGAATAAGCATGAATAAAGCATGGTATAGGGACGGTATTTGACAAAGAGAGGGTAAACAATGAAATTCCAGACTTGCCCAATTTTTATAATCATCTTTAACTTCTGTACTTCAATCAAAATATTTCATACACAGAGGGCCAGGTTTAAAATAAAAAGAGCATAAACAATCCACGGCTTACAAAAACAGAAGTAGAAATATAATAAAGAAAAATATATTCTTCAGATGTAGACTGATTCAGTCACATTTCACAATAAGGCTTCCGAGGGTCGAAATAAAATAAAACCGAATGCTCCAGCCGGAGAAATGCTCTTATTTATCACGGAACCCTTCAAATTGTGTAATGCAGAGCCCGATGGGCCGAGATTGCGGCTGAAATATAAAATATATCTCGTTACAAAATGCGAAATATATCTCGTTGCTCGTGTTTATAGTTTTGGGTCGAGCCTTGTTTAGGAGAATCTTCTGTACTATCAGAAGATTCTCCTATATAACAAACCGCTTTACAACTACCTTACGCCGAAACAAAAATATGGCGAAGTTCATTGTTCATGTCATTGCATTTTGTAACTATTCTATTTTTAGCAGTCGTCGAAACTACTCCTTATCTTTTTCTTTGATATTTAACGGATTTCAAGAAAGGATAATAATGTACACAATAAAATGTGCCTAGAAATTGGACTTACTAATTTGATAGTTTGAAAAAGGGTAGTTTAGGGTAGGCAATGTCTGCCTGCCCTTGGCTCGTTCTGTAGACTTATGATGCTACGCTTTGTCACGCGATAAATAAATGATAAAGCATCTGTCACTCTCACACACTGTCAGAACGTGGTGGTGCACTGGCATGTCTGGCATGCCGTCAGATGACAGTAGTAGGTAGGATACTTACTTGAGTTGTCTAAGACTAAGACGAATACATCGAAACCTTACGCAAAAATTTCCAAGCCCAAGGTTTAATAAATACTTCAGTATTTATTGACCTATGTACTTATTTATATCATCGTCTAGTACCCATCGTTTGGGACTGAGTTGCTTTGTGTTAGGTTGTCCTGCAATATATATTTAAATAATTTAACAGGCATAAATACTCGCGAGAACCATGCTCCTTCCTTGCAGTCGGGTAAAAACACGGTAAAGTACCCAGTTTCGGTGTTTAATGTACTGGGACACATCCTCGGAGGCAACAAACCGCGAACACAATCGCTTTCACCGCCTTTAATCACACTAAAGGTCGCATCACATTGACGGTTCGCTTGCCAGTTCGATTCTGGTAGAAATTGGCTTTGCATTGAGACTCTCAATTTGAGAGATATCGTTTGCGACTTGAATATTGAGCGATCTTGAACGGCATGAGAAAATTTCAAAGAACAAAACTGAACTGAACAAAAATATGGTAAAGTTTATTATTTTTTGCAAGGATTCTTGCCTAAGGAAGGTGATTAATGAATGACGTCGTAAGGATCCAACATGAGTCGGCTTTAGAAACATTTTGGATTAGTCGCCTTGTCTCATCCATCACACTTGTTTAAGATACAGATATCACAGGAGACTCGTTTTAAGTTCTAGGTAAATTGGCAAGCATAGTTTCCGACATGCATTACTAGATGGATCAATGATTTACGCAGCGTAGCTAGTAGGTCAGGGGTTCCCAACCTTTTAACCTATGCGCCTCACCCAACGTTCTGATAAAACACTACGCCTCCCTACTTACTAAGTATGTATAGGAAGGAAGGAAGCGTAGCTCAAAATAGGGATCAATCACAGAAATATATCGCGTGCTAAAAAGAAGTGGCGGCCACCTACTTTGCATGCCGTTAACATTAGTTGCCGTGAATATTATTATCGGATTTAAAAATTTGATAATACTGGTATAATTAATTGTTCAAATACCACTAAATGAAATGGAAAATGTATGTTTTGCATTGCTAAATTACACTTTTGGCGTCAATCGCCAAGCGATAGTACATTGTGTATCTAGGGCGGTAAGTAAGGAAATACAAACGAGTGTTTGTTATAAGCCCGAGGTGAAACCGAGGGCTTTAATAACACGAGTTTGTAATTCCTTTACCGCCCGTCACAATGTTTTTCATCACACTTGTGAGAAAATCTTAATAAAATAACCTTACTTTTCGACCCAGTGTGACAAGAAAATATTAAAACAGACAGTGACATTTGTCACATATGTCCATAGACAATGCGAAATGTCAAGTCACGTTCGGAAACCATAGCGGTAACGGCCATTTTAGTTGATTTTATATTTGCAAAATACTTAAATATACTATTTAAACATTTAATTAATGTTACCGAAATATGTGTTTACATGTATTTGCAATGACAGTTATCTTAAAGTAAATATTTCAGTGATAAAAGTTAAAAAAGTAAGTTGGCGTTTCCTTTGAACATGACAAATAAGAGTAAAACAGAACCAGCGTTTCAAATTCAAAAAGAAAACCACTACGCCCTAGGGCGTAATATGCCATTTACGGCCCACAGAACCTACGTGTAATGACACCATTTTCGAGCAAGTGTGATGAAAAAAACGTTACACGCTGGGTTTCCATACAAATTGACGAACTATTTCCTTCTATCGATATATTTCTGTGGGTTCAATAGTCTAGGTCAGCGCGGTCGGCAACCCACGGCCCGCGGGCCGCATGCGGCCGGCGCGAACCTTCCTTGGCTATTTTGTAGGTAAAGGTTGTATATTCAGAATCGTATAAAATCACAAATTTTTATCAACGTGCGGCCCGCGTCAATTTCGTCAGCTACTATGTGGCCCATGGCTGCTAAAAGGTTGCCGACCGCTGGTCTAGGTCCTACAGGATAGGTAAGCCACCTAAGTTCAGCGGCAGACTGAGATAGGCTGACAACTCGTACCTGACTAAGTGTCCCCATTCCCAATTAGTTAGCATAAGCGCTAGCGATTTGCTAATAGCCCCCCACCCTTCCCGTGTGATGTCAACCGTCAGCCATTGATAAATCGCGCTGGCGCCCGAGTGGTGGGATCTCGCGGCGTTCGCTTTGTTTACAACCCTCGGGGGCAATGTCCCCGCATCTTTGTCTTACTGGATTCTAGAATTTCTAGATATCCTATAGTCAACATTTTGTCTTTGACTTCCCCTGCTAGGGTTTGAATTTAGATACTACCTATCGTCTATGTTATCATCATTTTTACGTCACCTCAAACCGGGTGCAGATGAGCGTACCTACTTAACGTGTAATATAAGATTACGTGTAATTTTTCACATTCGTGGGTAATATTGCCGTCCACACGCAGAGTTTAAATTACATTTCACGTTACACTAGTCTGGACCCGGCTTCACACCAGGCACACCTCGGGCGGTAATAAACAAAGCCCAAGATCGCAAAATTATGCACATGCACATGCAGGTGCGTAATACTCTAATAGGTACTAATACACTATTACATCGGATGTTACAAGTCAATAGAAGAAATACACAATTTTTCGTGTTTTGACAAGGGCCGAAGGTGTAAAATAGACGAAAGCAGTCGAAACATCGAATATTTAATACATAGATGAAAGATTTATAGTAATCGCTTTTCAGAACTAAGTTTCAACGAAGAAGCGAGGTAGATTCGAGAACTGATCGTCACACAAGCAGACTACCCTACACTGATGGCCTGACTGAATGGACAGACAGAAGTTTCAATTGAATCACGCTCCTGAAATTCACCAGATATGCAACCAGAGTATTGAAGATTGAAGTTGGTACAGAAAATATATAATCCTAGTTCTACTAACCTATAAGTTGAGTTAATATATTATTATATTTGTTACCTGCCTCACTTCTTCGTTACTACTTGATACCTTAGGTTACGGGTCTCCGCCTCAGTGGAGCCGTAACCTAAGGCATCTTCATCTGCCTTGTAGAGGTTGGTAACAAATATAATAATATATTAACTCAACTTATAGCTTAGTAGTACTAGGATCGTATATTTTCTGTTCATACCAACATCAATCTTCAAATACTCTGGTTGCATTCATTTCAGGAGCGTGATTCAATTGAAACTTTTGTCTGGCCATCTGAATGTGTGAGCGCCAAGTTGAACTAAGTACAAAGAAAGAATCGATCTCGGCGTAGTCTTTGAGATATTTCTCAAGTTTTATGAGACGGTGCTAAGCAAGTTTTATGAGACGGTGCTAAGAAGGTGCTTTTTATGATGATTAGTGCCGAGCTCTTCCTCATACTCAAACACAAACAGTATTCATGTCGAAGAAAAAACAATCCCATCAAAAACATTTACATGTGGCGTCATTTGAGAAGTAGGTAATTTTAAGTATAATTCGTAGTTTGAGAAGTATAAAATGTGTTCCTCCACGGTTAAATAGGGGAGCGTGGGGGAATTGCGAACACTTAAGCGAACATCTGAATAAAAATCATGCCATTAAAATTAAGCAGTCATTTTTTTATATAATTAAAGTTTGGTTACTACCTTACAAAATTACCAAAATCTTCTATTTTTAAATAATTTACAAAATATATTGAACATTAAAGAAAAACAAAAGGCTTTTTGTCCGGAATTACCCGGTACATGTGGGGTAAATGCGGACACTACTTGGAGTATTGCGGTTATTTTGGGTACGATCCTACAAATTTAATTCAACTACTCAGTACCAATTATTCACATATCAGTAGAAGTTATAACAGTAGGAGTTATGATAGCTCCTACTACCCAGTTGGAGTTATCCACATAACGGTGTATACATGTCACTAAATATAGATGAGAATTATAAGAAAACACGTGAAATAAGTCTTTGGTACTTATTTTAAAATGCATGTGCGACTTTTTTTCTTGAAGACTATACACGAACTTCAGATGGTGCATGTGATCAAAAGACCGGGATAGTGAGGCATGGGGGCAGCTAGAATTCTAGAAAAGGCTGTGTCTGGGATTACCCCGCGTCCGTATTTACCCCACTCTCCCCTAATAGGCAAGTCGGTGGAACCCCCCGTTACTGACTAAAGAAACCGACTTGGTGTAATATTACATAACAATACATCTAAAAAGTTTTTTGTTGTAGAAGAACTGCGTTGCGAGACTTGCATCTTTTTACATGTAATGTTTTTGATGGGGTCTTATTTCTTTTTGTAAGTGTTCTTCCTTTATGTATTATATTCCAATCCAATTTGAACTACAAAAGTAACTTTGATCTCGCATGTATTTGTATAGGATTACAAACATACTTGTGCCGTTGTGAGTGAAATTGCATATGCATGCATATTTTTAGGTTTTATATGACTTAATAGGCTAAAAATGTTTAAAATCGGCTAGTAGTACCTTAGCATTATTATGATCAGTGAGTTAGTGAGTCAGTGACAAAACTAAGGAACCTTGACGTGCAATAGTTTTTTAACTACAAGTTCAAATTGAATGTTATTGAGAATATATGTAAGTTGTGTTATCATCATCATCATTTTCAGCCAAAAGACGTCCACTGCTGGACATAGGCCTTCCCCAAGGCTCTCCACGATTGTCGGCTTTGTGCTGCTATTATCCAGCGGCTTCCCGCGGTTTTCACCAGATCGTCGGTCCACCTTGTGGGAGGCCTGCCAACACTTCGTCTTCCGGTACGTGGTCGCCACTCGAGAACCTTACCACCCCAACGGCCATCAGTTCTGCGAGCAATGTGCCCTGCCCATTGCCACTTAAGGTTTGCAATGCGTTGAGCTATATCGGTAACCATAGTTCTTCTACGGATCTCCAGTTCAGATCTCTAGTTGTGTTATGCCCGGATTATATTAGGTTTATGCCATTGTTGTTTCTTCCTATTCGCGATTCTGCACAAAATAAATTCCACACAGCTGAATTTAATCACATGCGTAATGCTCCACAGTCGTTATTTCTACGCAATCTTGTTTCTTCCTAGTCGCGATTCTGCACAATATGAATTCCACACAACTGAATTTAATCACATGCGTTATACTTCACGATTGTGTAATTATTATTTTTTTAATCTCATACATAACCGGGAATCGAACCCGGTCGAAATTGGGGCGGAGAAAATTTTTTTTGAAGATTTCGACTAGGAAAAAACAAGATAGTATAAAAGATAGATAGAATAAAAGATAAAGATAGTATAGTGAAGTATAAAGCATGTGATTAAATTCAGTTCCTATATATCCCTGAAAATTCAGGGTTCTAGATTTAGCTAGCACAAAATTACAGGAGGTTGAAAATGGCCTGAATTGTTTCGAGAAAAGGATGGCACGTGCCTCTGTTTTGCTCGACTTGGCCCCCGCCACTACCGTGCCCCCAGATACTTTTCCAGTACCAAAACTTGGCAAACAATGCATTTGAACAGCGAAATTAGTTCTCGTGATACCCTGCCACTTTGGCAGACTGCGGGTTGGCAACTTGGCATCTGGCGGCGGTCGTTCCGTGAACTTGATGCCCGTTTATTGACTCAAGTTGGAAGCTCGCATATATACCCTGTCCTATTATAAAGGCTTATCATATTGTTAGCAGCATAGGCACATATACCGTTTTTCCAATAAAGGTAGGATTCCTTCTGTAGAGTTCTGTTTGGCAATGTTGCGGGGTCTTTCGAGTTCTTCGTAATATTTTGTGGTCTATTGCGTAATGGAGTTACATACACTTATTTGGACGAGATTTTTATTACTCTCACTTTGTAAATTATATTTTCTGATTCTGTGAGATCACTGATATAGTGAAAAGTTTAATCAAATTTACGGATGGAATTATTTAAAAATATTTATTTTGTTACATATAAATCCACACTACAAGTTACAAAAAATGTTGGCATTTACATTTTTGCTTCAGTGTTCAGTTACGGATTTACAGCGAGGAAATGCTGCCAGCATCTTCGGCACCATGCCGCAGGGGCCGTTTTTAGATTTATTTTAGTTTTAACTTATTTAATTTTAGTTTTTAGTATACCGGGGTCGGGGTACTTTCGCCCTGGGGGGTAACTTTGGCCATAGGGTTTAATTGGGTCCAGGTTTGATCATTGCATTCAAATTACGGCACTTTGCCACGTGGTTGGTTTTAGCTGGCCGTTCCTGTTTATTATCAGACCCTATAGATTTGAGATATGTGATTTACAAGGAGGGCAAAGTTACCCTACATTTGGCTAAAGTACCCCGACCTTACGGTATTTAATTTTAAATGTGTATTCTTGTAGTTTAGTTTGCAATTTATAATAACTTTTAAGATCCTGTTAAATGTTCGAATTAAATGATTAGCTAAACATAAAAAAAAAATCTTTCCTTCATTAACATTGGTGGAAATTTTCACGCCTTCTAGATCCATATTTTAGTTGAAAAAGCAAGTATATATGGTTTGCCTATTTTGCAACTGACACAACATTCGAAGGCTTGTAAAAAATTTAATAAATATTCTGACTTACCTACTTCCCTTTTGTCTGCAGGTTCATCTCACCTGGAGGGCCCTTTAGCATCGACCTTTGTCGCCGTGGAGACGAAAGGTCGTATCAGTATTTGGTTCAGTGCTAATTCGACTATGGCATTGTGATCTTAAGTTATTGGTTTTGATTGTACGGTTAGATACTAGTCTGGGACCCAATGAGAATAAAATTCATTTCCGTGGGACTTACCTCCGCCATACGGACAACTGGTATGTACTTATTCGGCATACTTTCCTGAATATAAAAAGTGCGGTAGTCACTTCCTAGGGGTATGGAGGGGGTAGCTATGACGTAACAAAGATGGCGGCCGGGCCTATTCTATTTACGCTATGTTTAGATAACTACTGGGCCGATTTACGCAAATAGGGTGTCAAATGAAAGATAATTAAATGAACATTATTTTATTTTAAGAATTCAATACTGTAAACCTAAAACCAAATGAAATATTTTCAAAAAACTACAATTTGTAAAATCAAACTTTTTTAACATGTAAAAAACTCAGAAACCGTTAGGATTATGGAAATTTAGACCATTATAAAAAAAATAGGTACATTTATCACCTTTCGAATAAACTTTAAATCATTAAAATCGAGCTATAAACAACGGAACTGCAGTCGTCTAAGTGAGCGTGGGTAGCGCCGAACTGACTATGGTACTTCGATTTTGGTACGAATAATCTTGTAAATAACGTAACAAAACGGGTACAATCACAGCAAAATAAAAAAGTATTATGGAAACAGCAAAAGGTTGATGAAAAATGGGAATTGGTTCAAAGAAAGAAACTCAGAAATAAATTTATAGGGTGTAAAGGAAATGCGGAACCTGCCGGTAATTTAAAATTTAAAGCGGCGGAGGACAGGGTGCCACTTTTTATTTACAATGTGCATCAAGATGTGTCCGAGAGCGACATCAAAGAGTATATTCGGCAGAAAACAAAAGAAAACGTGTACCTAGTTAAGGTAAAAACACGAAGGCCGAAAGACTACCACTCTTATAAGTTATACGTGTCGAGTGCTAAATTAAATATATTCCTGGATGAAGCTTTTTGGCCTAAGGGGGTGTATTTCAGGCGATTTGTTACGGCAAGGGACAGGCAAGAAAAGCTGCAGAGACAAAACAGTGAGAGTGGAGACTTGGAAATTGATAGGCAAAATGAGTAGTAATTTAAGTAGGCTGATTAGTTTTAACTGTAAGTCCCTTAAGAGGTCGATAGAAGGAGTGAGGGAGCTGTGTGATCTAGCGGATGTCCTGACACTTCAAGAATCTTGGCTTTTAGAACATGATTTACCACTGCTCGGCACTATACATAAGGACTTTGCATACACAGGGACTACGGCGGTGGACTCAGGGGCCGGCTTACTGACGGGGCGTCCCCATGGGGGTGTTGCAATACTCTGGAGGAAATCTGTATTTTCGGACGTATCGATCGTGAAGTGTAATAGTGTTCGCTTAGCGGCAATTAGGATAGCGATGCCAACCGCGGTGGCGTTAATATTTAGTGTGTATATGCCGGTGAACTCCATAGATAATCTACCGTTGTTTACCGAGTGTATGGGTGAAATTAGTGCGATCATTCAGGACAACCCCGGGGTTGCGGCGGTATATATTTTAGGGGACTTTAATGCGCACCCTAATGGGTTATTTTGTAACGAGCTTTTGCAGTTTTGTGAGACGCAAAACTGGTGTTGTGTGGATCTTGAGGTAATGGGCGCTGCCTCGGAGACATATACCTTTACCAGTGAAGCCCATGGGTGTAACAGGTGGTTGGATCACTGCATTGTTACAGAAGCAGCGAGAGAAACAGTGCGATCCGTCAAGGTGGAATATGACGTGTATTGGTCCGATCACCTGCCACTTATAATAGAGTGTGACCTTAACAGAATCGAAATTGTTAGCGATAGTTTTACGTCACGTAATGAAGGCGTTCTTTGGGGAGAAAGGGGGGCCTCTCAGGTGGAACTATACCACTCAATCTGTCACAGCGAGCTTAAATTACTCGACTTTCCAGCTGAGCTAACGTCGTGCGCAGATAAATTATGCAGTGTCCAGGAACATAGAATAATATTGGATAATATGTATAGTTCCATAGTAAGCACGTTAACGGATGCAGCAAAAAAGTCCAGTAAGAAGAAGCAGAGAAAGCAAGGTCGACCGGTGGTTGGCTGGAATAAATACGTGGCCAGCGCGCACAGGGATGCCAGAGATAAATTTCTAGTGTGGGTGTCTGCGAACAGGCCCAAAGAGGGTCCAGTTTATCGGGATATGTGTGAAACCAGAAAGCTTTTTAAGTCTAAGCTGAAATGGTGTCAGGACAGGCAAGAACAAATTAAAAGTGATATCCTTGCCTCCAACCGGACAGCTAAAGACTTTAAAGCTTTCTGGAAAAACACAAATAAGTTAAACACTAAGCCGGGGGTCCCTGTGAGCGTGGGTGGTGTGTGTGATAGTAAGAATATCGCTAATAATTTTAGTAGACTGTTTGCAATAAGCCCTTTAATAAAGTCGAATGTGGATCAGGTGGGTGATGCTGAGACCGTCATGGGTGAAAGTTCCTTAAGATTTACAACTAAAGATGTTGATAAAATCATTAAAAACATGCAAAGGGGCAAATCGCCGGGTCATGATGGTCTCAGCATCGAGCACCTCAAACATGCGGGGGTGCACCTGCCGCGCGTCCTGTCATTGTTCTTCACGCTCTGCCTCAGGCATGCCTATCTTCCCCAGCAACTCGTAAATACAGTGGTAGTGCCTATTGTTAAAAACAAAACGGGTGACCTATCGGACATGGGCAACTATAGGCCCATATCGCTTGCCACTGTATTGGCGAAAGTGCTTGACGGTTTGCTTAATGCGCAACTTTGCAAATACATTAAATTAAACGACGCTCAATTCGGCTTCCGGCCAGGTCTGTCGACGGAAAGTGCAATTTTGTGCGTTAAGCAAGCTGTCAGGTACTACAAGGACAGGAACACACCTGTTTATGCGTGTTTCCTGGACCTCTCCAAGGCTTTTGACCTGGTTGTGTACGATATGCTGTGGGACAAGCTACAAAAAACCGATTTACCGAGGGAGTGCGTTGCCTTGTTAAAGTATTGGTACAACAACCAGGTCAACAGGGTAAGATGGGCGGGAGTCGACTCGGATGAGTATAGATTGAAGTGTGGAGTTAGACAGGGTGGGTTGTCATCCCCTATCCTGTTTAATCTGTATGTGAACGAGTTGATCGAGAAGCTTGGCAGTACTCATGTCGGCTGCCATATTGGGGAAGTATGTTTCAATAACATAAGTTATGCGGACGACATGGTCCTGCTGGGACCATCGGTCAACTCGATTAGGGAGCTACTTAGACTGTGTGAGGAGTACGCCCTACAGCATGGTCTTAAATATAACGCTAACAAAAGTGAGTTGCTTATTTTTAAGGCACAAAAATATAACCCTAACACTTTGCCTAGGATCATGCTGGGGGGCGAGCCCCTTAAAGTAGTGAACCAATTCAAGTACCTGGGCCACATGCTCACTGCGGACTTAAATGATGACCTAGATATGGAAAGGGAGAGAAGAGCGTTGGCAGTACGAGGCAATATGCTCGCCCGCAGGTTTGCACGTTGTAATAATCAAGTCAAGTTGACCCTTTTTAAAGCCTATTGTCAAACATTTTACACGTGCAGCCTGTGGGTGAGATTTACTCAGAGGGTATACAACATTTTGCGTATCCAATATAACAACATACTCAGGATGCTGTTGAGGCTGCCGAAGCACTGCAGTGCATCAGGTATGTTTGCCGAAGCGCGAGCGGACGACTTTTTTGCCATTCGGCGGAAAAGAATAGCCTCATTGCTGAAACGGGTGCGGAGCAGCAGCAACAGTATGCTGAGTGTGTTGGCCGAGCGCCTGGACTGCCCGCTCACAAAATATTGGGTTGAAGTGGTTGTTGGCAGGGCCAAGTAATGTTAAAACATGCTCCTTTTGTAAATTATTTAATTGTTTTTGGCAATTTTTTTTCAAATTTTCAAATTCTTAAGGTACAACTAACATAGTTTTGTAAGGCACAAATTGTTACTAACATTTAATTTTTAATTTTTATTTTAGTTTATAGTTTATGGATCTATTTGGTCTGAAATAAAAGATTTTTATTTTATTTTTATTTTATTTATGGGTGCTTGACTAAATGTCATAGAGGTTTGCAAGACAAAGAGAGTGGCATTTGTTTTTTTTTTCAAGATGGCGACTTCAATATGGCGGCTGATTTTCAAATTAGTCCGAGGGGGCCGAAATTCAGTATGGGGGGGTTTTTGGGGCCTACGAGTCTGAATCTGAAATCAGAATTTTTTCGTTCATACAAAAAATATTTTTTTTCATACAACTAAAAAAAGTCAATATTGCGAGCCCGAAGGGCGAGCTTCAGGGTGCGAGGCCGAGCCACTGCGGAGGGCCGCAGGCCCGACGCGTCGCCCCTCGGCAAGCTCTCCTCATCCCCAAGTAACCTAAAGCGAGGCCGAAGGCCGAGCTCCGCGTAGGGCCGAAGGCCCGAAGTTTCCGAATAGTCCCAATTCTCTCTATATCCAAGTATATTTAAGCTCACCCGAGGGCCGCAGGCCCTCGGGAGAGTGTCAGCGATGCGAGGCCGAAGGCCGAGCTCTGCGTAGCACCGAAGGTGCAGAGCGTCACAGCGCTGCTCCCAATTACGCGAGCCCAAGGGCCGCATGCCCGAAGGGCGAGCCCACCCAGATCCTTACTACCCTCACAGTATCTTATAGCTCTCCCGAGGACGGCAGGCCCTCGGGGGAGTGTCAGTGACGCGAGGCCGAAGGCCGAGCTCCGCGTAGCACCGAAGGTGCGGAGCGTCACAGCTCCGCTCCCACTTACGCGAGTCCAAGGGCCGCAGGCCCGAAGGGCGAGCCCACCTAGATCCTTACTACCCCCTAAGTATCTTATAGCTCTCCCGAGGGCTGCAGGCCCTCGGGGGAGCGTATGCGACGCGAGGCCGAAGGCCGAGCTCCGCGTAGCACCGAAGGGGCCCTCGGGTGAGCTGAAAGACACTTGGGGATTAGTAAGGATCTGGGTGAGCTCATCCTTCGGGCCTGCGGCCCTTGGGCTCGCATAAGTGGGAGCGGCACTGTGACGCTAAGCATCTTCGGTGCTATGCGGAGCTCCGCCTTCGGCCTCGCGTCGCTGGCGCTCCTCCGGGGGCCTGCGGCCCTCGGGAGAGCTATAAGATACTATGAGGGTAGTAAGGATCTGGGTGGGCTCGCCCTTCGGGCCTGCGGCCCTTGGACTCGCGTAAGTGGGAGCGGTGCTGTGACGCTCCGCACCTTCGGTGCTACGCGGAGCTCGGCCTTCGGCCTCGCGTCACTGACGCTCCCCCGAGGGCCTGCCGTCCTCGGGAGAGCTATAAGATACTGTGAGGGTAGTAAGGATCTGGATGGGCTCGCCCTTCGGGCATGCGGCCCTTGGGCTCGCGTAATTGGGAGCAGCGCTGTGACGCTCTGCACCTTCGGTGCTACGCAGAGCTCGGCCTTCGGCCTCGCATCGCTGACACTCTCCCGAGGGCCTGCGGCCCTCGGGTGAGCTTAAATATACTTGGATATAGAGAAAATTGGGACTATTCGGACACTTCGGGCCTTCGGCCCTACGCGGAGCTCGGCCTTCGGCCTCGCTTTAGGTTACTTGGGGATGAGGAGAGCTTGCCAAGGGGCGACGCGTCGGGCCTGCGGCCCTCCGCAGTGGCTCGGCCTCGCACCCTGAAGCTCGCCCTTCGGGCTCGCAAAATTGACTTTTATTAGTTGTATGAAAAAAAATATTTTTTGTATGAACGAAAAAATTCTGATTTCAGATTCAGACTCGTAGGCCCCAAAAACCCCCCCATACTGAATTTCGGCCCCCTCGGACTATATTGAAAATCAGCCGCCATATTGAAGTCGCCATCTTGAAAAAAAAAAACAAATGCCACTCTCTTTGTCTTGCAAACCTCTATGACATTTAGTCAAGCACCCATAATACTTTTTTATTTTGCTGTGATTGTACCCGTTTTGTTACGTTATTTACAAGATTATTCGTACCAAAATCGAAGTACCATAGTCAGTTCGGCGCTACCCACGCTCACTTAGACGACTGCAGTTCCGTTGTTTATAGCTCGATTTTAATGATTTAAAGTTTATTCGAAAGGTGATAAATGTACCTATTTTTTTTATAATGGTCTAAATTTCCATAATCTTAACGGTTTCTGAGTTTTTCACATGTTAAAAAAGTTTGATTTTACAAATTGTAGTTTTTTGAAAATATTTCATTTGGTTTTAGGTTTACAGTATTGAATTCTTAAAATAAAATAATGTTCATTTAATTATCTTTCATTTGACACCCTATTTGCGTAAATCGGCCCAGTAGTTATCTAAACATAGCGTAAGTAGAATAGGCCCGGCCGCCATCTTTGTTACGTCATAGCTACCCCCTCCATACCCCTAGGAAGTGACTACCGCACTTTTTATATTCAGGAAAGTATGCCGAATAAGTACATACCAGTAGTTCGTATGGCGGAGATGAGTCACACGAAAATCGTTATTTGAAGACTTTTTTACAATTGGGTCCCACACTATACAGCGATTATTTCGCCACTTGTCTCTTTATTTCGTTCGTAATTTAGCCGTGTACTGTGCGCTAGTGTTAACATTGAAAGTTTTAAGGGTCATTCTCAAAAAATGATGTCCGTAATTAGGGCTTTATAAAACAACCTCTTAAATCTTGTTCCTTTGTGTAACGAAAGTTAACCATATAAATGATATGGTAAGTTTCGTTCGTTACACAAAGGAACAAGATTAAGAGGTTGTTTTAAAAAGCCCTAACTACAGTACGGACATCATTTTTTGAGAATGACCCTTAAATTAAAAATTGGGACTCTGCAATACTAAAACAGAAGGTCCCTCGACAGTAACTTATCTTAAAATCATAAAAGGCCAATAGAGAGACATATACTTTTTGATGTTTTAGAGTTTTTTTAGCAGGGGGCTTTTCAATTTTTTATTCAAGTTTTATTTCATGCTTTTTTTAAATGTTAAATTTGTACTAAATGCCGTTTGTACAATAGTATTACGTAATAATCATATGAAAATAAAAATCATTCCATTTTGTGCCGAAAATGCCTTACATCATTTTAGAAAAGGGCTGATACTCTTCAACATGCTGGATCGATTTTTACCAAACATAGCTCCCTCCCTACCACCGCAAGGAAACTTGCTTTCACGTAAAACCGCACCGGAATCGGTTCGAGGGCTACGATGCCACGGACAGACACACAGACAGACAGACATTGGCGTCAAACTTATAATACCCCTCTTATTGCGTCGGGGGTTAAAAAGTCAATCAGGAAAACAGCTTTTGGAGAGGAATGGCATCATAAAAAAAGCTGAATTAAACCGTCATCAAATAATGAAAACAAAAATATTGCTTTGCTAATCCGTGATATGATAACGTGTTATTCAATTAGTGCTAGCATAATACCGTTGACGACCGCTTTAGCTTAGTTGGTAGTGACCCTGCCTACGAAGCAAGAGGTCCTGGGTTCGAATCCCGGTAAGGGTATTTATTTGTGTGATGAGCACGAATATTTGTTCCTGAGTCATGGATGTTTTCTATGTATTTAAGTATTTGTATCTATTAAATATATCGTCGTCTAGTATCCATAACACAAGCCTTATTGAGCTTACTATGGGGGGGCTAGTTCGATTTGTGTAAGATTGTCCCCTAATATTTATTTATTTATTTATTTATTTATAATACATTCACATGAAAAATAAAAAAAACATGCAAATAAATATAACAAACTGCCACCAAAAATACAAAACTCAACACGTGTTTCGCCACGCCATGCCTACGAGGCATCCTCAGGAGAAGCAGTCCGGCGTCCGTTGATGAAATGAACCATTCAACATCAACATGGATTTCAGTAAAGTAACGCCTGATTTAATCAATCTGTCATCAAATAGTCAATTAACTCATCTTACTGTCTGGACGTTATCTGATTGTCCTTAGGTACTTATCTTTTTGTCACTTAATACGACGGTTACACTGGCGCCCAACGTGGGGCCAGTGTAAAAATATTTATTTATTTAAACTTTATTGCACAATACCGGAGAGTACAAATGGCGGACTTAATGCCATGAGGCATTCTCTACCAGTCAACCATTAAACTATATTAACCAAATATCTCAAAGATCTATAAACTTGAAGACATCTGTAAAACATCACCGCCAAGCATAGCATGCATAGAAAGTGGGGAATACCAGAGCGATCTTACTACCTAAGATCGTTGTAGCAAATGTTGAAAAGAGTCCCGGTGCGGTGGAGCGCCGAGGGTCCATATGAACTCCCGTTACTTGTGTTTCACTTTCAGTATTACTTAGTAGGTTAAAGGGTGTATAAGGGTTAGCGGTCGAGGGGACATAGGCCCTTATACTTCGACTGAACTGATAAAAACAGCGTGTATGCCTGATTACTCTAAGTTTGCACCTAATCTTTAAAGGTCGTGATACGAACCAGGTGCAAACTTAACGTAACCGGGTAAGTATTGGACGCCCATACACATAGGACCTTATGAAATGGCAGTAGCGCAGGTGGAAGGTCAAGAAGGCTGCTGGCTTCGTTTATAAACTGAAGGTGAAGAAGTATTGGTGAGTACATGTTTGGAACACAAAGGTCGGTTAAAGGTTAGGTACATTTTGCGCTTAAGGGACAAAGTCGGCTTTCTATATTATAAATGTAAGTTACTAAAAGCTTTTAGATAGAGCTGACGTTTTCTTGTAAATTAAACATTCCGAAATAAAGAACAAAGCTGTCTTAAGTTGTTTTATTCACGACGGATTGACAATTTTGGGCATAAACAATGCATTTTGAGGTTGTATATTATGTTTAATAAATTTTATAGGTACAAACATCTGTTTAGTTGAAATACAAGTTCATAAACTTGTTAGGGATCCCAGTGGACAAAGACGTTAGCTAACCCGATCGGCCGGCCCGACATAAAGGCACTAACCCTAAATCAAAGCAAACTTCGCCTAATCGCGGACCTTTCCCATTCATGGCTAAAAGCCTCAACTACACGCCCTGAAGTTTGGAAAGTGAGGTACAGGCGGGCTCACAACCTCTGTAATCAGTGCCGTAAATACCCTTTATGCCACACCTGCCCATAAAATGGCTTTTTCCGCACGCTGAGCGTACGGAAAAAGCCGCTTTCTGGCCAAGTGTGGACATAAAATGATGTACACAATACGGGAGGTAATAAAGAAAGCCCTCGATCGCATATTTACGTCCCTCGCTTGCAGCTCGGGCCGCAAACATCTGCGATCTCGGCCTTTGTTTGTTTTACCACCCTAGTTGTGTAATGTACTATTTTAATACACTTGCTCCAAAACTGGTACTTTTTGTAAGTAGCTATATAACGTGCGGGAAGTTTTTTGTATATTTTGCATATGCGCTTTTTACTTTTCAGGGTGAAAAGTAAGCTTTTCGTACACTCAAGAATAGGTACATTTATTTACAAATAAATCAACTTTACAGTAATATTTCTTTTGTTGCTTTTTATGTTTAAATAAATAAATGTAGGTAATTAAATGATTAATTGACTGCATATATGTTTCTTCACAAAATAGTTTCTTTTGACTCGGCTAAATAGTGGACAATGATGCCATATTTTTGTTTAATTGTAATTTTTTCGCAAATATATTAAAAAAAACGTCTAGTCGTTTGATACATGTGAGGAAGTGTTATTTCCACTCGTCTCGACTCTTGTCCTGCGCCTAGCGGCTCGGGCCAAAACACTTCTGGACTCGTGAGATATAACATACTTTCCGCACGGTACATGTAACTGAGAGCATGCTTGGGCATTTGTAATTTCTGCGCCCTTCCAGTCCAGTGACTGGTTCTTAGGCACTATCAATATCCTTAAATAAAATTTCTCGGGGTATAAATGTTGCCACGCGGGGCCAGTTTTGCAGATAATTCACATGCACACATATACGATACGATACTTATTTTCTCAATGCATGTTTCTCATAATAGTTGCGAAAAGTAGTATGCGTCACATGGTAGCAAAATAAGTTTCATTTTGGGTTAATACCCTTACTTAATCTGTCGCTACTCACAGGATTCTACTTTATAGACCCTATCGTAGAATCCTTCGTTTTGTCGCAGATTTTATGTACACCCTTGCCATCAACTAACCCAAAACTAACTGGGCTGGCGCCACGATCCAAAATGGGTCTTGGCCCTAGACACAAGAACACGCCACTTCACTCGGTCTCGCAGTTTCTCGCCAGCTTACGCCAGCCATAGATACATAAATTTGCTCTTTTATGATATGAGACAATGTACAGTTATTTAGTTTAGGCTAGATGTGTTTTGAGCTCGACTGTAGCAAGGGGGTAAGCCATGCGGGGCACGTATTACGAGCAGGAATTTACGCGAGGATAGAACGTGGCGGGTTGGACGGCGGAGCTTTAGCGATTCAGATAAAATGTAAAGATGGATGGACTTTGGTAAGATAGCATTAAGCCTCATGGCATTAAGTCCGCCATTTGTACTCTCTTGTATGATGCAAGGAACTTTAAATAAATAAATAGCATGTGCAGTACGGGTTGTGTTGCGAGTAAGGTCTTCAGCTTCACTCGCTGGCTCGGTCAAATAATCCAATCGTTATAGTACTTTGATACGTCAGTATCCCCGTGCTCGGAAACGTACCTTCCAAAATATAAAGACGAACAAGTAGTATACGTACTCTTTGGCCGTTTACGAGCGCGCGATACCTTTTTAAGGTCGATGTGCAGACAGTGCGATTCTGGCGCATTCTTACGCATTCGTAAAACTTTGTGTGTAGTGCGTGCGTTCTTAGAGCGCACACATAGAAGCCGGGCGATGTACCTTTTGTAGTTAGAAAAATTACTGCTATTATGCCGTGCCTTAACACTTTCAACACCGGGAACCCGCTTCATGGGCGCTATGCTCGTAGCAAATTTTCGCTACATAGGCATTTCCCTATTGACAACGAGTGTAGCGCTACGAAATTTTGGTTGCGAAAGTGTTCAAGGTGATATCTAAACAGCGACACTGGCGTCACTGATGCTGCGTTGCTGTCACCGAAACCGAATGACAGAATAAGGTTCTATAGAAATATAATAGCCGAATAGCGTATTCGAACACAGCGATACTGACGTGGCGACATCACAGTAGGGAACATTCAATATCCTACCGGCTGCGCCATTTAAAGATCAAGCAATGACTGGCTTTTATTATTCAATACCAAACGACGGGTATTTCTCAGATCTACCCACGTTCATAATCATACATAACATGACACCAGAAGCACCCACTTGAAATATGCGTTCTATGTCCAATACAACCCGCTTCTTTTTGGTCGCTTCTCCGGTTCAGATTGGCCAAAAATGTGTTCTCCTCTACAGGTCGCAATTCTCAACGGATTTTCATGAAATTTTGTGAGCAGGTTTGATATTTATGTAGATTTTTTGTCGATTCAGTTTTAAGAAATTACTTATTCAAAATGGCAGATACACGAGCTACTAGTTTTAAAAGCAATGTATTAGCTTAATTCATTGGAGTAACTCTAGGCGGTTAAACAATGCCGTCATATAGTTATACTTGTACATGTAACCGCTAGCTCCAACAACTTAATAATAGTTGGGTTTTGTCGAAATTGCTCCCAGTTACCTGAACTGGGTCAGAGGTCGGAGCGCGGTGGCGCCTAATCTATACTAGAGGAGAGGTACACTATTGTAGATACTAAACTTTGTTCTACTCCATATAAATAAAGGCACAATATAATAGCAGTAATTTTTCTCCGTACAAAAGGTACATCGCGCGGCTTGTATGTGTGCGCGCCGTGTACGAACGCACTACAAGCAAAGTTTTACGAATGCTTACGAGTAAGAATGCCCCAGTACGGATCGCACTGTCTGCCTCTACCTTGATGAATACGTATCGCGCGCTCCTAAACGGCCGGAGTTTGACTACTTGTCTGTCTTTCTTTATACTTTGGTACAGGTATAAAAATCAGCAGAAGCAGCTATGGAACTCGACCATAATAAAACTCGAAATATTTAAATTTTAAATGTACCTACTGTTTTTGTACTAAAATGTAGCCTATGACGATCCAAAAGTGGTTCTTATGAATCCTACTTGATTAAATGAGTTCTTATTCTTATTCTTACACACTGTTTTTTTCATTTATGAGCAGTATGCAAACATATTATGCTGTTAGATAACATAGTGAATATAACCAGAGGAGTGGGGGTCGTGCAGTGAAGAATAAAAAAAACATAAGAAAATTACAGTTGAACTAAACTAGACTAAAACTAATTGATGTCCCCTGGGCCCCTGCGACAGGATCCCATTAGGCTGGTTGTGTTCCCCCTCTAAATCGCTATGC
This sequence comes from Eudemis profundana, assembly GCA_947034925.1. Classification (NCBI taxonomy): domain Eukaryota; kingdom Metazoa; phylum Arthropoda; class Insecta; order Lepidoptera; family Tortricidae; genus Eudemis; species Eudemis profundana. The sequence continues at coordinate 5,247,262 of OX344804.1, read as the reverse complement.
TGATCAGTTGAGTGCGGATCCAGCTCTGTGGTCCTCAGTGGTCTGAACGACCATTTGGCTCGGCGTCCTCACCAGTTGGTGGGCATCTGGATTCGAGAGTCTCGACTGCAAAGGCCGCAAACACATGCTGGTCTGTCAGACCCATAAATTTGAAATATTTTGGATTCTGTATTGTATTGTGATGTTGACGATTGTTATTGAGAGATATGATTATTATGGATAAGTAATGTTATTGTATGATGTAAATTTCTATTTTGAGTGATATTAATTTTTATGTTGTGATGACGATCCTTATTGGGAGATACCATTCGATTTTATTTTGCATTCGTATTTATGACATTGTATCTTTTTATTGCGAGCATTATTATTTATTTTATTTTATTTAACGATCATAGTATAAGATTCGTGTAAATTGACTGTGTTATTTATATTGTAATTCTTATATTGTGAAATAAAAAAATCTAATCTAATCATGTACTTGTGGCGTTTTGCTGCCTCAGCTGCTGTACTGTACTATATCATGCTGTACCTACTATATTGCTATCTATCAGTGGCGTGGCGTAAAAGATATCCTTGGGCAAGCCAGTGCAGATTTAGCGGACGTTCTTAAGAGCTGTAGAATAAGGTGCTCTAATGCCTAATATTAGGCAAGCCGGTAGGAATCGAGTTCTATGGACGCCACGCTACTGCTATCTATGCCACTGGCTTTGAAAAATTCTCGCTAAAACTGTGACAATCCTTAAATCTAGTTATTGAGAATTTACATTTCGCGCCGAAGCCTTTTGCGGCTTGTTGGCAAATCTCAAAAGTCTACATTGTTAACGACAAATGATTTGATTAAAAAAGTTTATGAATTCCGGCGACGCGGGGACAGGTTATTTGACTAAAAAAACATCCCAACAGTACTTACGCATTGCGGCCCTAATGACATTATTAAATAAACTTACGAGATTTGAAAAAAAAATCCAGCATCGATAATATAACAAAATCGGGGGCCCAATTTTTTTGTATATTTTTTAAATATAATTTAATTTTAGCTTCTTAGGTTTAATTAAACTTTAGTTTATTAGTTTTACTTTATTTAAGCCGCTTTAGATTGTCACTTTGTAGAGGTAAAAATAAAAATACAAAAATTCTTTGTGTTTACTAATAAGTAGCAAAACGAGTTTGCTCTAAAGCGTTGTTTTTTCAACCTTTCTAACTTTGTTATTCAGTCAAACGCCCGCGGGGGGCATAATCGGGCCCGTCGCAAAATGAAATGAGATTTTTTACTGCCCGGAACGCTTCAAACTGACGGATTTATGCGATTGGCCGATCCTTCATTTGCCTTGCCGGCCTTGAAGCATACTGTATAATAGGTATTTTTTATACAACTAGGGTGATGCCTGATGGTAAGCAGTCACCGCAACCTATGGACGCTTGCAACACCAGGGGCATTACGTGCGTGTTGTCGACCCTTTAAAAACCTATTTACTCCTCTCTTGAAGAACTCCATACTCCGCCTTCCGGGAAAACTGCGGCTGGGAGCTCATTCCACATTCGGATTGTGCGCGGTAGGAAATTTCTTTGGAACCGCACAGTGCGCGACCATTTTGGTAGGATAGGCAAAATTCAACCACGGTGCAAGGGAGAGAGTCCTTGGTTGCTACCTTAAGGTCCGTAAGGCGATTCGATTCCCAAGGCCCTTGGTCACCTTGCTACGCCACGCTACGGATATGTGCAGAAATGAGGAAAGGAGCCAAGTTCCTGATATCTTTTCATGTTGCCCCTTTTTGGGCCCCACAGAGCGAATATGAAGCTGTATTCTACGCTATGCCAACCAAACAAAAAAGGTGGTGAGTGTGTATTGGGTTATATACACCACAGATATCTAAAATAACAGATGTCTAGAATAAAAATGGCAGCTGTCCTGATGAATACCTAGACCGATTCTTTTTTTAACCCCCGATGCAGAGGCGTATGTTCAGGCCCGTGCCGACCCCCGACAGGGCCTGTGTGCAAACCTATGAAGCCATCTCTTTATTGTCGCCGTGTTTCGAATTCCGGCGCCCCTATTGCCTTGGCGCCTGTGTGCGTTGCACACTTCGCACACAGGGGCGGCGCGGCCCTGCGTATGTTGTATATCCGTGTACAATCGAATACACTTGACTGTTAAGTGTAGATTTGTAAACGAATGCCAACTTCATTCCAACGTGTGAAAGTCTATGGGTGGTCAGTTAATAGAGATTTCGTTTGTACCATAGCTCTATTGATAGCGCTTTTCATTGTTAGATACCTATAGCTGTGGTTCTTAGCTTTGTTGAATGAAGATAAGTCGTAAGTCAATCTGAAAATGTCGACGGTTGTATTTTTTTAAAGTAGTTATTTAATCATGTACTTTTCGTTGCAAATCATCGAGCCTGATAATGATTTTCTACCAAATGTTCTGCGGTGCAATTTTCAAGAACATAATTAAGGGAAAATCTGTTCTTCACGACGTCTGTAGTAGTTATTGCGATTTTCCTTAGGTCGGCGACAGCTCGGGAGTGGGCCTTTGTCAGATGTGTTAATAGAATATGATACCGCAAATATTTTCCTTTCCACATGGTCACAGCTCGTGCAGGCAGTACTGACAGATTTTACTAGATATTTTGCTGAAAATGGGATTGTTCCGTTTGGTTTCTCACTTGTACAGATTAGAGTGAATCTAGAGGCAAAGGCCTTGAAGGAATTTGGTAATATGCGGGTACATAATTTTGATTTCTTCTGTAGTTTTTAAGTTCGACAAGTGCTTAGTATGTTAAGTGTAACTGGGACGTTCTTTTTTTTTTACCTACAATGTAATTGTCTCCCAAAGATGATTTAATTTTACGTCATAACTTCTTAAATTTACATTTATATTCCTATTATTTCGTTATCAAAACACTTTGTTTCTCTGTAGAGTTATTGTGTAAAATTGTTTTCATAATTTAATTACAATTTTACAGAAAAAAACCGTGTCAGAGCGGTAAAATACCACTCCGTCACAAATAATTAGTATGGAGCAATTTTATTTTAAAAAGAAGAACGTCCCAACTGCGTAATGTGCAGTTTCATTTCGCCCTACATGCGGAGCAACATATTTAATACCAGCGTTGAGCCACCTTCTGGGACTTGACACCATGCTGAGTGGACTCCTTTTTCGCAGAAATAAATCGATGTCTGGTTCTTTTTTCGTTATAAAGTATCTGTGTTAATTTGTATGCGAAATAAACGTTAATTCATTCATTCAAGGCGTAGAAACTACTTTCTTTATTAAAGTTAAAAAAAATTACGTAGTTCCGTGCTTTGTATCTATTATTACGTAAGTATACGTTGCGCAAACCCAAACAACAAACGGCAGACTGACGCCTTTCATGTAGCTGTAAGGCTAACTCAATTTGGCCTTCTCTGCTACCGAAGTGTAGACAATCTCTAAGTAGCTGTAGCTGTTCTTTTCCTCTCTATTGGTATCCCTACTGCGTAGCGAACAAAACTGTTCCACCGCTATGCTATCCTCGACCCTCAATATTGCCTCAATACCTGCAGCCCGTCTTACATATACCAAACACATTTCAATACAAAAACTGCTCATTCTTATTTTGAACCGTATTTCTATGTTGTTAAGCTTGGATTTCGAATACTCATACTCATCAACTGGGTCTTTGAATATTGTAAGTGTTCGAATACCTGACAATCGTGCTCAATTCTCATATTTACAAGATTTTATACCACTTTACATACTTGTGAAGGTTTAGTAATAATAAATTTATTGTTTAATATTATTACTTCATGGCCTCATAATTATGGTGGTTTTATCACATATAACATTATTAAACAAGGTACATATAGTGATCGGCACGAAATTAGACCGAAAATGGTTCATGAATATCTAGTATTTGTCGCGCGACATAGACTTGCGTGTCACAGCAGTTGTGCTAGACCTAGGCTTATGATTGATTTGGCTTTGTCGACCAATAAATAAATGATAAAACATTTGCCACTCTCATAGCTATTTGTCAGAACTTATCCGTTTTTCATTTACGTATTTATCGCGTGACATTCGGTCGGTATTTCTATAACACACCACAAAAAAAAGTTGAAAAATACTTCATGCCACACCTGTAGGCTTATGATGCTACGCTTTGTCACGTGATAAATAAATGATAAAGCATCCGTCACGTTCTAACAAATACTGTGTGAGAGTGACGGATGCTTTATCACTTATTTATCGCGTGACAAAGCGTAGCATCATAAGCTTACTGGCCACAAAGTGGCTTTTTCCGCACGCTGCGCGTACGGAAAAAGCCGCTTTCTGGCCAAGTGTAGACATAAAATGACGTACACAACACGGGAGGTAATAAAGAAAGCCCTCGATCGCATATTTACGTCCCTCGCTTGCAGCTCGGGCCGCAACCTTCTGCGATCTCGGCCTTTCTTTGTATTACCACCCTTGTTATGTAATGTACTATAGCTTGCTGCACATATCCGCAAGCGCATAAGCTCAGCATTGTTTTATTGCGGATATGGATTCTTAAGTTAATGCGGAAGTGAATTGCCGCAACACCCTTGAGCATATATTATGTACTAGCAATTTCCCGCGGCTTCGCCCGCGTTGTTCCCGTTATTGTCCCAAAGAAACTCTTTTTGGTCTAATTACATGCCAAATTTCAGCTTGATCCGTCCAGTTTTTACCCCGTTATTTAGTAACAAACATCTTCACATTTAAGTACGAAGTATAAGTGTGAAGATTTTCGAATGTTAAAAGTTTAAATATACAATTTAATATAAATAAACTTTCAACCCCCATTTAAACTCCTTAGAGGATGAATTTCGAAAAACGGTGATATAACTTTTCTTGTAATCTAATAAAGAGTCTAAGCATGAAGTTTCAAACCTCTTACTTCTAAAATCGTACTTTCCTTACAAAATTTGAACCCCTATTTGAACCCCTTAGGGGATGAATTTTAAAAAATCCTTCCTAAGCATACCCCTAGACCTTATAAGGAACCTACATGCAAAATTTGGAATTCCTAGGACCAGCGGTTTGGGCTGTGCGTTGATATGTCAGTCAGTCAATCAGTCAGTCAGTTTCTTCTTTTATATTTTTAAGATAGGCTTAGGTAGGAAGGCATATAAGGAAGGTTTCTTATAAGGTCTAGGGGTAATCGTGCAAAATTTGGAATTCCTAGGACCAGCGGTTTGGGCGGTGCGTTGATATACAAACTTTCAACCCCCATTTAAACCCCTTAGAGGATGAATTTCGTAAAACGGTGAAATTACTTTTTTTGTAATCTAATAAAGAGTCTAAACATGAAGTTTCAAACCTCTTACTTCTAAAATCGTAGACTCTCCATACAAACTTTGAACCCCTATTTGAACCCCTTAGGGGGTGAATTTTAAAAAATCCTTCCTAAGCATACCCCTAGACCTTATAAGGAACCTACGTGCAAAATTTGGAATTCCTAGGACCAGCGGTTTGGGCTGTGCGTTGATATGTCAGGCAGTCAATCAGTCAGTCAGTTTCTTCTTTTATATTTTTAGATAGGCTTAGGTAGGAAGGCATATATTTATTGGTGTTTTTTTATTAGGGTTCCGTACCTCAAAAGGAAAAAAACCGAACCCTTATAAGATCACTTTGTTGTCCGTCTGTCTGTCTGTCAAAACCCTTTATCTCGGGAAAGCGTAGAGGTATCGAGTTGAAAATAAAAGCATAATATACTCAGGTCTACGGTCCCTTGAAGCTGTGTTAAAATCAAACTTCTATTGTAACGAATCCCTCTCCTACACTACTATACTAAACATACAACTAATATACCTATCTTATGTACCTTACGCCCTAGAATTTTTCTTGCCCTACCTGCCCTAGAAACCCGCCCTAAGAATTTACATGAAACTGAAACCCTGAAACTGTAACTACACTACTGAAGCTTTTTACTGAATATGAACTGTAAGGAATCTGAAAGCTGAGGTAGTTTCCTCTGAAGTTAGTGCAAGTACTGATAATTGTAACTATTGATTTATACCTATTATTTCTATTTCTATATGTCTGATATGCTATACCTAAAATATTAATCAAAGCTTGTCTTGGTGATGATTTGGCCATGGCGTGATCGTTCTAGTTTCGGGAGGACCCTTCGTTGTGATAGTAACCCAGAGATTCTTTTCGATAAGGATAAGAGTACCGCAGAAACACTAGACTTGATTGGAGGAAATGTAAGTATGGTGGATATAAAATAAATGAGTTAATATGTAAGAAAGGCGTAATGTTAATAAGAGATGATATCTTGTTAGAGTTCTATATTCTAGACTATACAGAAGGTTCTAGAGAGGCAGGAAAGTAACAGTCATGAGTCATTCTATACAAAATTGTCTGTCAATCGAAGTAGTCTTTTTGTATGATTATAGTCGTTGATATTATAGTATAAAAAAAAGGTATTAGAGTTGTGGCAAGGGTGACGCTCCTATCCCCGCTATCACCAGTAGCTCCGGCCAAAGACGATGAGCCCCCTCCACAAAAAAGCCAGGAGGCATATAACATTTATGGGAAATTCTTGTATCGGCTCAGATGCCAATATTACTGAGAGGACAGCAAATAGGGAGGTTATAACGTAGTGTTATAACTAAGGTGCTGTATCTATAGCATATGTCAGTCCCAGCTCCCCACATGCAGGACAACATAAGCTAAGATACAGGCTTATCTAAAGACTGATTCTGCTCTAATACCTGCCAAGTAGGATTGTGAAAGAAGGATTATTTTGTGATATTTGCTCCATCTTCACAATTCATGAATCTACCGACGTTTTGTAAGGTAAGGGCTGTGTAGATGATAAAAACCGTCGCAAATAATCATCTGCCGGTCAGTTAACCTACCAATACAGTCACTGTATGTGAATAGTCCAGTCATAGTATTCAGTCATGTAGTCTTGTCAAAGATAGGAAGTCAGTACCTCTATAACAGTCAAGTCATAGTATAGTCATGTAGTCTTGTCTTAGCTATACTGAAATGGCCCTACCCCCCTCATTAAATGAACTCTAAGCATGAGAGCCGAACCGGACCAGTCCCCATAAGATGAGTATACCAAGTGTTCAAACTTGTGATAATTTGAGAGCAATTCTCTCTAGATCCTCTAGAAATACGCTTCCCAATGCACTCACGCGGTGGGACCCAGTTACAAGTGCACACCAAATGCTGTCCTTGAATCAGACATTTTCTCATAGGCAAATCCATAGAGAGACACCGCTTCTGGGTCCACCTTGGGATCATATAACTCAAGGTTCCAAATCTTTACGCTGTATAAGTACTTAGGCCGAGCTAGGCTCTCACAACTCAAAAGAATCTTTTAAAAGGTTAACCTATCCACATAAATGATTTAAGTACAGAAATATCATCAAATCGTGAGACTATTGCCCCACATTATGGCAATTTTTCAGACATTAGCTACTATACTCAGTATCCCATAAGCATTAATAAAAACATAATCCCAAATGACTTTGACATTAAAAAGCCTCCATAGATTATTCGTCATGTTTTTCCTAGTTTTTCATAGAGATGTTCCCAATTTACCCTATTATGACATAAATTTCCCCAGAATGAATCTATTTATTAATACTACTAATTGTGCGTCCTTAAATTACACCCGAGACGCCATCATCCGAAAATAGAACATGACTCATGAACTAGTACCCACATAACTGCTAGAGAATAAACAAAATGTATAACTTGTTCTAACAAGTTAAATTATCTTTACGTTAAAATTACTACCGCAAATGTGTTCTGATAAATCGGTAAGCAATGAACATAGGAATCCGCACCAGTTTTAACAGGTTTCAACAAATTCTAACTAGTTCTAACATGTTCGCGTACACAACAAGGAATTAATAGCCCCGACATTCTTGGAAATAAACGATAGGTTTGCGCTCACTAGTTTGAGGGTAGTTTCACACTCAACGGCCGAATATACGCTCAAACCTTCGAGACATAATTAAGTAAATTCATGGCCGTTTAATGGCTAACGCAGCCTTACAGCTATAGAATGGAAACGTGAATAAACTTTGCATAAACTATCTTAATACTAGCCGTACATGAACATAACACATGAACGTAACATTCTAAAGTAGAAATAGTAGAAACGAATACGCTTCTAAACTCTGTTCAATACCGAACAGTCGTATACTAACAATACTGAGGGTAAATTCGCCCACAATATAAGTATATACAGACAAGTAAATAAAACATAATAAAATCAAGTTAATTTGTAGCCGCTTAATAAATAAACGAAAACGTGAATAAATACACATAGTCCGACCTATAATTTTTTGAACACGAACGGAATCATTAACGCAACATTTATAAATAGACGGTAGAAATGAATATGCTTCGATACTCTGTAAAATACCGTGCAACCGTACATTAATAAAATTGAGGGTAAACTCTCCCACAATATAAGTAATATCCACACAAACATAAAACATAATAAAACAAATTAATTCATGGCCGCTTAATAAATAACCGCAAACTTACAAACTAAAAAACAATAACGTGAATAAATACGCATAGTCCGACCTATAACTAACCGTACATGAACGCAACATTTATAAAAAGACGGTAGGAGCACAACCGCTATAATACTCCATACCAGCACACAAGAAATAAAATTGAAGGTAGATCCCGATTAACGCGATATCATAGATAAAATACACATAAAGAAACACGGTAAAAATTAAAGTAAATTATGAAAGACTCACCAGTATTCCTTCTAAAAGAAAAGGTTCATTAATTAAAGCCTCATCTAGGTTTATTTCTTTTAACGACTAACAATATCGCTCGAAAAGTCGATCGATATTGTGGCCATATGTGCCTTCTGACTTAAATGAATTTAAATAAATTACGTCTATGGAAACTACTGAGATAAACCTAGATAAAACTCGTCTAGGATCATATCAGCGCTGTAACACAACCTCCCAAACATCCCCACACAAAATATAAAACAATCAGTGATAATTAAAACACTCACCCATTGTTGGCTTCAAACCTCTAAGCATGAGCACGCCAGCGCTGGCCCGCCGCGCCGCTGCCGTCTTCGTCCGCCGTTCCGCTCAGGTGGAAGACCGCGCCGGTGAAGCTCGCCGTCGACAGCGTGTAGCTCCTACTCGAGCCAGAGTACTATTCCGCCTAAGAGTACCTTGCCTCGGCCTACAAGGGTGACCCCTTGTTCGGCAGAAACTGGTCTCCGTCGAGCAGAGTTTCCTCTTGGCACTAGGCCTGAGCACTCAAAGGGGCAGCGGTTCCCCGTCTGAGGCTTATTTGAAGACTCGGATATTGGCATGGGCTTGGTGTCCCTTCGCAGAGGCGCAATATCGAGATGAGTACAGAGCAACGACTAGTCGAAGTCTGACTGACGATTCTGGTTTGTATGGGCTTTTATACTAGATTTCCCAGTTTCCACTGATTTTCCACATTGTACACAATTTTGAACCTTATGTCAAGGTACATTGCTTCGAGAACTCTGTGTCACATTTTCTCATCGGGGTACTTTACACACACATATACATCTGGGACGTTTCCTGATTGGATAATTAAAATCAGGTCATATTTCCTGTTTAGTGGAATATAACCCGTATATCTATGTGCAAGAAGGGCTATTCCTTTGTTTGGTTTGACAAATTCATTTGAGGGTAGCACTTTCATAACTACCCGCTTTCGATGTTGCTTTTGGGTGTTGTCGACTCTTCGTGTTGCTATGATCACCAAACATGTCCCCAAGGTACCATTTATTTTACTAAAATTCTAAGAACTTATCATAGTAAAATGCAATAATTATCTTACAATCTAATATACATAATTAACAAATATATTACTTATTTTTTTAGCCTCTTATTTACTAAATGAAATTCATAATTATTTTCCCATTTAACACAAAATCTCCATAACCTGGCATCATTACACTTAATCGTATGGTCATAGACAAATTCCTCTATATCAGCCGGTTCTCATTGTACAGATTAATTACTTAAAATTATTAATTTATGTCTTATCGCCTTGGAAAATCTTTCCAATAAATATACTTTTATTTTTTAAGTATAATTAATTATATTTTATAATATTATCCATTGCTAAAATCTTATAGTGTTCATGAAATTGTCTTGGCAGCAAATTAAACCATTCGTTCATTTTGATTCCGTTCACTGATTCCGTTCAAAATACAACTTATGTGGGTACTGTTACAATTGTCAAAATGATTTCTACCTTATTTTATGTAATGATAAATAGTGTTTTGGGCATAACAGGCCTACATGACCAGTGCAGTTTGTGCTTTAATTATGCTAATGGATGACAATTATCTCAGGTAATAATTCTAGCCCTCATTACTATATTTTTCCTGACCTAAACCAAATCTAGTGTTTGGTGTTTATGTGCAAGTAATGACCATGAAAACAGACTGACCAGAACACCTGCTTGAAACTGCAAAATTTACAATATACAGTACTGAAACCCGTAAAATGAAAATTATAAGTTGAAGATTTGAATTCTGAATATTCGGTAAATTATTTTTAATACGAGGGCGGTGCTATGTACCGTCACAGCCTGCTCCCCTATTGTTTGCAGTCGTCGCCTTCGGCTCTGACGTAAAACAATAGTCTAATTCTTAAATAATCAAAAATTTTCACTTACACATTAATAGTTAAACTTTAAGCCTTGCTCAGTTGGATAAACCCATTCAACCAAAATCATTCTTCACCTTTTGACACACACATCACTCATCTCATACCATAACTTCCCCTATCATTCTTTCACAGACTGCCATACACTTTTCCTTACTCATTAACACATTAATAAAGTTCATACCATCTATCTTTCATTGGGATCCCCTTTTACTTTCATTTCATACAACAAACCAAGGCTTTTAACACAAAAAACAAAGAAAAATGTACTCCTTCAGAAGAAGGATCACAAAATTTTACAGTAACAAGACAGTCTCCGGCCTCCATAAAAATTTTCTGTACCTATATACTATGTTATACCTTAATTGTTACACATTACCGACGACTCTTAAACTATAATGATAGGGTTATGATGCCACCGTCACCTATGAGAAAATATATCAAATAAGCATTGCACTCTATTCCCTTATTCAATAAGTAAAAGATTCTAATGCAAAATTGGAATCTCAGCACCGCCGGTGTCCGACTCCCCAAAATGATGAAGATGAATGTGTATTTAAACCAATAATAAGCGTGACAGTAGCGACAAAATGCTGCAATGAAATCTTGAACTCCAGCAATGAACATTGACTGCCCTTCCCAGAAATTCTTTTTCCAGCCGAGGCGTTGGGTTGTGAGGCCAACGAATCCTGCGATACGATCCTTGCCCCTTTCACCTGGGAGGTGATCACATTGTCCGATCGGTTCCCGATTCCACATTGTCCGGAATATAATGAAACTGACAAAAACCTCCTCGCCGGTCAAGAAAGCCTTTCGTATCAGGAAAGTGGACGTTCACTATCCAATACCTGAGTCCGATCCCACAACAATCACTAAACCACCACTATCACACACTTTCTTGGAGAATGTATCACATTTGTCTTAGACTAATCAACACTAAAGCACAACCGCGCATAGTGTGTATACCATAGGTATTTTCACTATTAGCAAGATAATAGACTAACAATCAAGCCTTTTTTTTTTCTCTTGCTTAGATTGAAAGTAATAAAATATATTTTTAATAATATTTTTCTACTACTTACTGTTATCAAAAAAAAAAAAATATTTCCTAATTAAATCGTATCTTGCTAACAGTATGGTTGATTATGCTTTTGCTAAGTACATCATCAATAATAGTTTCTTGTTAACCCTGTCCCCATGATCTACGTTCCCTAAAAATTCTGTACTTTATTGATACATCCAAAATCAAATGTGGGTGTGTACAGAAGTAAGTCTTCATAACTGGTATAGTAATAGACATCACAGCTTACCCAACATGGGTCTTATCGCGGGGCGATTTTAACCTAGCTCCTAAAGCTTTGAATATCTATTTGTGTGAATAATAACAAAATAATTGTTATTATTATTACATATAGGATTCGAACACCAACACTACTGAGTTGATCCCAACCCAAACTCCGTCTGATTGAACAAATCCATTCACTCCTCATAACAAAATCCCATACATCCTTCCTCATTCTCAGTAACACTCGATTTGATCAACCTGCCGAAGTTCCTTAGTTGAGACCAAACATCCTTAAAGAGTCCCCCCCCCCCCTTTTTTTTGGTAGTTAATAATATTATCTGACTAAAAATTATCATATACATCACTTATCCCTATCATTACTAAAATATCTGTCTTGATTTACGCAAGTTCTACCCCCTTAGATTGGAAACCATCCATTGGCGACATTAATTAACTGAACCATACATTACAACTATAACTACTATAGTTATTGATAAGTACAATAGTAGACACTGCCAACTGACTACTTATCACCCTTATTAGAATGTATTAAGGTCTACTGGCTACCTTACTGTGCCCTCGCTAGCTCCAAAACAACATGAATGCTTAAAATAAAATATTCAACGATGAACCGGGTATTTATCAACATTAAGTGAACAACTTGCCACTTGTGATTCCAATTTTCATCACAAAACTATATTCCTGTGATAAATACTTTAAAGCTGCTACCTTGATATTTGATATTCCACGGCGAAACATGTCTACCCTATTCATGTCTAACTTACTATACATTATGCTAATAAATATTTATCCTGCCCACCGTTCTATATCCTTATTAATGACTATGAAATACATTAAGGACGCGACTACAAGTGGAAAAGTAGACTGAGAGTCCTGCAACCTATGAGACGGCATTACTTAAAATCTACGAGTTTATTTATCAACTTATATGACTTCATCAAATCTCAAAGCGAATCCGTAATCTTAAATGCTATACGAACCTCTTAAATGTTGTCATTTCTAGCGGGTTTTTCGTCATAACATCAGTTCCATAAGATAAGAATATCTCACTTAATTATTCCACGTTTCAAACTTATTACACCTGATTCATCACTTCACATCACTTTCCGAGTTATTAGCTATTAATGTAGACACTAACTTCATCGTGAAATATTTACTTTCAACGTAAAAACAAACTTTTAAAATCAGACTGCAGTTGTCAATGTCAACCGATCTCCAGTGATACTAGCTTACAATTCGCATAAAGCCAAAATCATAAATAAAATGGTGTTAAAACGTAAACGAACTATAAAATCGAAACATGATATATATCTTTTCCTAAAACTACATTATTGCTAGATGAACATACTTCTACTAATTTACTGCACACAAATTAAACTTATCATTCTACTAGTCCATGATAATAATTATAATATTCGTAGCTTTCCAAACGATTTCTAAGTAAAATAGGCCTTGTAAAATAGAATACTCATAGACAAAATAAGCATTATCCTAAATAAGTAACATTGTTTCTATAAAATAATACTAGCGTTTTCTAGTCCTTGAAAAATTACTATCTCAGAATGGTCTCATTGTCATCAAACCATCATAAAATGTGCCAAGTTTCAATTAAATTGTAAAACTTATCATAAGTGTAACAAATCCCTTTAAAGCTTGTAAAAATAAAATATCAAATTAAAATATGCCAATGTCACCATCAAAATATGCTCTTCAGCCCAAAATATGTTACATTGGCAACTCCGGCTGAGACCAAGGTACGTTCGGAAACACTTCCTCTATACAATTATAAGTTGTCAAACCTTTTTCAAATAAATCGGTACAGTGTTATGAATTGTTACTCGAGTACTGAAAATTACATGTCTCGAATAAATTCCTTACTCACAAGCGACATTAATAAAAAAAAAATCTCACGAGTACCGCGAGTCCATGTCCTTTGTTAAAGCAAAGAAATGAAAGGTCACACTATACAAAAATCCTACACGCAAGAGTGAGACACACGATGACACTTATTGTCCTGTGAATACAATTTAAAGTCTCTTATTAATTCAAAGTTGGCCAACCTGGCACAATGTCAAATTAAATCATGATGCTAAACTTATCGCCCACATCTGGCATCTGATTTGGTTGGTTAATAATTTTTCCTTAATTTCAGCTTACAAACTTTTACCGTAATATATGGCAACACCCCAATTTTTTTCAAAGATGGTAACTATTAACATTCACAGACAATCATAATATATATTGTCAATGGCTAGAGGGATCTCACATGCCCCGACCTGATATCGGTTCCAACCTCCGATACGATACTGTCTAGATAGAATGTACGAGTTGTATCCGACTTCCTAATCTGATATTGGATACAATGTGAAATATTCCTATTGCTTTGATTAGTTCGGAAAATCTTTAAAATATTTAAACGTTTCAACCACGCGACCTGACAATCTCTATCGTCCGACGACTATTTGTTACAACGAAGCAACAAATCGTGACAACTTTGACAAAACTTATCTCGGGACTGTTTTTCGGTTTCACAAAAAAAATCAATTCCAGTCATTGATTTTGAACATTTTTTTCTGAGTAGTAACAAATGATAAAAATAAATAAAAAAAACGCTGAATATGGATTTTTAGTGCCATAATTTTGTAATTGTAATTCGTTTTAACCTGTCATAAATGCTAAAATCAAAAACGTGACATATATATATTTAATTGGCAATACAAAGAATAACAAGATCATAGAAAACGTAAAATGACTTAAAATTTATCCTAAACTAATACAATTAAACTACGTATAAGACTAAACTAAACCTCGATAGTTCTAATCTATCTAAAAGTAATAAATCTAAAATGATTTGCATTCATAAGACCTTTACGATAATACTCGTGATCGTAATTATTTTCATTTTCTCAAGTTGGATAAAAAGCCATAAAGTATGCAAAATTCCATGCGTTCAAGTGTGTAAACACCTTTACGTTTATTCTCTATGGTAATGGATTAATCCGACCAAATTTGATAGGATAATACTAGTGTTAAAGTCCACCATCTATGTGTGATATTTAATTTCGTCGGCTTACTCAACCGCGGTTCCATAGTTCCATTTGACATCTCTAGCAGTCGGCTGTCTGTTAGCTCTTTTGAAAATGTTCATAATATTCCACAAGAAGAATATAACTAACTTCTTACCAATGGATTCGTGATATATTAATTAGTAGATGAATTGACTACGACGTATAAAAAAGTAAGTACGTGTCTAATGCCTATTTTATTCTTTATTTATACACGAAACCTACACCAGCAGACTGACAAATTGTAATCATTGTTAAGAACTTTCATGGGAAGAAATGGACATGTCTTAAGATAATCTTATAATGAAGCAATAATTTAATAAACTACTTCTAGCAGGCAAATAATATAGGTGATACAATAAAATAAATGTTGGACCACCAAAGGATTCTACGGCACTGAAATTCTAAGCTGTTTTATATTTATTACCCACGTTTAAATGTGGCGTAATAATAAAATATTTCCTACTGATTTTAACGTGTAATTTTGTATCATTACAGGTTTCCAACTTTGCTCGAATTCTTTGTGCCTCCTTAAAAGTAATACTACTTACTTTATTGCTGTCCCCTGCATATTATGCTGACCCAATGTCCAGAACATATGAATAAAAGGGATCTAGATGAAATGTATGGTTATAAAGCTATGCCGGACCTGCTTTACTTAAATTTGTAAGTATTTGCTCCCTCTGTCTGCTAATCCTAATTCAGTCTATAACCATAATAATGCCTATGCATTAATCTACCAACTGCCTAATGATAAATGACTGATGTCCATTATATTGTAAGAATATGTACCATTTTACCTGTCTCTAACTCAGAGCTATAATATATTTGCGGAGTGATAGAGAACTAAGTTAACACACTATTGTATACCTATACTTCTCAAATATAGAGAATAAATGTAGTTATAATAGGATTCACTTTAATTTATAGTAGTATGCACAATAATAATGGCGATGGTAAAATTACAAAAGCTTAAGATTTATTTTTATAAATCTACCAATAATTAATCAGTGTTTAGTAAACTCCAACTGTGTCACAGAAAAAGATGTAATAAAGACATTTCTATGACACTGCTATTTATATGTAATGTTCTTTTTCTTATTTGTTTCAGACAACCAATACAAGCGATCACTAGATAACTAGTTTCTTAATATGACCTAGGGCGTTGTTCAAGCAAGTTTTACTTCTTGACTGTATTTGAAAATAATAAGCGCAGGTAAACATGCCGTTATTATTCTGCACTCAACCATCTATTATTGTATAAAATGGCTCACAATACTATGAAGACTAATTCCTATGACGACCTACCTACTCTACTAAAACTCAATGGTCAATATTTATTGTACTGTACTGTAATCTAAAACTACCTACATATTGCAAAACGAGATCCTTATCTGCTATCATATTCAATCATGCCAAACCAGAATTACTTATCTAAATATTTTTACTTTCAGGCTGCTCCCGAGGCACAACATTGCTGAATCTCAACACCACAACCGGCCAAAATATCCTACTGCTTCTAACTACTGCTCTGAAGACTGTCATAGTACTGCGCCTAATACATTTTACTCTGTACAACAGGACCGACCCACTCTGTGATTCCGTTGTGGAGTAATAACTATTCAGTAACGCCACTGGTGATAATATCCAGTGATCAGAAAAGCTTTTGGTATGTGTTATGCATCGGGTGGTAGTACCCAAACAACACACCTGCTTGAGAGAAGCCCCTACTTACAGTACTAATACTTATTTTGTGACACTATATTAATACTATTACTTATAATAAGTCATTTTATGTTTACTTGGAACCTATTATATATATGTTTGTTTTCTCTATTGTACCATTTAAGTTAAAAAAGGGACATCAAGATAATTTGATGAGGTTACTGGATCGAGTCTTAGGGGAAATGATGGCTTTAAAACTTGAAAAACTATCAAGGGGCTACTGGTATACTACTGGCAAGATTGGAAGCTACTTGCTAACAAGGACCTACATATTTAAAGTAATGGTGGCGATGACTACTCCTATTCAATTTTTTTTTTTTACTGACTTTGTTTTATTTGTATGAACTGCAAGCAATAAAACCCAGAACTTCAAATATATCCATCTATACAAATTTTCTACTTGAAATAAAGTACTACAGTGTGGTTTTATTTGCTAGAAATACCCGTATACCTATGAACAACCTGAATAAAAACAGTTTTTTAATTTGACTACATAACTTCTCTCTACTATATGTAATAACTAGAAGCAACACCAATTGACAGAAGAGACTGCGAATGGTAAAGGTAACTTGACAGGCCTGAATAATCATATACTAACCATAATTATCAATTTCAATTATAGTAAGTCGTAGGCATACTAATACAAATCATCCTTCAACGCGATATTATTAACACTATACCAATGTGACATTAATATAACAATGCACAAGATTTGGATTGGTGGTGCCTTTGTTGTGCACGTTCTCTACTCAATTGCTTAAACAATTTGATTTTGATAATTTTAACTAATCAGGTCTTGGGATAACCTATCTAATGTAGGTGAATTCCTAAACTTAATTAATTTGTGGCAAAAATGATACATGAAAGCCTACAAAATTGTTTGAAGTATAATGACATAACTCAAACAATTTATCAACCCTTCCCCTGCCTACACATAATTTTTCAACTTGACTTAAAATTTCCTATGTCTAATTGTTTTGTTATCTGTCATCCCACTTAGGGATGTGCTGACTGCAACTTTAGTAATATTACTTCATATTCAAAATTGTATTATCACGATCTACTAAGCAGTGATTTAGATAAAATTCTGCGTATTGTATACTATTCGTTTTTCTTCAAATGTGCCATAAAGGTAAGTATTATCTAATTAAGTATATCTGTTATGATAATAGCTATCGTTATCTTATAATGGAAAGATGAACAAAAAGACTATTACGTTAAGAAAATTCCCGTGATATCATAATTATTCGGCTACCTATAATGTTGTTTATAGGGTAGATATAATTACAGCTAATTTTATATTTTATCATTACATGAATGTCCAAATGGTGCTAAACATTTCTTTATAATTATCATGTGATATGAATGGAACAAAAACAATCTGTTTTTGTACCGTACGAGGTATAATTTGTTACTGAACGATGTATAATGTCATCATGCGGCCGAGTGGCATCCTAATTGTTATGACACCGACATGACGTTTCTCATCACTATTGCTACCAAAAGTCATTCACTTTGCTACCGCGCCATTTAAAAGAAATTCCTAATTTATAGCAAGTTTTATGGCAAAGCTCTGAAAGTGTTAAGTTTGTCATAACCTCATTTCCTTTTATTTGTTTCGACTGTTGTGTCGTAAAAATATGTAACGCTACCTAATTTTTTCAAATGTGATAAACAGGGACTGCTCATATATCATAACAGGTTACCGGTATCAATTCGCAGAAACCAAACAGTGAACAATTGATACAAAATAGCTATGAACTAGTGAGTGTAAAACAAAAGTGTTGAAATTCTAAACATATTGGAGTGTAAAATTTGAACAACAGTGAACTGCTTTGTGGGTCATAATGTACAAGCAACGGCAAGATTTACAATACTGCAAACTATGATAATATTTTCTTTGGCAAAATAACCTTAAAAGTGGTTTCTTTAACTATGAAAACCATGACCTACAAGCTACAAGTTGAGAAGCAATCTTCAAGCAGTAATGTTGTATGTAGCAAAATGCTAGAGTATCTGTGTGCAGATATTATTACCCACAGAACATAATTAACACAGCCCAGTGATGATTTTATTATCCTGTTTTACAAGCACAGAATGTAATTCTACTTGTAAGGAAAAATTTCCTTCTGAGAGCCTCCGGGGCAAAATTACAAATGTGAATTTATTTCCTACAATGAGTTCTATTATTATAAATCAAGGTTGGTATATGATCCCTAATTGATAATTAAGAAGCAGATTTCTGTGTTATTGATTGCGATGATAAGTGTTTGATATATTATTTACTTAAATTCTTAGTGGAGTTATAAGACAGATGAATGTTGTTGGTTACTCTAAGAAATAATTTTCTACTGCTGCCTATTTGTAAAACTATTGCCAAGGTTTGAGGTAAACACTTTCTTAGTTAGGTAAGAATACTGTAAAAATAACTGCGAGTCTCTCTAAGAAATAATTTTCTATTTGTAAAACTATTGCTATGGTTTGAAGTAAATACTTTCTTAGTTAGGTAAGAATACTGTAAAAATAACTGTAAATTTCTAACTGAAAATTAAAAACTAATAAATTATTCTATTTTTTTTTTCAGATTAAAGATGAAATGAATTTAAATCGACGCATAGAGTGATAGCAAGAAAAGATAATGCTGTGTTGTTATGCTGTATAAGGTGAGCAATGTTCTTTTATTCTATTTTTAATTAGCCAAAACTTAGAAGTTGAAAATTATTATATGTAATATTATATAGCCCATAGTATTTGTTTTCTGCAAATTTTATGACTGACAAAATAAATTTGGATGTTAAATTTGCCTATTTTAATTGCAAACTATTGCAATACACAACAGCTTTCCCTATGCTGATTAATGAAAGCAAACCGGTGACCTATATTCTATCATTATTCTAATATTTTACCACCGTGGTTGGCAATTTTCTTAGCAGCGAAGAGCCACACAGTAATTCAAGAAATTGAAGCGGGTCGCACTATATCAATAATTGACCTTTTCATACAAAAAAGCCAGGGAGGGCGCGCGGGCCGCAAGTGAATGGTGCATGGGCCGCACGTGGCCGCAGCGCGGGCTTCCGACCGCCGTTTTACCAGATTGTTTTATATGATTTTAAGAACTTGGCAGAAGCCTGAATGGTAGCCTATCTGCTCCCCAGGTTCTGGACTTTTGAGTAATGTAATAACTTCATTATGGATCATTATTATTTGTTTTCTGTTTTATTTTTCCAGGACCAGCCCAGGATTTCTTATGGCCTGTCAAGAGAATTATCTCCGCTATTCAACCAACCAGTCCCATCAGGAGAGACCTTGGCCAAGATCAAATTCTATTCGCTATTATTATTATGGAAATTCCCTACAAATATTTTTGTCACAAGCAACAAGGCGGATGGCAACAATTTTTACTGATAATAAAGATTCTCTGTGTTAATTAATTAATTTACCTACTCATAGTAACTAAGTGTCCTTTAAGTATACAAGATTCTAAGCTTTTAATCTCTACCAAGCAATCTAAAGAGTAAGGCCTCTTTTTTATAGATTATTTATTATTTGTTTTGCAGTATATTAAATTATCTCAAGTCGTGTAGTCAATTGTTAAAATTTAACTTGCCCTAACATTCTATTTCTATGGTTGATCCTATAAACCATCCCGCTCTCATCAAGAAAGTATAAATGAATTTAATTTCCTTCAAAGTAAACAAGCTTTTCGAAGATGAATTTATTTTATGCATTACTATTGAGTTTCTTATGAAATCTCTAAACTGTATGCATTGTAGTGCTATCTTTATAGTTAAATGACAGTTGTATTGTCAAAGGTTCTGTCATTGAATGAATTGATTAGAAACCTTTATCTTTAGTACATCAACCAAAACTGTGAATTTTAACGTTAATTGGATTTAGACTTAACTTTTACTGTTAGTAAACAACTAGAACCGTCTTTATTGATGTAAGCAGATGTGCCTAGATGACTGTTCTGCGAGTTTCCCGGTCAAAGGTCAACCCGAATCTGAAGTGAATTTATGACTTCAGTCTATTGAGTATTTTATTCTTATAACAAACAACAAAACTGAATGTTAGTTCAATCTCTTGCGTATAAATTAAATTGTGAACCCCTGCTCCCCATAAAATAAACTTTTATTGTTTGTAGAGCAGTAAGAATTCTCTATACTGCTCCCCGTCCGAAGGACCATTATAACTGTGTTTTGTTTTTAACAATAAATGACCAGAAGACTAACTTCTGTGAATTAGAATTAAAGGACCCTTTGGTTGTTTCAGTTAATGTTATGACTGAGGCAACATAAGAAGCAGTCAAGAAATATTTATAATAATCAAAATATAAGTTATACCTATTGAAGTCAAATTTTACTAACGACTGGTGTAATGAAGATTTATCAAGAAGATATGCCTATCATAGTCATATAGTTCCTGCGGCATCCCACCTATCTATCCTTCTATCGGCAACAAATTGTGGTCCAACTAAGTTGGACCACTAAACAGACAAGCTTATGATTAACCTAGTGAATGTAATTAAACTGATTAAAATAACATTTTTAATAATCCAGGTCATTTCGGCACCATATTGTAACGAATCCCTCTCCTACACTACTATACTAAACATACAACTAATATACCTATCTTATGTACCTTACGCCCTAGAATTTTTCTTGCCCTACCTGCCCTAGAAACCCGCCCTAAGAATTTACATGAAACTGAAACCCTGAAACTGTAACTACACTACTGAAGCTTTTTACTGAATATGAACTGTAAGGAATCTGAAAGCTGAGGTAGTTTCCTCTGAAGTTAGTGCAAGTACTGATAATTGTAACTATTGATTTATACCTATTATTTCTATTTCTATATGTCTGATATGCTATACCTAAAATATTAATCAAAGCTTGTCTTGGTGATGATTTGGCCATGGCGTGATCGTTCTAGTTTCGGGAGGACCCTTCGTTGTGATAGTAACCCAGAGATTCTTTTCGATAAGGATAAGAGTACCGCAGAAACACTAGACTTGATTGGAGGAAATGTAAGTATGGTGGATATAAAATAAATGAGTTAATATGTAAGAAAGGCGTAATGTTAATAAGAGATGATATCTTGTTAGAGTTCTATATTCTAGACTATACAGAAGGTTCTAGAGAGGCAGGAAAGTAACAGTCATGAGTCATTCTATACAAAATTGTCTGTCAATCGAAGTAGTCTTTTTGTATGATTATAGTCGTTGATATTATAGTATAAAAAAAAGGTATTAGAGTTGTGGCAAGGGTGACGCTCCTATCCCCGCTATCACCAGTAGCTCCGGCCAAAGACGATGAGCCCCCTCCACAAAAAAGCCAGGAGGCATATAACATTTATGGGAAATTCTTGTATCGGCTCAGATGCCAATATTACTGAGAGGACAGCAAATAGGGAGGTTATAACGTAGTGTTATAACTAAGGTGCTGTATCTATAGCATATGTCAGTCCCAGCTCCCCACATGCAGGACAACATAAGCTAAGATACAGGCTTATCTAAAGACTGATTCTGCTCTAATACCTGCCAAGTAGGATTGTGAAAGAAGGATTATTTTGTGATATTTGCTCCATCTTCACAATTCATGAATCTACCGACGTTTTGTAAGGTAAGGGCTGTGTAGATGATAAAAACCGTCGCAAATAATCATCTGCCGGTCAGTTAACCTACCAATACAGTCACTGTATGTGAATAGTCCAGTCATAGTATTCAGTCATGTAGTCTTGTCAAAGATAGGAAGTCAGTACCTCTATAACAGTCAAGTCATAGTATAGTCATGTAGTCTTGTCTTAGCTATACTGAAATGGCCCTACCCCCCTCATTAAATGAACTCTAAGCATGAGAGCCGAACCGGACCAGTCCCCATAAGATGAGTATACCAAGTGTTCAAACTTGTGATAATTTGAGAGCAATTCTCTCTAGATCCTCTAGAAATACGCTTCCCAATGCACTCACGCGGTGGGACCCAGTTACAAGTGCACACCAAATGCTGTCCTTGAATCAGACATTTTCTCATAGGCAAATCCATAGAGAGACACCGCTTCTGGGTCCACCTTGGGATCATATAACTCAAGGTTCCAAATCTTTACGCTGTATAAGTACTTAGGCCGAGCTAGGCTCTCACAACTCAAAAGAATCTTTTAAAAGGTTAACCTATCCACATAAATGATTTAAGTACAGAAATATCATCAAATCGTGAGACTATTGCCCCACATTATGGCAATTTTTCAGACATTAGCTACTATACTCAGTATCCCATAAGCATTAATAAAAACATAATCCCAAATGACTTTGACATTAAAAAGCCTCCATAGATTATTCGTCATGTTTTTCCTAGTTTTTCATAGAGATGTTCCCAATTTACCCTATTATGACATAAATTTCCCCAGAATGAATCTATTTATTAATACTACTAATTGTGCGTCCTTAAATTACACCCGAGACGCCATCATCCGAAAATAGAACATGACTCATGAACTAGTACCCACATAACTGCTAGAGAATAAACAAAATGTATAACTTGTTCTAACAAGTTAAATTATCTTTACGTTAAAATTACTACCGCAAATGTGTTCTGATAAATCGGTAAGCAATGAACATAGGAATCCGCACCAGTTTTAACAGGTTTCAACAAATTCTAACTAGTTCTAACATGTTCGCGTACACAACAAGGAATTAATAGCCCCGACATTCTTGGAAATAAACGATAGGTTTGCGCTCACTAGTTTGAGGGTAGTTTCACACTCAACGGCCGAATATACGCTCAAACCTTCGAGACATAATTAAGTAAATTCATGGCCGTTTAATGGCTAACGCAGCCTTACAGCTATAGAATGGAAACGTGAATAAACTTTGCATAAACTATCTTAATACTAGCCGTACATGAACATAACACATGAACGTAACATTCTAAAGTAGAAATAGTAGAAACGAATACGCTTCTAAACTCTGTTCAATACCGAACAGTCGTATACTAACAATACTGAGGGTAAATTCGCCCACAATATAAGTATATACAGACAAGTAAATAAAACATAATAAAATCAAGTTAATTTGTAGCCGCTTAATAAATAAACGAAAACGTGAATAAATACACATAGTCCGACCTATAATTTTTTGAACACGAACGGAATCATTAACGCAACATTTATAAATAGACGGTAGAAATGAATATGCTTCGATACTCTGTAAAATACCGTGCAACCGTACATTAATAAAATTGAGGGTAAACTCTCCCACAATATAAGTAATATCCACACAAACATAAAACATAATAAAACAAATTAATTCATGGCCGCTTAATAAATAACCGCAAACTTACAAACTAAAAAACAATAACGTGAATAAATACGCATAGTCCGACCTATAACTAACCGTACATGAACGCAACATTTATAAAAAGACGGTAGGAGCACAACCGCTATAATACTCCATACCAGCACACAAGAAATAAAATTGAAGGTAGATCCCGATTAACGCGATATCATAGATAAAATACACATAAAGAAACACGGTAAAAATTAAAGTAAATTATGAAAGACTCACCAGTATTCCTTCTAAAAGAAAAGGTTCATTAATTAAAGCCTCATCTAGGTTTATTTCTTTTAACGACTAACAATATCGCTCGAAAAGTCGATCGATATTGTGGCCATATGTGCCTTCTGACTTAAATGAATTTAAATAAATTACGTCTATGGAAACTACTGAGATAAACCTAGATAAAACTCGTCTAGGATCATATCAGCGCTGTAACACAACCTCCCAAACATCCCCACACAAAATATAAAACAATCAGTGATAATTAAAACACTCACCCATTGTTGGCTTCAAACCTCTAAGCATGAGCACGCCAGCGCTGGCCCGCCGCGCCGCTGCCGTCTTCGTCCGCCGTTCCGCTCAGGTGGAAGACCGCGCCGGTGAAGCTCGCCGTCGACAGCGTGTAGCTCCTACTCGAGCCAGAGTACTATTCCGCCTAAGAGTACCTTGCCTCGGCCTACAAGGGTGACCCCTTGTTCGGCAGAAACTGGTCTCCGTCGAGCAGAGTTTCCTCTTGGCACTAGGCCTGAGCACTCAAAGGGGCAGCGGTTCCCCGTCTGAGGCTTATTTGAAGACTCGGATATTGGCATGGGCTTGGTGTCCCTTCGCAGAGGCGCAATATCGAGATGAGTACAGAGCAACGACTAGTCGAAGTCTGACTGACGATTCTGGTTTGTATGGGCTTTTATACTAGATTTCCCAGTTTCCACTGATTTTCCACATTGTACACAATTTTGAACCTTATGTCAAGGTACATTGCTTCGAGAACTCTGTGTCACATTTTCTCATCGGGGTACTTTACACACACATATACATCTGGGACGTTTCCTGATTGGATAATTAAAATCAGGTCATATTTCCTGTTTAGTGGAATATAACCCGTATATCTATGTGCAAGAAGGGCTATTCCTTTGTTTGGTTTGACAAATTCATTTGAGGGTAGCACTTTCATAACTACCCGCTTTCGATGTTGCTTTTGGGTGTTGTCGACTCTTCGTGTTGCTATGATCACCAAACATGTCCCCAAGGTACCATTTATTTTACTAAAATTCTAAGAACTTATCATAGTAAAATGCAATAATTATCTTACAATCTAATATACATAATTAACAAATATATTACTTATTTTTTTAGCCTCTTATTTACTAAATGAAATTCATAATTATTTTCCCATTTAACACAAAATCTCCATAACCTGGCATCATTACACTTAATCGTATGGTCATAGACAAATTCCTCTATATCAGCCGGTTCTCATTGTACAGATTAATTACTTAAAATTATTAATTTATGTCTTATCGCCTTGGAAAATCTTTCCAATAAATATACTTTTATTTTTTAAGTATAATTAATTATATTTTATAATATTATCCATTGCTAAAATCTTATAGTGTTCATGAAATTGTCTTGGCAGCAAATTAAACCATTCGTTCATTTTGATTCCGTTCACTGATTCCGTTCAAAATACAACTTATGTGGGTACTGTTACAATTGTCAAAATGATTTCTACCTTATTTTATGTAATGATAAATAGTGTTTTGGGCATAACAGGCCTACATGACCAGTGCAGTTTGTGCTTTAATTATGCTAATGGATGACAATTATCTCAGGTAATAATTCTAGCCCTCATTACTATATTTTTCCTGACCTAAACCAAATCTAGTGTTTGGTGTTTATGTGCAAGTAATGACCATGAAAACAGACTGACCAGAACACCTGCTTGAAACTGCAAAATTTACAATATACAGTACTGAAACCCGTAAAATGAAAATTATAAGTTGAAGATTTGAATTCTGAATATTCGGTAAATTATTTTAATACGAGGGCGGTGCTATGTACCGTCACACTATGTTAACGTAAAAAAAAGATATGGTGGTTTATGCCACGAAAATAGTATATTACACAACTAGGGTGGTAATACAAAGAAAGGCCGAGATCGCAGAAGTTTCCGGCCCGAGCTGCAAGCGAGGGACGTAAATATGCGATCGAGGGCTTTCTTTATTACCTCCCGTGTTGTGTACATCATTTTATGTCTACACTTGGCCAGAAAGCGGCTTTTTCCGTATGCGCAGCGTGCGGAAAATGCCACTTTATGGCCAGGTGTGGCATAAACGTATATTTCGACACTCTCAAAGAAACCAATTTATAGGGTATTTTCTATTGACCTAGAGCTATAACATTTGGCAAGTAATACCGTTTTATACTACATGTATAGAGAAAAATCTGAAAACGATACCTTTGTAATTAAATCATAAATAATATAGTCTTTATTTAAAGTATTTGTACGGAACCCTCGGTGAGCGAGTCCGACTCAGACTTGTCCGGTTTTTTCCTAGGACCTCGCATAGCTCCGGTGAAGGCCTAGCCTAAATCCCGGCGTCGTAAATATATTTTTACCTTCACTGACATGAATATTGATCAAGTGCTCATTTGAATACGTTACTTGATTGCGCCCACGTCGATCTACGTCCTTTTTGCATGGAATAAAATATCGTCTTTACCTACCGACAAGGGATTTCTATTTTAGATTAAAGAAGTATAAACGAATCTACGCTCCTTTCTTTTCACGTCATCATAGGCCGGAATTTGCACTCTTTGTGTGTTACGACCACATAAATATGTCGAGGTAGAAGGAATAACTAAATATTTTTACTAAAAAAAATCCGACCGCGGTGTACTTTAAAAGTGCATAAAATCCGCAATTTTGTTTATTTTAACGAACTTCATACCCAGTGACACTCGCGCACATCAAGACGAATCCAATGATGTATCATTTATCAAAATCGGTTGTGCCGTTGAGTAGTTACGAGCGGACACAGGAACGGACATACATACAGGTCAAACACATTACCCTCCTTTGGGCTTCGCCGCAGTCGGGTAAAAAGTGTATGTACCTCGAGCGTTAAAAAGATGTGGCGGCGACCTACTTTACACGCCATTAACTTTAGTTGCTGTCAATATTACTATCAGATCTGGAAATTTCATAATAATGGTATAATTAATTGTTCAAATACCACCAAATAGAGTGGAAAATTTATGTTTTCCATCACTAAATTACACTTTTGGCGTCAAACGCTAAGCGAAAAACACTTTAGTTACAAATACTTATTCTGTGGTGTTACGACGTAGAGAGATTTTCACTTCTTGGGCGAAAGAAAACGTAAAATTATGTATCTACCTACATGGGCCTACCTACCTTAAGTGTAATAAAAACCAACTTTGTTTGTCAGTCAAAATTGAATGACCGAGTGAGCAAAGCGTCTCCGTTTGAGTTCTGTTCTCCTCTACAAGACGCATTTTTCAGCCGATTTTCGTAATTTTTTGTGAGTAGGTTAGATAATTAATAGAATATTTTGTCGATTCAATTTATTTTTTTTCAAAATTGCGGTGCTATGGGTCTTAACAGACTCCTAAGATTACTCAGCTCGGGTCTATATTGTCTCCCATAGTATTTAAAAGTCATACTGTATTGTTAGTCATAATTATTGAAAGCCATACAACTAACCTAACCTATTGTTTTCTATAGGTTAGGTTAGTTGCTAATTCGCTAACAATACATTCTGACTTAGGTATAACTTCATGGGAAACAAGGGGATCCCCTACAGCTCATGCAGGGTTTCTTAAACTGTGGTCCATGGACCCCTTAGGGGTCCGTGATACGGGAGCCGGGGGTCCGTGGCTATGCCTTAAACACAAACTTTCATGTCTGATGATTTTCTGTTTCTCTGATTATATTCGGAAGGGGTCCGTAAGGATTTCGAAATAATGTAGGGGGTCCGTGACCAAAAAAAGTTTAAGAAACTCTATCATAGAGCCACTAGTTTAGGTACTTCTCTAACTCAACTACGAGTAGGTATTATCTTTCCACAAAAAGCTTGTTTAGTCTCACCATGTTGACTTAGTCCAGCGACGGAATAAAAACATTAGCCCGAGCTAACTGCTTAATTATGCGAGAGCGACCTAAGTTACTAATATAGTGTTTATACAAGGCATAATGGTTTGTTTGGGTGCTGCGGAGATCGGTCCATTTTGTTTGAAGGCCGAGCCACACCGGCTGCGTACACGTCTGCGTGCGCGTGGCGTACGCGTTGTATAGTATGAATGTTTTTCAAAATGGCGGCTAGTTTTTTTTTTTTAGAAACTGACAAACTCGCAGCCCATCCTGGGCGTAACGATTGTCGGACCGGGTGGTTGGGCGTAGCGTTCCCTGGGGTCGAACCAGGTCGCTAGCCAGACCACCCTGAGTTGGTCGGACTGGGTGATAGCGGCTAGTCACGCTAAAAGTCAAGGAGCTGCAGCGTACAGTGCGTGCACACGCAGCCGGTGTGGCTCGGCCTTGAATCTAATGATTCGTACCTGCTCATGTCTGGGTCTGAGGGGTGGCTCGATCGGTCAGTATGGGAAAGTCTGAAACTATAAGAGATACGAAGATCTGTTCTTAGGAACAATGTCATCGATTTTAGGGACAAGAAAAACTGCATACATAGATTTGAAAAGAAAACTTTTATTTTAACCGGGAATCGAACCCGGTCGTTTTGAAAAATAAAACTTACATTATTTCTATTTGGATATCGATTGTGTAGGTAGGTCATAAGCAGTAAATGTTATTAGGAAACACGAGATATCTAAAACGAATAAAGTCCAGTCGGGTTATGAGATTATTAGACATACAAGACTCCTTAGTAAGTAACCGCGGAAGTAAAAAATCGTTATAAAAGAGATAATTTCAGGAAAAAATTATAGTCAGTCCATTGGAATCAGATCAAATAATATCCAAATCGCTATAGGCGTGCGTATATTTGAAGAGTTCCCTCGATCCCTCCTAGATCCCATCATCATCCTGTCCTGGTGCAAAGGGGATCACCTGAGAGATATACCATTTCAAACAAAAAAAGAACTTCTCTCCTTTTATCAAAGTCGGTTAAAAATGCGGAAAAATGTGCTGGCGATTCTCTTCCGTGTTACTCTAAGGCACGATACGTGACGCAACCATAACCGACGCGACACTCGGCTAGCGCGCTATCGACCGCGCAGCGTCCTACGTCCTTGACGGCAGCTGCACTCGCCTGCATACTATACCTACTGCATCCGCCGTCTAACTCAAGCTCAGCTTACAGATGTAACACATTATACCATAACCCATACATACCATGAGACGTGATGTGATACGCGGCCAGCGCGCTATCGACCGCGCAGCGTCCTGCGTCCTTGACGGCAGCTGCACTCGCCTGCATGCCATACTGCACCCGCAGTCTAACGCAAGCTCAGCTTACAGATGTAACACATTATACTACAGTGGCTTGGCGTCAAATATATTCTTAGTAAAGCCGGATCAGATTTGGATAACTTTTTCTTCAGGGGTAATAGATACTCCGGTCATGTGCTTTAAAATAGGCAAGCCGGTGGGAATCGCGTTCTATGGACGCCACGCCACTGTTATACTATAACCCATACATACCATGAGTCGTGACGCGATACTCGGCCAGCCCGGTTTTGACCGCGCAGCGTCCTGCGTCCTTCACGGCAGCTGCACTCGCCTGCATGCCATCTGCACCCGCCGTCTAACGCAAGCTCAGCTTACAGATGTAACACATTATACTATAACCCATACATACGATGAGATGTGACGCGATACTCGGCCAGCGCGCTATCGACCGCGCAGCGTCCTGCGTCCTTGACGGCAGCTGCACTCGCCTGCATGCCATACTGCACCCGCCGTCTAACCGCAGCTCAGCTTACAGATGTAACGACACACATCATAGCCATTATCAACCTATATACGTCCCTCTGCTGGGCACAGGCTTACTTACTCTCATAGATGAGAACTGGGCCACTGAAAGTTAGGAATTTCGCATACACCTTTGCATTATTCGCCGATGTAACGTAATGAACAAACAGTCACACCTGTAGAATGAAAGTGACTAAGTTAAAACTTTTTTAACTCAATTGTTACTTTTTTCCGCTTTCATTCTAACTAGATACATCGCGCTCGAGCCGTTAGTTGCCTCATGTGCCCTACAATGTGTTTCTCCGAATAAATATCTTTCTATTCCAGCCAATTCTAGGTACTTAAATATAAATTGTAATTACGTGTTATTCACTGACTATTTCGAAGATAAGATTGACACTCAGCGCTCAGACTCTCATTAGCCCCCACTTCGACAGTCGGTTAAAGATAATCGCGCTCGTCCGATTACATCGCGCGCAAATTGAAAGGGGAGGGCGAATCACACCCACCTTTCATGTACTCGTATTTCGAGATTTTGTCATTTGAAAAGCAGTCTTATCTTGTCCGAGATAGGGTTGAAATTGTTTGGATTTGTAGATCGCAATCACAGTATAACCAGTAGTTTAACTACATAAAAAGAGGTGCATCGTGTGAATTAAATGTGTACAGTTAAGTGCAAAAACATGTATCGAATAGATCGTTTCATGAATATGGTACGTAGTTCTTAATGCCACTGCAGAAAGTGTATTCGGACTTATTTTTATGCATTCATATTTAATACACTTGACTGCACGTGGCACAATGCGCCAATAGTTGCCGATCGCAGCACTCACACATCGATACGCTATGGCTTACTAAGGGTTTACTGGCGATTTGCGAGTGAGTGGTGAGCGTGTTTTCATACAGATTTCGATCGCGACGGACCCGCCGCGAGCTCGCTCCGACAAGTTTTGTATGAAAATACGCTCGCAACTCGCCAGTTTGATAAGGCCCTACGGCGACATAGTTTGGATAGCGATGAGCAAGTCGAGTTGGCACATTCGAAGTCTAATAGAGTCAACTAGAATCAACTTCCTACAAAAATCCAATCAACTCGTTTTTGCGGATTGTCGATTCGTCCATTGCGAATACGAGTCAACGAATCGCCAATTCAACTTTCTACCTCGCCTAACTAGCGAAGCGTTAACCAATCAAATCGAATCAAACATGACTCGACTCACTGACTGCCGCTCGTCCAATTATTTTCATTGGGTCGGATCAATTTAGATCAGAGGGGAACTCGGGTTATTCAAGTTGAGAAAAATCGATTCGTCACATCGCTACTTCGGGTAGTGAGTGACGGGCGCCATGTCCTGCACGCGTACATACGATCTTCTTCTTTGTCGTTACATTCTTGGCAGAATGGTCATGGCGGTCATGTCTTAGAGTAGAGTGGCAAGCTTAACTACACGATGTACATAATGATGGTATTCGCTTTATTCTCCTCAACGCGCGGAGTTAAACTACTGGTTATACCGTGATGGGAGGGTTTACGGATGTTGTAAACGTAAACCAATTTGGCAGTCGCAGTTATTCGTTTCCGGTAATTTATGGGAAAATGTCGACTTTACCTGATTACAGGTAATGTCCGGGAGGTTGCGCGGGATCCGGGATTGCCGGCAATTCGTGTTTGCGTCTTGTGATGTTTCATCGTGTGTATATAAATCGTCTGACGCAGGTGATTTTTGAATGTAGAGAACTAGAGATGTACCGTTGGAAAAAGTATAATTATTCTTTACGATGAAAATAACGCAACACAACGAATAATTATCCAAATGACCACGATATAAAGTATACTACCTGAGCTTTAATCCAGGACTTGGTCTACTTGTATGCCAATTTCATCCATCTTTATCCATCCAATTGTTGCTGCGTTTTTGACGTGATAACGTCTTATAATTCGATGGAGCCGGCTGCACGCACGAAAAAGTGTGACGTCATTTGCCGTTACCTTGCGGGGCCGTTACCTTGCAGGGCCGTTACCTGTCAAATAGGTACTTTATATAATTCCAGCACTAAAGTCGTTAAGACGATAGTTTCTTACAAATTGTTAATAAATTAGCCCTTATTCCCTAAGATACGGCTGTCAACATCTCTATTGAATGACAAGACAAGAGACACTGCTGAGTTGGGCAAAAATCTTTAAATTTAAATAGTGGATGCTGCTTTGGCAGTTTCTTTTTACGCCTGCTTTAATCGTAGTTTAAAAATTATTAAAACAAATCTTTGACATTATATTCGTCGAACGGCAGATATTTACACTGGCCACTTAGCCATCATTTTAGCGTGTCAATGTCATTGTAGCAGCTTATTGGGAAAAAAGTCGAAGTCGAAGTCAAAGTCAAAGTCAAACCAAAAGTCAAAGTCAAAGTCAAAGTCAATGTCAATGTCAATGTCAATGTCAAAGTCACAGTCAAAGTCAAAGTCAAAGTCAAAGTCAATGTCAATGTCAATGTCAAAGTCAAAGTCAGAGTCAAGGTCAACGTTATCACGTTCGACTATCGTCAGTAAACCGCCTTTACAGACAACCGATTTTTTGGTAACAAACATTGAAACATCTTTTCAAACTTTCACATACTACTTCCTGCTAATGATAATATTATTATAAATATGAAAATTTGTGAAGATGCTGAAAATACAACATTAGATTTAATTTAAAACAAAGAAGCTAGAAGAAGGTGACAAAAATAGTGACTAAAAATAACTTATATCAAAAACTAAATTGACCTAAAAACTAACTTGAACTAACAAAAAACAAACATTATAAAAAGAACACACCCTCAAGTAATTCTGCCTGCAGAATGGTACCCATTACGCTGGCGGCATTACCTCTCTGGATAGCTAAAAGCTATTCTTTGCGAGAGGTAAGCGCCAGCGCTGAAGACGTTTGGATTTTGGAGGTTTAGATGTTTGTTACTAAATTTGTCTCTATCGGTTCTTTTAAATCTGCTTTATTTGCACTATGTTAATCTTATGTCACTATCTAGTCAGACTTTGTCACCACTTAATGCAATAAGTCCGTGACCTTAAGCGATTTATCAATAAGTACATTCAACAGCAATCATTGAGGAAGCGAGCGCGCAAACATTCTTCGAGTTGACATGGAGCGCACCTCGGCGTTCTGTATTTGTACTTATGTTTTTATTTTTTTGCCCGACGATAACTCCCGAATTAGGAAGTTTGTTAGGAAGGCACTTTAAACTAATATAGCTTTTTAGTTCGAAAATGAAGGAAATTTAGTGCAGTTATTATATTATATCGGTACATGCACAGTGTAGCTGTAAAAAGGTAGTTCCTATCGTCCTCCACAGGGACCTTCCACCGAATAGTTGCATAAATGGTCATTCGGCATTGTAAACGACCTCCCGGTCCCTCAAATAGAGTTGCCAGAGGTCTTGATTTAGGAGGACTTCCGATTTTTAGGGATCTGTGGGCATCATCTTATCATCATTTCAACCTGTCCATTCAACCAGACTTCCACTGGTGATCATAGGTCTACATATAGGTGGACACGATTACCCCTTGATTGGGTCGTCAAATGTCCCGATTTTCAGACGGCTGGTCCGTCTTCTACTCCTTATCTGTAATAATATAGGGTGTTTAAAAAATAGTGTGAAGCAAAACGCCAGAGAAATTCATATCACAGACACCCTGAGTAACACTTTAGGTTTTTACCCGACTGCGGCGAAGCCCAAAGAGTGTAATGTGTTTGACCTGTATGTATGTATGTCCGTTCCTGTGTCCGCTCGTAACTACTCAATGGCACAACCGATTTTGATAAATGATACATCATTGGATTTGTCTTGATGGCGCGAGTGTCACTGGGTATGAAGTTCGTTAAAATAAACAAAATGTCGGATTTTATGCACTTTTAAAGTGCACCGCGGTCGGGTTTTTTTTAGTAAAAATAATTTACTGTTGTTGTTGCCAGTAGTCATAAACAATAAAACATGATGCGTTCGTATTTTTGAACACTAAAATATTTTTTTTTATGTGTACTTATATTATGTGGTACTTATTGGCATAAGAAATACGAGGAACGTATATCAAGCTATAAACATTTTGTAACTTTTTTAAAATACCAGTTCTCCAAGACCTGTTTAATAATTCGACAGGTTTAGCCTAGTGGAAGCGACACCGCCTATGAAGCTAGAGGTCCCGGGTTCAAATCCTGGTATTAAGGGCAAATATTTGTGTGATGTGATGAGCACGTTCCTGAGTCATGGATGTTTTCTATCTATATAAGTATGTATATCGTTGTCTGGTACCCATAGTACAAGCATTGCTTAGTTTGGGACTATTATTATTATTATTGATGTGTTTTGGGCCTTTTATGTGCCGCTTCGACCATTGCTGATCTATTGTGGCAGCCCTTTTGTTAGATTTCACTGCAAAGGCCCGTTGAATCTAAGAAATTCCAGATTCTTTGGGCAGTGAGTAGTTGTATCTCTTCCGGTAACAGAATATGTCGCCCTAGATGGATACTTCGTTTGCGCATGAGTGGTCCGCATGAGCAGAGGATGTGCATGGCAGTCTCCTCTGACTCTTGGCAGAACCTGCACGCTGGATACTGTTTCATACCCATTTGAAACAGATGTTTGTTCAGTTTGCAGTGGCCAGTAAGGATTCTGGTCACTGAGCAAGTTTTAAATCTTTTGAGTGATAATAGCTCTGTAGATTTCTTGCTGTTGAACCCTTCAATTTGGGTTTTCGAGTGCCTTTGTCCTTTTACAGACTTCTACAGCTCGATTGCCCTACCTTTGTACAGGTTGTGTAGCAGAGAGAATGCTTTTTGTTTTGTAGTGCCAGTTAGGGACTAGGTTGATGTGTGTAAAACTGTCCCTAAACATTAAAAAAAATCTAAAATATGACAATAGATAAGTTTTCTTTGCAGAATCACTTTTAAAAAAATTGATCATTTCTTGGTTGTGAAGGCACGCCTTGCAATTATAGGTAAAACTTCAAATCATCAATTTGTGTATGTGGTCCCGATTTCAACATCAACCTCCCGATTTTAATTACAAGCAGTCCCCATTTTCGGTAAAGTAGATCTGGCAACACTCCGTCCTCCCGGCCTCCCCGGCCTCCCCTGGCCCGACATTGACCCGTTGCAGCCAGGTGCGTCATGCCCGCTCCTCCCCTGCTGAAACTGTTTCATGAATGAAGGTATAATAGGTAGTGCAGTTAAATCAAATTCTGGCAGTTGCGTCAAATGGAAGCTTTTATTAGTGATTCAAGTCGGTCGGTTTTCCATACAAAAATAACGAGGGTCATCGTTTGGTTCCACGACATCAGTAATATCGACATAAAGTGATGTACACAACACGGGAGGTAATAAAGAAAGCCCTCGATCGCATATTTACGTCCCTCGCTTGCAGCTCGGGCCTTCTTCTGCGATCTCGGCCTTTCTTTGTATTACCACCCTAGTTGTGTAATGTACCTACTATTATTTTGTAGCTTGATACAATTGGGTACTTGACTGTAACTGAAATTTGTGAAAATTATATAAGATCTTGTTAAAATAAGCATAATAAGGAAATATATTCAAGTTTTGAGTTTGATACCTAACGAGTAACTTTTTTTATGAGCCTCCAAAGTTGGATGGGAAAGTCCATTTTAAAAGTATAAAATTATTAAAAACTATTAATACCATTAAATAACTCATAAAATTTTTAGTAACTTTTGTTATGAAACCGTTACGATAAACGCAAGTTTTAACATTGTTGCAGAACAAAGATATCGATTTCCTCAAACAACGTATGAGTAGTGTCGTCACTGTGTAACGGGCTTCAGTAGGGAGCGTTTCGGCACGTATTAGGGAAAGCCTAAAATGTGATTTTAACATTGTAGTATCTCGGTGAGTTTTTATGATATTGAAGTGGTTTTGCATTGCACTAATATTTCTATTAATTCTATTAATGAAAGTATAACCAAACTTTTCTTAGGTTTAATGATATAAGCAAGGACCATTAAAACAAGAGGACTGTTATTCTCCATACTTTGGATCGTACCCCGACCGCAAGGGGATATCCAGATAAAAACTAGATGGCTAGATGTTATAATTGAACAAAGAAACATAGTACATTAACAAATAGTTCGTAAACAGCAAATAATAAATAAATTCTAACATTTAAATACTGTGTCACGCTTGCAAAGTTGAATAATTGTAAATAATATAATTCTTATACCAAGCTAATACATAGATGGCGTTGTAATATCGGGGAACAGCTTTTTGTATGGAGAATGTCAGTCCTCTTGTTTTAATGGTCCTTGATATAAGTATATACTTACGCCAACGGGCATGTGTGTATATGTATATTATGGCGGACGATTACGTTGGGAGCCGGCCTATTGGCACGAGATTCCGCCAGTCGATCTACAGCCGCACTGTACCCGCATATCTTGAGTACATCATCATTAGTGAATTTGGGGATATTCTCATACGCATCCACGGAACTACCGGATTAATTAAATCCGCATCTCAAATGAAATGATTAATTTTGGCTAGTAGGCCTGGAAGGCGCTTTTACAGGTCTGATTCTATTGGCGCTTCGGAAAATTACCGTCTGATGAGAAGGAGCACCGGAAGAAACGCAACAGTTTCTCTTTTAAAAAACAACACAACAATTGTGCATCGACATTTGCACTAGAAAGCTCTGTGCAATTTGCTGTAAGAACGAGGCCCAGTGGGAGCGCGTGCTACGGGTGAGTGTGTGCTCGATAGAGTCTTTGCTTTGTTAATACAACTCGCAATTGACAGACTAAAAGTATTTTTAACTTATTTATGTAATTCCCTAAAATGATGCGGTTTTTTTCTGTTTTCCGTGAATGCGTCTAGCATAACTGGCCGCGACTTCGTTTCTCGCGCGACAGAGCATCACCTGTCACTGTCGCATGATATTGAGTGGAAAGAGATGGGTAGCATTAAATTTGTCGCGTGACAAAGAGTCGCGTGTCACAGTTGTGCTTGAGGTACTGGTACCGATTGTTGTGGGTATCCAGCATCGTACCTAATTTGAATTTCTAAAAGTCTGTATTCTAGATATCGTAGGTATGATCATATTTGCGATCGGTGTATGGGGCATTATTTTGCCTTTCGACTGTACAGCAAGTACGAGTAGGCCTCTGGGGCGTAACACGAGGACCATTAGCCAGGGAGTGGTCTGCGATTTGTCACTGTCCGTTACGTGACAGACCCTGGCCAACCGCCAAGCAACAACTGCAACACACTGCAGCAAATCCTAAAGAATTTGAGCCTGGTATAAATGAGAGACTAAGGGTGTCTATAGGAAGTATACCTATATATATTTTAGGTAAACTACTATAGGTATCTATATATTTTACGTAAAATTCTAGGGAGCATGCATGTCCTTGATATAAATAAATAAGTCTGTGAAAATGTTTAGTCGACTGCACCTATAAAAAACCGGAAAATGGGTCAAATTCGAGTTGCAGCAAGATTTAATTGGAAATCAAACTAAATAAGTTTAGCTTGTAAAAACATGGAAATTAAACTAAATAAGTTTAGGTTGTAGAATGCATCCTGTACGAAGCATAGTAGAAAACTTTCACATTCGTAATACTTACGTACTAGATTTTACCCGCGACTATGTAAGGTCCACATAAATTCGTTAATTTAAAAGATGTTTGCTATTGGAATCCCTTAGGCGTCCCCCCATCATCCCCATTTCATACTCTTCCGGGATAAAAACTGACCTTGTCCATTCCTGTAGGCTTATGATGCTACGCTTTGTCACGTGATAAATAAGTGATGGGCATTTCTCCAGAAATATGTCTGCGGTCACCTCATTCATCTGGCCCTTTTTCATACAAAATGTATGGAGACAGATGAATGAGTCGCAGACATATTTCTGGAGAAATGCCCGATAAAGCATCCGTCACGTTCTGACAAATAGTGTTCACACACTCTCACGAGTAACGGATGCTTTATCATTTATTTATCGTGCGACAAAGCGTAGCATCATAAGCATGCTGCTACACTCTGTCGCGCAATAAATAAATGATAAAGCATCTGTTACGCTCTGACAAATAGTGTGTGAGAGTGACATGCTTTGTCGATGGATAAATAAATGATAAAACATCTGTCACACTTACAGACTTGGCAGAACGTGACGGAAAGTTTATCATTTATCGATCGACAAAATGAAGCATCATAAGCAAAGTAAGACAAGCGTCAAGTATAAAGACTAGTTTAGGAGCGCGCGACACGTATTCTGTGAGAGTGCGATCCATACTGGATGGAGCATATCTTTCGCGTTCTTAAAACTTTGCTTGTAGTGCGTTCGTACACCGCGCACACATTCAAGCGCTCGATGTACCTTTTGTAGGAAGAAAACTTACTGCTATTATACTGTGTCATAAGACTCATGGGCATTTCTCCAGAAATATGTCTGCGACTCATTTTTTTTTTTTTTTTTTTTATACAACTAGGGTGGCAAACAAGCGTACGGCCTGCCTGATGGTAAGCAGTCACCGCAGCCTATGGACGCTTGCAACACCAGGGGCATTACGTGCGCGTTGCCGACCCTTTAAGAACCTATTCACTCCCCTCTTGAAGAACTCCATACTGTAGCCTTCTGGGAAAACCGCGGCAGGGAGCTCATTCCACATTCGGATTGTGCGCGGTAGGAAATTTCTTTGGAACCGCACGGTGCGCGACCATTTTGGTTCCAACGTGTGTCATTCATCTGTCTCCGTACATTTAGTATGAAAAAGGGCCAGAGGAATGAGGTGACCGCAGACATATTTCTGGAGAAATGCCCTCATAAGCCTACAGGCGTGAAAATGTAACAGACCTTACAGAACTTACATTTTACTTACTTTCGTATTTATAGTATTACGTATGGATGGTATGATACATTACTGCCACGCAAGGATACGCTTATACTTATGTATATAAGCTCTAGAATCCGCATGGGGCGTGTCCATGCATTATTTATTGCCGTCACATCATACGAGCATCTGAGAACATACATATGTAATGCGGACAAACTCAGTCAGTCTCTCTGTTAAGGGTATAAAGTTGACGATGGCCTTGATATCGAGCGTGAAAGGTCCTTGGCATTGCGGGGCAATATGCTCATTCGTAGATTTGCACGGTGTGCAAAGGATGTTAAGCTGACACTATTTAGAGCTTTTTGCACATTTTTCTACTCGTGCAGTCTATGGGTGAAGCATACGAAGCGCTTTTATAACACGTTGCGAGTCCAATACAACAACATGTTCAGGATGCTGTTTAAGTTCCCTCGCCACTGTAGTACATCAGGTGTGTTTGCGGAGGCACAGACATGAAGGCCTTAATGCCATTCGGCGCAGAAGGGTCGCTTCGTTACTAGGGGAACCCGAGGCAATATAGGCACCCGGGGCAAAATGAACAGGCGTTCCCTTCCCCTCCCTAACCGCCGCAGGCACTAAGCGAGTATCGAAACCAACGCCGGTACGCCCCGCGACCGCGCGGTGAACGGTAATGTCAACGTGCGTACTCGTTTCACGGAGCGAGCGAAAAAAATACGTAAATAATCTCTTTGATATAATTTTCTAAGTTTTTGTTTGATCTATGTATGTTACATTTTGGTGTCATTATTAAAATGTAATGAACGTGTTGACTAGCTTAATATCTTCATATACCTATGGGATTAATTAAGATTTTAATAGAATAATCATTCAAAGCTTTAAGGTCGGTTTATCGAAATCATGACTTCGGGGCATTATGAACGGGGTAATATGGGCACTATGTCCATATTGCCCCGATTGAAGTATGAATATGCCCGTTTTGCCCCGGGTCTGAGAAGTTATGCTCATAATGCCCCGGCCCATAATGCCCCAGGTATGGCCATCAAAAATTGCTCATATTGCCCCAAGCACGGGGCAATAGCAATTTTTATTTTTTTTGTTTATGTCTATGGACCAAAGAAATGGTAGACTGAGCTAATTATTTGCTGTTAAAATTAAAGACTGTTGATTATTATAATAAATGATTATTCTGGCAATGACATATTTTAATCGGATCTCACGTTATAACGACATATCCTTAAGGGGCCTATATTGCCCCGGGTTCCCCTAAGACGCGTGAGGAATAGTAGAAACGGCATCCTGAGCATGTAGGCTGGACGTCTTGATTGCCCCCATGTTGATGTACTGGGTGGGCATTTGAATTATACGGGGCGGTTAAGTTAATTTATATCTAGTATACTAACATTTAATATTGATTTAAACTTTCACGATTTTCACTCATTATTATAACAAAACGGGACGTC
The DNA here is from genome assembly GCA_947034925.1 of Eudemis profundana. NCBI lineage: Eukaryota > Metazoa > Arthropoda > Insecta > Lepidoptera > Tortricidae > Eudemis > Eudemis profundana. Next base: position 5,206,911 of record OX344804.1, on the reverse strand, counting down.
CGAAACGTCGAGGTAATAGCATGTTTTTACGCGATTAAGTCCCGTTTTACTAACATTTAGTTTGTAAGTTCTAGCTATTTGATTTGTTACTAACACCATATGGATCTCGCATCTGAAATAAATGCTTTTTACTTCATATGTGTGTTACTTCATATTCTCAATTTAGCACAAAAAAGGTATTTAGACGAAGAAACTAAAGGTAGACGTCCGAGGGCTTAGCAGGATGTCAACTATTGGGCATTAGCGTGTCAGACACTAGGACATTTACTTTTTTATTTTTATGTAGCATGTGAATTATAGATTTATTTTTGGCTTTTTGACACTTTTTGGAGCCTTAAAATGAAACGCATTTCGCCCATGCATCACGTCGCGGAAGCGAACGCTGACCCTCTTTATGTTTGTCTGGAAAAGCGACCGACTCGAATACCAACCTCCTCTCCCAACCTCAGTCCACCAACGTCTCTGCCATTTTTCCGGCAATTTGCATTAATATCTAGGTTCATTAAAAGACCCTTACCAAAGTGATCCAGTACCTAATAAAGACAGGCCGTTAACTTCATTAACTTATAGAGATTTATGTAAAAGCGATTCGGTAAATGAGCTATAAACGTAGCAGTAAAATGGAGTTTTGCGGCTGGCTCTTTATTTAAGTGGTCATTAATCGACCAGCTATTTATCGCAACGAAGGTCCGTTCAAAACCCCCCTTAAATATTCAACTCCAATATCAACCATAGAGGATCGTATATAAAGTCCAAAGTTAAAATGATACAATGTGTTCCTTACCTCACTTGTGTTCTAAGTGACTGGTTTCATAGGCCATCAATGGAAATTCTATTAGAATAAAAGAAGATATTTCCTCTTCGGTTTTTATGCATCGGCATATGTGTTGCACAACTTTTATTCCCATTTATGGCCGGTTTTATGTTTTTTTTCTGCAATTCGAAGGAGAATTTTAGGAGAGTAGTAAAATTAAAGCCTGCGTGAATAATGGCAGACATAGACATCTTCTTAATAATAAAATTCCAATATTGGTCGTTAGGTAATATAACCAAAATGGCTGAGTCTGGTAGATATGAAATTTTGCACGTATGTTTTTGTGTAAAGTAGACAGGGTTTTTGGAATTTGATTTTCTAATGGATTTGGCTGATTAGATCTAAGAATTCGGACAGTGCTGCCAGTAGAATTTTTAAAATTATACCGCCAAGTCCGCGAAATTGTACAAAATCGGATGTCAGGATCAGGATACAAGTAGCAGTAAAATAAGGAATTTTAGTATTTTTATGACAAACCAGCTAATACACAACTCTGGGGAGCTTTCAATAGTACCATTTTTTAACCGACTTTCAAAAGAATTAATAGTCAAAACACCGAGTCAGGACTTAGCACGAGTTTTGCAAAAATGTCAATACCTCGAAAACTATGAGATTTTATTGAAGTCAACATAATCTGTTGTCTTCTAAGTTGGTCTATCAGTCCTTATATTATTGACGTTAGTTTTAGGTACAGTCACCATGCAAAAATATGTAACACCACTTCTGTAGCGAAAAGGTAGTGTTAGATATTTTCATGTGCCGATTTTCATCATATATCTTATCTGGTGACTGTACATCCTGCATAACAACATATCGTTCTTACTATTTGCTGGGTGCGAAGTATAAGGTGTGGGAACCACGAAACGATCGCAGCGCGCGTCATGGCCAAAAAAGGAACTTTCGGCAGACCAGCTGTCACTTTTTACTAGCGAAATTTACGTTTTTAGATGGCGAAGTGCCTTGCAGTTAATGCCACAAAACACAACTAAAAAAAAATAAAAAGTCCGCCGTATTTGTAACCGCTAGTTGGCGCTGTCATCGCGCACCCAGCGAATAGGCATAAAGATGTGGGACGATATTGCGCTTTAGATGTTACAGACTATTTGATGCAGACTGTACCTCATCAACAAAAGCATAACTGTTAGCGGTGGAAGGCCATGTGGATGAGCGCGAGGGAGGTCGTAAAGCAGACGTAAAATGGTCGTAACCTCTCGCATGTTAATGTGGGAATACATGAGTGATGGTGCTCCGGTCTGCGTGCCTGGAATATTAACATTACAGAGGCCGGGAAGTGAGGGGTTGCCGGCCGAGTACATATAGATGACCGAGCGAAAGCGAGGCCGGCAACCCTATTTCACGCCGAGGTATGTATAGTGCTTTTATCAAATATGCAATGAAATAAATTAAAAACACTAAAAAATCAAACTTTATTTTCTAGAGACACTGAAAGTAAAGTAGACAAAAAATAGTATTACGGAATAAAAAAAAAACAATTTTTTTCCAAAAACTGTTTTAGTATAAATTTTTAATGCGAATATTTAGATAACTTTTTCTATTGAAAATTGTTTATAATGTATATTATTTGCTATGTTAATGTCGATTTTATATAAAAAAAAAACAGCAAAATATAAGTAGCAAACATCGTAATTTTTTTTTATGGCTAAACGCCGTGATGCCATGTTACAAATAAATGTGGAATGGAAATTAAAAAAAAATCACATTGCAGGCCTAGGCCGGTAATGTTCTATGAAATTCCATTAAATGCCAAGTGTCAAGCCGCACCGGAAACAAGTTACTTTGCGGCCTATTATAAGGCACGTAATGTCAACATTTCATTGCATGTTTGAGAAAATATACTTGTTTGCGTCTGGTTAAGCATTTACCGCCCGTGTCCAGTAAAACCCATTTCCTGGAGATGACTTACACTGTGTTTATAGAGGCGCTAAAAGCTTAAAACCGTATATAAAAAGTTTCTGTCAAAACATTTTTTTTGAGACAAGATTTTACTGTCGAATGTACTTTTTTATAATCGCAAACTTTATGTCAAAACTAATCAAATGACCCCAAACACGATGGATTCACCTTCTGTAATTTGGATGACCTTATGGCTACCATCCGGCTCCATCATCAGATTAGCTTCATATCATAATAATATTGCATTGTCATCTCATTTTTATATAATACTAGCATTTTCCCGCGGCTTCGCCCGCGTTGTTCCCGTTATTGTCCCAAAGGAACTCTTTACCGGGATATAATATATCCTATGTTTCAATCCAGGACTTGGTCTACTTGCATGCCAAATTTCAGCTTGATCCATCCAGTTGTTACCCCGTTATAAGGTAACAAACATCCAAACATCTTCACAAACTTTCGCATTTATAATATTAGTGGGATGTCCTTGCAAAATTTGAGCTCAATTGGAAACCGGGAAGTGAGTCAAATTTAACTTGCAAGATTTGTTAGACACCTGAAAGCTTGTAATAATATAGACGTTATCATTATCACTTTTAAGGCCGGGTCACACCGGATGCGTGCGCGTGGCGTACGCGTTGCAGCTCCTTGACTTTGAGCCGCCATTTTGTACGCGTTACGCACAAAGTCAAGGAGCTGCTGCGTGCACGCCACGCACACGCAGCCGGTGTGACTCGGCCTTTAGGTGTATAGTCTGTCCGCCGGCTTAACAGTAAGGAGTCATAAAAATTAGCTAATTGGTTATAATATTATAGAAAGAGTGTAAGTGATTTCTTACGTATATAAAAAGCTAACGTAATAGTTAGTACTAAGGTACAATGTCAAATGATAGCACAAAAATTGCAAATGCAATAAAAACATTGGTTGCAACAATCGGGAATATCCAACTAGTACCTATTCCGTTGAATCTGGTTTAGTGGTTTATGTTTTAATATTTTACCCACTTATTACAGTTTTGACGACCCTATGCAGGTGTGAAGATATATTTTGTATTTGAAACATAAAAAGCATTTTGAACTTTAATAGAAAGTGCTTAGGTCGAAATTCACTACTTCGTATTACGACTTGCCACCTTTCGAAGTAATAATGCTATCGTAACAAGTTTTATGGCTTTTTACTCTAACGCCGCCGGATAAACTATACCTTTTACTTTTTCAGCATTACTACTATCCATTTCTACAAGTGTCCGCGAAAGACAGTCAGTTTCGTGACGTTTTTTTTATATACACTCACGGACAATGAATTCGGATCATAGAAAATGACCAGAATTAATCCTGATCCTAATCTGATTATTTTCATTTCAGCAGAATCCCGAAGGGTAACCCGACTTCTCATATTCGCAACTGTCCATCTTAATTAGCGTGGTTGTATATTTCCCGCAGACATCCCTTACGGTGCTAAAGGCCCATTAATCTGGGTTAATGTGTCCAGGATTCTTCGCTGGGGTGGCTAACCCCACATCTACTTTATCCCGTTTCATAAACCGACCTAACAGAAAGATTCCGACGAGTTGAGAACCTCCCCCTTTTTTAAAGTCGTTTAAAAAGAGGAGGTTCTCTAGTTAGCTCTATTTTTTAGTGTTCCGTACTCCAAAAGTAAAAAAATTATAAGGATTCCGTTTCTTTCTGTCCGTACATTCGCCTGTCTGTCCGTCTATCCGTCTGTCTGTCAATACCCTTTATGGGCATTTTTATTTTAAAATCTACGATTAGGCGAAACTTAAGCTATGTTCAAATACCGTCTAACCTGTCAGTCCGTGACGAAATGTATGGAGTTTGACACTAATCTTCAGTTCTGTGAAGACCTGTTAACTGTCAGTTAAGAACGCACTTGAAATAAAAAAGCCCTTATATACGTATAATTCGACACTCTCAAGGGAGTCAAAATTTATAGGGTACCTTTTATTACCGTTGACCTAAAACTATGAAATCCTATACTACAAGTATAGCAAAAAATCTAAAACGTATACATTTGTAATTAAATCATAAAAAGTCAATCTTTATTTAAAATATTTGTACAGAACCCTCGGTGGCCGAGTCCGACTCGCACTTGGCTTTAAGAAACGATTAGATGAAAAATCTTTTTTTAATTATCTTCCATTCTAATTAGCCTCGTACATTTCCGCAAACATACCTTGCGGCTTGGGGTTAAAAGCCTATTCATCTGGGTTAATGTGCTCGGGATGCTGCGCTGGGAGGGTTAGAATTACATCTACTAGCGACGTGATGAGTTGAATTTATCCAACTCGAATAACTTGACTTAGTTTCTCAACTGATTCGAGTTAAAATCCGAATCGATTTAGACGACCTATATAAATAGCGGAGTCGATGCAAAATTAACAAAATAAATGAGGTGATGGTGAAAAACGATGCTAAAGATAAGAATACACACAAATAAATAAATTACTAAGGGCCTTATCACACTTGCGATTTGCGGGCCAGCTGCGGGCGAGATTCCATACAAAACCAGTCGCAGCAAACTCGCAGCGAGCGACATTGTATGGAACTTCGCTTCTAACGTGATAAGACACTCTAAGGGAAGTAGTTTACATAATTATAAAATAATACATAAACATACATATTCGTAGGTATTCGAATAGTACTATTCGTTGCAATTGTGTTTGAACAATCTAGTTCTTTATTGCATCACCAAGCGCACTGCGTCTACGGCAGCGGCGTAGCACGCTACACAGTGGCTACACATCGGTAGAGGGCAGCAGCGACGTAGCACGCTACACATTCGTAGAGGGTTAAAGCACCTCTCATCTATAAGGTTCTAACAGATTAGATACCAATATTTTAAGATATGTTACTATACACTTACATCAACACAATTATTTTTTTTAAAGAAATTAAGAAAACTTTTTATATGATATTTTTGGTTTTCATTTCCCGAACAAAATAAATAAATTTAAATTCTACCCAAACTTAATCATACTGTTAATTTAACTGACAAGAAAATTTTCTGTCAAGTCGACGTCGTTTTCTGTTAAGTGGTCAGTTCATTCATATTAAAAAGTTAGTAACCATAAGATAATCAAAGACGGCTTAATCACTGATTATTGTTTATCTCATTAACAGGGTGCTTTACGTAGCAAACTTACTTCCCTAAAGACATACATAATTTGTTTATTAGCTTATACATAAATAAACTTAGAAAGCTTAGTACTGTCAGTAATAAAAATATTGATATTATATAATTTATTAGCACCTTACTCGTATTATGCCAGCGCGTACCATCGGGATGAAAGCGTAGCTGAACCGGTGGTCGTAGGCATCCCTTACAAAAAATACTGGTATTGGAAGACCTATTCGGGTCGATTTCTGAGTGATTCGACCGCAGCGGTTATACAACATACATACAACTCATAATTAGGAGATTTTCGCGAATTCGTGGTTGCCCCCATAGTGAAAGTTGCTCAGTGTGACCCTCCCCAGTACCCCGTTCACTCCTGCTACATGACCCCAAAAACAGTCTGTATAGCAGCAAGCGGTGGCGATCACAGTTAACTTTTATTATAAACGATAGACGGTATCGAGGCTACACGTGATTTAATCAAAGGTTGTCGCCACTCGATAGTCCTTCGCGGTACCTAAATATCGTGACCCTAATGAAATTAAAAAAAAACCGGACAAGTCCCACACAGGGTTCCGTACAAATACTATATTGTTTAAGATTAATCACACATTATACAAATAAAATATAACGTTAACTAATCTAAACTTAAGTAAGAAATTAAACTAAACTAAAACAAGCATCGATAACCTAATACAAAATAAAACCCTTAAAGAACATTAAAATAGAAGCATAGTTAAAATTAAATGTACTAAAAACTAAATAATAATTAAATAAGCTAAAACTAAAATAGATCTAAAAATGGCCCCTGCGGCATGGTGCCGAAGATGCTGGCAGCATTTCCTCGCTGGATTGTGAGGCTGATGTGTTGAGCGAGGAAGCTGCCAGCTCTTCGGTCCCGCGTGGTTTCCCTGAGTCTCTTCGATAACTCCTTGACTAAAACTAGATTAACAATATGAAGTTGATAGAAAGGTAGAAATAAATGAATCTATAATCTATTTAAGATTAAATTACAAATGTATCGTTTTCAGATTTCTCTCTCTACTTGTAGTATAAGACGGTATTACTTGCCAAATTTCATAGTTCTAGGTCAACGGAAAGTACCATATATGTAAATTTTGGTTTCCTTGAGAGTGTCATACAGGGTGTGACACAAACGGCCGTATCTTTTTTACGTTAACCTTGAAGTTGGATTTTTTCGAAATAAAGGGTCTTAACAGACAGACGGACGGACAAACGGACAACAAAGTGATCCAATAAGGTTTCCGTTAATTCCTTCGGAGTACGGAACCCTAAAAACGCTGGAAAAACGCCTGAAATCGACCCATTCACGCCTCTGTACGGTTAACCTATTGGATCACATAAATTTAAAAGGCATAATTCATCATTTCGCATAATTCATCATTCGGCATAATGGATTTTTTTCTTGAACTGTACAATTTTCAGCACTCTTAGGGCCTCATCCTGTTAAATAGGTTAGGTTAGTGATAAACGAAAAGTATAAAGCAGCAATTTATTATTAAATATTCGGTAAACGGGCTACAAACATATCTAGCAAGGCGCGGTTGACATAAGAGACAACAGACAATATAAAACTCATATGAGAACATAGAGGCTGGAGTTTTTATACCTCTAACACTCCCTTTAAAATCTAGCCTCATTAAAAAACAATGCAATAGCAAACAATTAACATGAGTAAATCAGTTAAACAAATCTAAAAACTCTACCGCAGTGCAACTAACTAAATTTCAACTATCTGAAACACAAGAGCATTGCAATATAAGAATCATAAAGTACTTGAGACACACTTTACATTACTTGGGTTTTCGACTACACCCAACAACTTGCTCCTAAAATATTGAAATTTAGCTTTAGCTAGAGCTTTTGTAAAAATGTCTGCTATTTGACTATCAGTAGACACATATTTTAAGTCTATAAGCTTTTGAGCATATTTTTCTTTCACAAAGTTGTATTTAATGTCTATATGCTTGCACCTTTTGTGAAAGTCAGAGTTCTTAATCAAACAGATAGCACTTTGATTATCAATATGGAGCACTATAGATTCTTGTTGAAACTCACCAATGTCCAGTAACAATTGTCTAACCCAGAGTGCCTCTTTGGTCGCGCAGCACGACGCCATGAACTCGGCTTCGGTCGTCGACAGTGCGACGGTGGGTTGACGCTGAGTACTCCACGTCACGGCAGGTACACGTACCCGGTGACAGAGCGTCTCGTCATTCGCATAGTCGGCGTCAGAGTAACACTCTTGAGTATCACCTTGATTAGACCTGAAACAGAGTCCAAAAGATATTGTCTCCTTTAAGTATTTGAAAATCCGCTTGACTGCATTCCAGTGCATTTTGTCAAAGCAGTTGAGATAGCGGCTTGCCGTGCAGACTGCATACATGTCTCGTCTGGTTACTATAGCAGTGAATATGAGACATCCTACAGCTTCTCTGTATGGTATCTGCTTTTCAGATTCAGGTGAACTGCTTTTCTCTAATGTAACATGCGGATCGGCTGGTATGCTATTCGGGTTGACATTCCACATGTCAAATCTCATGAGCATCTCTTCAACGTACTTTCTCTGATGTATAAAAATGTACTCATTACGTTGCTCTATCTGCATGCCAATTGCCAATAAAATTCGATGATTTGCAAATTTTCACACTAAATTCCTTTTTAAAATCATCCAAGACTCAGTTAGTATATTTGAATCTGTTGAGAACAACAATCCATCATCTACGTATAGTAGTAAATATACTTTAGCGGTTCTGTCGCTGCTCACATAGACACATCTATCAGCATGACTGTTCACAAAACCATATTTCTTTAAATTTATCTAGGCATTCTGTCTTTGACATACAGTAACTTTTCTAGAGAAGTCATCAATAAAACTGAGAAAATACCTTGCATCTCCCAATGATTTCACCTCCATCATTCCGCAAAGATCGGAGTGAACGACTTCTAGCAGTTGACTTGCCCTGGAGCCTTCATTGGAGAACGGAAGCCTTGCCTGTTTCGCTTTAACGCAAGAAATGCAAGTCAGCTTGTTGCTCGGAGATATTTTCACACCTTCAGTATTGTCTTCTAGCTTCTTTAGGTCAGAAAAGTTAAGATGACCTAACCTCATATGCCATAGATAACTGTCATCAGTAGCAGCACTTTCAGAATAGCAGGCTTGAACAGATGCGACATTTAGCCTGTATGTGTTGTTGACAAGTTTTGCCGTTGCTACTTCTTTCTTTTCTTTGTTAAAAATGGTGCACCCGTGGCTGTTTAACTGTACATCACACTTATTTTTGATGATCTGGCTAACGGAGAGTAAACTTGATACTCTTTGCCTTACAGCTCTTGCCTATATGCCCATACTTATTGCAAGAGAAACATCTCGGACCTTTAGGTGGGTTATTTGGTTTGACATGTGGCTTAGACCTCGCTTTGTTTACATAAAACACATTTGTCTCGGAGCCTTTGGTTTCCGTAACAGTATTCGTTTTTATCGAATCGGCTGTTATAGCGACACCGGAGCTTTCAATGGCCATAATCATGGGATTGTATTATTCAGGGAGACGGTGAGCAATAGAGTCCCTAGCCATTCCTCATCAACTTGAAATCCAACGTTTCTTAGCTTGTGCGCTAAAACCAAAATCTTATTCACATACTCTTCAATATTCTCGCAATTGTCGAGTGTCGGTGTGATCAAAACTCGGAATAACCCCCATCACAGGCTTTACATAAGTTGTTTCATACCTCGCACGTGGATACAAATCGTCGGATCCACTAATAGAACAATTTAGTCCTGGCCTTTGTCCTTTTTCGGGTCCACGGCTACTTCTGGGGAGCCGGCGGCGGAGGCGGCGGCGCCGGTGACACGGTCCCACAGATCCTCATGCTCGGGATAAGTTTGTACCGCAAACTTCCAGCTCGCAAAATTTTCTCTGCCCTGCAGTTTTCAATCAGAGTCATATTATTTGCGGATGACAGTTAGGTTAGGTTTGCATTATAATAATCCTGAAAAGTTTACGTGTTCAGAAAAAAGAGCATTATGCCAAATGATGAATTAGGTTTGCGAAATTATGAATTATGCCTTTTAAATTTATGCGATCCAATAGTAAACCCTCTGTACGTCGTGGGCGGTGTAAAAGTGTAAACCCGTCGTCGGCAAATGTTTCGCAATTTCTCGGCGCTTCATATAAACAGCAGTAGGTCGGGAATATGAGGCGCGGCTATTTGGCCGACCTTTTCGCCCCGCTGAAGGCTTAGGGCATACTGCTAGCTAGTAACATCATTGGGGAATATCATAACGAAACTGAGATTTTATTTTTTCTCAGTTTCGTTACGATTTTCCCTATATTTAGTTTGGGCGTAACGAAAATCGTAGGTATTTGACGCCCGAGCCGAAGGCAAGTGCGATAAATATTCGATCTAAGGGTCTCTTTAATACCACCCGTGGTAACTACAAAATTTTACATCTCCCCCAGGCCAGGAAGAGGAATTATCCGCACGCGTAGCGGGCGGTAATTGCCACTTTATGGCCAGGTGTGACGTAAATGTATTTTCTTTCTTCTTTCTTTCTTTATTTTTGTATGGAAAACCGACCGACGAGATATATCGAGATATAAGGAAATAGTTCGTCGATTTGTACGGCAAAGAAGCGTGTAACGTTACGTAAATGATGCATTATGCCTTTTAAATTTATGCGATCCAATAGTAAACCATGGCGGCCACCTACTTTGAATGCCGTTAACTTCAGTTTTCGTCAATATTATTAGCAGATTTGAAGATCTGATAATAATGCTATAATTAATATTCAAATACCACCAAATGAAATGGAAAATTTATGTTTTCCATCACTAAATAGCACTTTTGGCGTCAAACGCTAAGCGAAAAACGTTACACGCTTCTTTGCCATACAAATCGACGAACTATTTCCTTCTATCTCGATATGGTTTACTATTGGATCGCATAAATTTAAAAGGCATAATGCATAATTTCGCATAATTCATCATTTTGCATTATGCTTTTTTTTCTGATCCCGTAAACTTTTCAGGATTATTATAACGAAACCTAACCTAACTTTAACAGGATAAGGCCTTAAAGAGTCCTGAAAATTCTACAGTTTAAGAAAAAAATGCATTATGCCGAATAATGAATTATGCCAAATGATGCATTATGCCTTTTAAATTTATGCGATCTAATAGGTTCCCGGCCGCCACTTCTTTTTAGCACGCGAGGTACCTACATACACTTTTTCCTCTACCTCGATATATTTCTGTGATGGTGATCCTAGTCGGTCGGTTTTCCATACGGGCTGTGGCCCAGTGCGAGCTACTACAGATATAACTTACCTATAGTAGCTCGCACTGGGCCACTGCCCGTTTGCTGCCACCTCTTTCTTTATTGCCAGGCGCCTTTATTGCTAAAAAATATATGCGGCCCGAGGTATATTGGGCCATATTTCATACGCAACACACGAGGTACAGCTAGAGTGATTGGACCGGGTCTTGCTGTGCATATACCGGCAAAATCAACTTTATACAAGGTGTTCCATTGAACGTAATACAAGTCATGTTTTTTAAACTTCTCTCCCTGGTGTTAAAACCCTGTGCTAGGTTTCGTGTTGTTAAAGTCATCTTAATTAATTAATATCACTGTTTTAATTATTCATATTTTTTTGGTCTCATCGTGTTTACCCCACTTAGCGTCAAGAGAAAAAAGTTTGAATCTAATTTTATAGTGAAAACTTACTTGTTTGCTTATCAAGGTCGATAATTTATGAATAAAATGCATGCATTCAGACACATTATTGAAGTTATTGGTCATAAAAAACAAACAGGTCACGTAAGCGTGTCGTCATGAGGGGTGCCCACACTACGAGATTGTAATTTCTTAATTCTGTTAGCAAACTGTTTTCATTTTGTTCTCGGTCGTTAACTGAGCCGGAATTGCTTAATTTGTATTACGTTCAATGAAACACCCTGTATAAACACAGGCATTTACCCAGGGCTTCGCCTGCATTATTATCCAAAGAGAACTTTGATCCGGGATAGAAATTAGCAATCTGTGTTTAAATGTAGGACTTAGTCTACTTCGATGCCAAATTTAATCTTAATCCATTAGTTACCGCGTTATCAAACATCCAAACCTCCAACTTTTTCACAAACTGTCACTGTCTGTCACATGCACCCGGGAAGGTGGGCTATTATATTATACACTGTGGGTACGAGTAACCCGACAAACTTTAACTATAGATTCTAACAACTATTAGGAGTAAAAAAAGTTATGTGATTTATAGTCGAAAAACGCTTACTTTCAGAGATATTCATTCTTTTTTTAAATGAAAACTCCCAAGTGTGTTTTTTTTTTTTTTTTTTTTTTTTTATGTTATAAGTGGCAAACGAGCAGACGAGCTGCCTGATGGAAAGCAGTCAACGTCGCCCATAGATATCTGCAACACCAGAGGTGTTACCTATACGTTGCCGATCTTTGAGAGCCCTGTTTACTCGTTTCTTGAAGTACCCCATGTCATAGCGCGCTGGGAACACCTCAGGTGGGAGTTCATTCCACATCCTGCCAGTTCTTGGCAGAAAAGAACGTGATGCCCGCTTGTTCTTGGGATGCCACGCATCTAAATAGTGTGGATGAACCTTATTCCTGAGGCGGGAGGTACGGTGATAAAAGTGCGACGGAGGCACGAGCGCAAAAAGTTCCTCAGAACACTCCCCGTTGTACATACGGTAGAACAAACACAGAGAGCCAACGTCTCTCCTGAGGCTAAGTGGTTCCAAACCGTATGTTAGTACGGGATCGTCGACAACACGAACTGCCCGGCGTTGGATCGAGTCCAAAGGGAGAAGCTGGTATTGGGGCGCTCCAGCCCAGAGATGGGAGCAATACTCCATATGTGGTCGCACCTGGGCTTTATATAGTAAAAGCCGGTGACCGGGAGTGAAGTACTGCTTCGCCTTGTTGAGCACCCCGAGCTTTTTAGAAGCCAGTTTGGCTTTGCTCTCCAGATGGCCCCGAAATTGAACTTCGCTCGTAATGTCGACTCCGAGGATCCCAATACTTTTGGAAAAGGTAAGGGCAGTGTTCTGGAAACTTGGCGCTAAGACAAAAGGGGTTTTTTTAGTGGAGAACGCGCAGACTTGTGTCTTACTGGGGTTAAATTGGACGAGATTTCGTCGACCCCAATCTGAGGCTTCCTCCAAGGTAGCCTCGACTTCAGACACAAGTCTTACCCTGCAATCTGCTAACTGCTCGGGAGAGAGGTTAGCACGGCCTGTATATTGGCTATGACCCGTGCTGTCATCCGCATAGCAATGAATATTACTAGTCTGTAACATATCATTGATATGCAGGATGAACAGGGTGGGCGATAGCACAGACCCTTGGGGAACGCCAGCATTAATGGGCATAGAGTCCGAGCATACACCGTCAACAACGACTTGAATGCTACGCCCGGATAGAAAACTGGCGATCCAGGTGCATAACCCCTCAGGTGTAACAACTAACAAGCCCTAATAAGTGACTAAGATAATTTTACTAATTTTTTAAAATCCTTTAGCTAAACAGCTATTAACCTTCGCAGTATTTTGATGGTAAGCGACTACGAGGCCAAAAAATCGACTTTTCGTTTCCATTTTACCTTTTTTTTTCTTTTTGATAACTTTTCCTCCAGTAAGGACATGTTTATAACGAGGGGCTGAATTTACTGACTTATTTTGTTCCATAAGACTATTAATGTAAAATTAAAAAATTCGACCTATGTTAATGTGACGTTATTTACTTGTAATACCATCAAGAATACGTGGTTAAAGTTTGTCGGGTTACTCGTACCCACGGTGTATATTATAGGTGGGATATTGTCCTGGGAATTATTTTGCCTATTGTTGAAATGGCTACAATTACTGCACCTAAATTATTTTGTCCCCAAATTTCTAATTTTTTGATCTGAATGTTTAAGTTATAACAGCCCATAAGGCGACTCTGCTTGGGTAAGTTATTAGGACATAGAAGGATAAGGGGGTATGGCCGGCGGAGCCCCTCACAAGAGGGCATTAAAAACTCAAAATAAAGGTTCAATTGGGCACCTAAACAAAATAGGTTAGGTTAGGTTTGACCTGAGACCGCCCACCAAACCCGAGCTGCCACCAAAAAGTTGGTTAGGTTAGGTTTGAACTCTGACCCCCAATAAAACCCAAAAGATTTTTAGGATGTACATTGAATATTAGTTAGAAACATCAACCCATTTATCATTCGATTATTGAATCCTAGACACAATAAACATTAGGACCAATCATATTTAGGATAAACGATATTAGGAACAAAAATTTCTGCAGTTAAAAAATATGCGCAAGAATGTTTATGCCATACGTTATTCGGCAGAAAGTTTTTATGCGACATAAATTAGGACTAATTTTATGCCACGCGATATAGACCCAAAAAAAGGATAGGAACTAGCCGAAGTAGGATACCAATAACATTCCTTAATTTTAATTATACAACATTGGTTTTACCAGCGTGCACAAAGTTATCAGATTGGCCATATAAAATTAAATTTGTCGATTTAGCATAATCCAGCGCATTACTCGTTTCGTGATCAGCCACAGTAATCCAATTTCAATCCCGCTTTTCGATTCAGATTCGGTTGAATTTGCGTTAATGTTTCGGCAGAAATTTAAAAGAACATGGTTGATTGTAACGTTATTTTTAGCCGTTTGTTTTCGTTGAATTGCCTTTGAATAATTCATCATAAAAAAAAATTAAACTATTCCATGTCATGTAGATTCAAATTTTATATTAGACTAGCGACCCGCCCCGGCTTCGCACGGAGTTTCTCTATTATATTATGCATGTATTATACATATAAACCTTCCTCTTCAATCACTTTATCTATTAAAAAAACCGCATCAAAATCTGTGTGTGGATGTAGAACGAGCTCGAACTGTCTGCAAAATCGATATAGGGGCCGGAAATTAAAATATATACACATAACGTTCTCATTGAACAGAAAGGTAATACTTTGATCCCTCCTACGAGGAAAAAAATATTTCTGAATAGGAGATGAGAAAAAACTTTTGAAATGAGGACAACACCAAAAATATCTAGAAATACCTACACTTATCTACACGCGTAGACACATTTATAAGACACCCTATAAAATACAGTCTACATGAATATTTGCGACATCATGCAAGCTCTGATACATTTGATAGTGCCTATACATAATGCCTTTGAACATTTAGATGCTATCCAATGCCGATGTCACGAAAATAAAACAGTCACCTCGGAAACATGTCTACGTTTTAGTACCATGTCGTTCCAACCGCATGTACCTAAGGCTTGAAACGTGCCTATCAAGTAAGTTACAGTGACAGGGTACTAAAAGTTGTTTGTAAACCTTGCGGCACATCGATTCTGAAGGAAATGTACATAGCCTAGTGATGTGCATTTGAGCAACATGAGTCATGTCACAGCAGCAATTTTGCTCTCTACAAAAATTAGGTACATGCGCGCTTATATTTTTTCATCACACTTGCTCGAAAATGGTGTCATTACACGTAGGTTCTGCGGGCCGTAAATGACCTATTACGCCCTAGGGCGTAATGGTTTTCTTTTTAAATTTGAAACGATGGTTTTGTTTTACTCTTATTTGTCGTGTTCAAAGGAAATGCCAATTTACTTTTTTAACTTTTATCACTGAAATATTTATTTAAAGAGAACTGTTATTGCAAATACATATAAACACATATTTCTGTTACATTAATATAATGTTTAAATAGTGTAT